>VZRZ01008135.1:198435-413917 GCA_013398175.1 Climacteris rufus | reverse complement strand
TTTTTTTTTTTTTTTGAGGACATTTCCTCCCACACCTGGAGAAATTGTGCAGGTAAATAATGTCTGAGCCAACAGTTTTGGACCTGTCTTTTCTGCCTCTATCCAAAGCTTTCCATGGGTATCAATCATCCTCGAACTAGGATTCTTCTCATTTTAATTATGCTAATATTGCCATAATTTCATTCTCGTTAACAGCAATTGAGTTTCAATCTCTGCAGATGGTGGAGCTGGACAGTTACCAAGCCACATGCCATCTTGAGAGGAGGTTATGGACCAGTGCTTAGCCTGTGGCAGTGTTGCTCAGCACCATTTCCGGGTTGCATCACTTCACTTTACCCATTTGTGAAATGACATATGCCTTTGCCTCACAGTGGCTTTGAGGTTTACAAAGGACACTTTTAAAAATTAAGAAGAGAGTCCATTGCCCAGTTAGCTCATTTTTGTTATAACACAAGATTGCCTGCTTTGACCATTTCAGGCAAAGGCTGCAGAAGAATTACACTATTGATTTAAAGTGGCTACAAAGAAGAGGGGCACTCTCTCTTCACAAGGAGCCACAGGAGAAGGCAAGGGAGAACAAGTACGAGTTGCACCAGGAGAAGTTTCTTCTCAACATAAAAAAGGCATTTTTTACAGTGAAAAGTATCCATCACTGGAACAACCTCCCCAGAGATGTGGTAGAGTCACCAATGTTGAAGGTTATGAAAATGCAATTTTATTGCATTGGGTGCTAGATAATCTCATCTAAGATACCTTTCCCATAAAAATTTGGACCATGTGAATTTTCTAGGTCCTTTCCAACATCGGATGTTTCGTGATTCTGTGGTTCTGTGGTTGCTGTAGATGTGCACACATCTATGATCATGTTATACGACACCACCCCTCTAAACCTTCCCTACAGAGCAGGTATAGATCCCAAATCGTAACAGCATTGATGGGAAGAACCTCTGTGGTTTTCTCATTCAGTCTCCTACTCAAATCAGGTTGGGCCTTCTGGCCATGTTCCTTGTTGTTATCAGGAAATAAAGCTATCAAAGGCTACACAGGTATAACCACAATTATACCTGTGCTGTGGGACAGGCACCCAAAGCAGCCCCTCTTCTCACCATTGTCTGGCCACAGATCTACCAGGGTTTGTTGTACCTCCTTTCTGGACTGGGTTTCTCTTGAAGGAAAAGGGTGGTGAGCACAGAAGCACTTCCCCAAAGAAATGCTGGGGAATACAGAGGGACCAGGACTTCAGTGCACATTGTGAGGAACTATTCTGCCCCACACAGCAGCTCCAGTTCCACCCAGTGGAGAATAGGTGTTTTTCCAGATGTACAGTGGATAGCTAATCACTGGCTGTCCTCACCAGGCCAAGTCCACCTGCACCATCTGTGAGCTCTTGCATGTTCCAGGCACAATCCCAATAGTACAATTTACCTCTGAGCTGAGTGAACTCTCACTGCCCCTTGGACCAACAGGCAGAGGAAACTTCAACTTAAACCTGACTACAGGTCCAAAATCAATACAGCATAAACCAAATAGAAGCCAGTTCTGCAGAAAGGGCCCGACACTGTGACTGAAAGTGTGATGAATGATTTTACATGGATTTGATGTTTGGGTGGTTTTGTTTTTTTCTTAATCTGAGTACAGAGACTGGTAAGGCTGATAGAAATTATGATGGTCTATTGCAGCCTTCTGGTCTGGAGAACATATTAAAATCTCTTCAGGAGATGATATCTGACCAGTTTCTTATGCAACTGTTGCCTCCTCCTACTCCATTTGACAGCTGACCTCCCTGATAATCAAAGTAAGACACAGATGGCAGTTGCACAGCCGAGGTAAACATGAAATGGTCTCTGTGACAGCCCAGAAGAGTCATTGTTTTCCCATCCCTAAATCAGATGGCAATCTAGGATCCCGGCCAGACTTATCTTCCCCCAAGCATTAAAAGCATACAAGGAATGAAGAGGAATCATAGCTGAAATGGTGAGAAACAGTTTCACTCAGATTTTGTTTTGCAGTGGGTCTTCTGCAGATACTTTTAGGATATACTTTTAATCTATGGCAAGGATTTTGATTTTCTTTAATTATTTCATATATTGGTGGGGAATTAATTAACACACGACAGAGAGTCACCTTTTAAGGGCAAAAGGTTTTGAATTCTGCTTGCTGATCAGGATGACAACAGTATTTATGCTGATGGCCAAAAAGGGCATTTCTGACTCCAATTCTATTTCCAGAAAACATTAACTTTACCTCGTGGTGCATTATTTGAATCGGTGCACGTCGCCAGGGGTTGAATAAGACAGTTCCTCCACACTCCACGTCGGAGTACCGACACTTACTAAATTATGCTGTTAAATACTGTAGTATGGCTATAAAATACAATGAAGGCCCGTGGAAAGATGCCAGCCCCTTTCTGAGAGAGAGAGCACTTTTTGGAACCCTGCCTGTGGCCCGTAATTTTCACTTCCTCCTACTACAGTGTGAAGTGACATGAAAGGACTTGTAAAGTCAAGTCCAGGAGGCTGGTGGGGATTTGAAGGAGTGAAGATAAAGTTAGAACATCGATGGTAGCATTTGACCTACTTGAACTTTGCAGGGAAAGAAAGAAAGAGCCAAACCTCCCACTCACCTCCATAGCAGACCACATTGACCAAAAAAAAAAAAAATCTGCCTGCAAAATCTCCATTTTTCAGCCAGATGGGGCCAAAAATATTCAAAATACGTAAACTTTTAATGGAGAAAACTGTTCAATCAAAACCAGCAAAACTTTCCAGATATTTCAGTATTTCATGGGAAATGGCATTTGGTGAAAGAAAAGAGACAATGACAGAGGATGGAAGCACAGCTTACACAAACTGAGTCTTCTGTCAGCAGTTCACGTGCAACCAATTATGAAGTCCTTTAAGTCCAGCAGGCTCAAAATTAAATGTTCTTTCTTACTAATGATTACAAAGGACTTGAAAGGTAGAAAAGGAGTCAAGATGGATTTTCTTTGTGAAAATATTTCAGCAGGAAAATTTGCCCTTCTCCAGTGGTCATAATCTGACTTGTCGCACTCTGTGTGTGTCTAAAACCCTTCACTGCAGGAACACAGACAAAATGGTGTTGCCCGCAAAGCTTAAAATCAAGCTGAGGAACAACAATAACAAAAACAACACCAACACATGCCAGCTATTCAGGTCAACAGAGAAAAACCCTGTGACAGAGCCTGACAGACAACAGACACAATATTCCGCCCTCCTGTTTGCTAACACAGTTCTACAGAGGATGTTAGTTCATTAGAGGAAGGTTGAATCAGAGGAATATAATGAGGTGGAGATGAGTGAGCCAGATTCCACCAGTCCTAGATCCACACAATATCTTCATCTCTTTCTTACATATACCCCACACCTCTAAACTGATACACAAATCCAGCCAACCACTCAGCCTAAACTGTGTGCCTTTAGTTGTCTTGAATGTAAGCTTTCATCATATAGTCAAAACTGGAGAACAACAGACATTTCTTAGCGACAGTGCTCAAACAGAGAAAAACTTGGATTTACCCAAAACACCCTATATTCATTTTCTGGGCATGGTGTTCACTGGGGTTGCTTCTTTATTACACACTGTCTGTAGAACAGACCGAGCTTGAGGCATGATTTTCAGATTCATTAAAAATTCAGGACAGTTCTGGTGGTTGCAGAAACCCTTCACATGGTTCCTAGGGATAACTCCATCAGCAAAGCTCAGAGCTATCTTATTCCAGACAACCTACTTCTTAAAACTCTGTCCAGTCCAGGCACATGTGGACAGTGATTGCCAGAAGTACTTCTTAGGGAAAGGATTTGAAACGAGCTGTTAAGCCCAGTGATACAGGGCAGCCTGGAGAGCTCCTGCCCAGCCTCTCCTACCACTGCGGAGGAGGGAAACAGCCCTAGAAAGTGCTTTGCCTAAAAGCCAGGATGCCTGACACTGTCACAAAACATGCATGTACCACACAGGGGAACACCACCAGAGAGAGTGCAGGCTCTGATGAGCGGACCCAAAATGCAGGAAACAGCATTAAGGAAGATGTCACCCAAAATAAAGTTTACGTCAGAGAAAATCCCCCATGCTAGCAGCAGCGGAGTCACTTCCCTTCCCTCCCTTTAGTTTTTTTCTCATCTCCAGTGCACTTTTGGAGCAAAATTCTCAGTGCAGTTGGTCACAGCAGTTCAGCTGGGGACAGGGATGAGTATCAGGAGAGGAACAAAATACACAGAAGGGTCCCTTTTACATTTTCAGAGACACAGACTGTATTTTCCCCTTTCCCTCAGGCTCTGTCACTTCACTTTCAACTCCTACAAGTAGCGCTTGGAGAGCAAAGAAAGTGGGGGAGAGGTGTGAGAAAGCTGAGCCGTATGCCTGGGGGAGAACAGGAATTCAAGCACTGGCAGATGAGCTCTGCAAACAGTGCCATGGTGTCCTCAGGTCCTGCCACGTGCTTCTGCATCCTCAGCCCCTGCCGTGGGCACCCTCACACATTAAGGGGTGATGAAGGAGAGTCTGGAGCACGGACCAAGGAAAATCGATGAGATGCCAGACTTTCAGAGACAGAGAGGTTTCCCTCTCTGCTGCAGGAATGAAGAGTTGGTAATAAACTGTGGGGATAAATGGCAGCCTCTTCCTTCACTGCTTCTGTCTACTCCCTGAGCCAGTATTGGACCAAGGCAGCGAGGGCAGAGAGAGGGATTTAGTGAGTAGCCATGGCCTCTCTGACAGACTGCATCAAAAACATTCTCCTATGCCAGCTGTCTCCAGACAAGGTTTGGCCTTGGTCTGTGGTTTCCCTGGCTGAAAGATGTCATTTGTTTCTCTACCTCATACTTCCTAACTCAATGAATTTCTTTTCAAGCAAAGTCTTTCCTCCATCTCCTTCTCCCCCTTTAAAAACACATGAGAAAAAGAAAAAAAACCAATAACCAAACAACCAGCTCTTGACATAAATCCTTTTGACTTGGGTTTCTAGACAAATAGACTTAAGTGTTTCTTTATCCCTCACACCCCTCCCCTCTCCACAGACCCTGAGCAAGGGTTTCTGACAAAGCTCAGCTCTTGAGTCTTCTCCACGAGGCACCTCAGAAGAAGTCACCAGGTTGAAGCTGGGAAGGGAAACCCATCTTCCACCTGAGAAGAGTGGACAAGACATGGGACAGGACACTTCAGCATGGTCTGTCTGTAGATAGGCTGTTTTACTTCATTGCAGGAATCACTTTAAGCATTGTTATAGTGGAAATGATCCCATTTACCTTCCAGTGCCAACATCTGACCCTGAAGCCATCCCTGTTTGGGTCAGCAGAGCTCTAGTCTGACTGCATCATCTGATTGCACACACAAAACCTGTGGCAAAGACCAGAAACCAAGCTCCAAACCTCAAATCTTCACTTCTCCCTTGAGTGCTGCATCTACAAGGCTGCTCCTTTCTGTTCTTCTTGGCTGCACATTGAAATGCAACATTGGACTCTCCATCTGACCTGACCCTTTCTCAGAGGATTTGACACCAAGGACTGTGAAACTGCATCCAAGTGCTTCCCTCTACATGCCAGAGCTGGTGGTGAAGTAGAGGGGAGTCAGAACACATAAGCACACAGAGAGGAAAGGGACATCCTTGCCCCTGGCATTGAGGGATTAACAGAGTTGCTCAGAGTCCGAGTGGATGTAGTCAACACTTTTGGATCACCTCCTGAGATTCAGACTGGGCTTACAGTGCTCATTCTCACAGAGGACAGAAGCAGGGGAATAGTTTTGCTGTAGCTCACCTGTACCTGAGTTCTGGACAGTGAATAAGGGAAAACCTAAGCTCCTGTCCAGCCAATGGAGAGGAAGAGCTGCTTTTCAAGGCTTCAGAGAAACATCTTTTACTGACACTGTCAGATAGGGCCTTGAAAAAAACATCCTCTCAGATAACTGGGTAGCAAATGCCACTGCCCCCACCAGGGCACCAGCTACCTAAAATACAGGGAGAAGTCTGGTGTCTAAGCCTGGCAGACCTGCTAATGCTCAACTTTTGTATTTTAACCTCAAGAGAAGCTCCTGTTATGGTGAAATATATGGGGCAGCAGACCATGGCAGCAGAGCTAAAGCCCGTAGATCACGGAGTTAAATATTCTACTGTGGGCTGAAAGTGAGAGCACACAGTCTCAGCCCATGTGTTGGTTGAAGTTATGAGCACGCGAGAAAAGGGGATTTATAATGAGAATGGCAATTCAACCTCAATTATAGTGCACGACTGTCTGCACACTATAAACTGAAGGTTTAATAATGAGGCAAGTAGGCTGAAGGAGAGAATTTCATTGTGTCTTTCACAGCCTGGAATTCTTACTAAATTCATCAGATTACTTGAGTTCTCTTGACAACTGTAGCAGTATAACTAATTTTAAAGGGGTTTATTGTATATTCAGACTGCAACAGAAGATACGGGCAGAGAAAACCTCATAGCAAAAGAGAACTCCAGATTGAGGACTATAATGTATATGAGATTTGAAAGAAGTAAGTGCTAAAAGATGTAGACAGCAGTTTTTCAGGGTCCTTAACCTTGATGAATAAATGAATAAAATCCCTTAAAAAATTGCAGTGTTTCTTTCAAGTGGTTTCCAGCATGTTAATGATCAAGAGAAGCTGAGAAAATTGCTGGGAAAGGAGATGACTTTCCTCAATATGCTTTTACCACAGAGACTATAAGACAGACATGAATTGTAAGCAAATAATACGCAAAATATGACAGAGAGAGAAGAACAGAGGCTCTTTATCTGTCCATAATGCATTTGCATACAGATGTGTTGACTGCAAGACTTTGTGATGCTGCTAAATCAAAGCTTTAATGGAGACTTGGAGCCTTCCAGTTCTTCCACATCCAGGTACTTAGACAGGAATCTTCTGTATTGTGTTTACCTCACTACACCAAAAGAAAAAGAAAAGTACCTAATTTGAAAAGGGACAAAGAAAATACACAAAAGGCTTTATCCACCACTCTAAGTATCCCACTCTCACCCTGTACAACACCCCTCCAACTAATAATGAAAGACAAAGGGTCCTGAGTTGTCCACTCCTCTAATGTCTATCATCAAAGTCTCCTAGGTATTGCAGAAAAATTTAAAGACACACCAGTAGAATGCAGTACAGAAAAGGGGCATCTCACCACCTTCTGCCAGACAGGAAGGGAATGTCTCATTGGTGTCCTGGCATGGCCTTGTC
The DNA here is from genome assembly GCA_013398175.1 of Climacteris rufus. Lineage (NCBI taxonomy): Eukaryota > Metazoa > Chordata > Aves > Passeriformes > Climacteridae > Climacteris > Climacteris rufus. Next base: position 406,711 of record VZRZ01008135.1, on the reverse strand, counting down.
TGAGGGGACTGAGGGAAGATGCAACAGAACAGCAAGCATCAGGCACTGATGGGCAACTTGTCTGCTAAAAAATGTCTCAGATTTAACAAGCTGTAAAATGGAAAATGAGAAAGGGGTGCTGAAGGCTGAAATTTTCAAGGTTTCGTCTCTAGAGGTTTTCACCCCTTGATTTTACTGTCTGATAGTGCTTGAAGACAATGCTCTTGCCTCTCCCTGTCTTTGAACTCTCCCCAGCACCTACATCACCCACACAGCCCTCTTCTCTCCTGGCCCCACCAACCTCCAGGTAATAATGTAGCTGATTAGATCTTTCATCATTTTTATTGTTATCCACCCGCAGATTAATAAAACAGCGCTCCGGCTGTTTCTGGCTGACCACATCCCCTAATTTATCATAAAGGCTTAGCCTGAAACACTTCTGTCTGACATGTGGGGAGAGCTGCAGCCCCTCCCAGCTCAGCACAGCTGCAGGAGCGCTGTGGTCTGCAGCAATACCCAAATTCTCACCTCACAGAGCAGAAGTTAACGCACCGCAGCCAAGCCGCTAAAGCAAAATTATCAGAGATTGGTACCAGAGGCACAGAGGTGGAAAAATGGGGAGTTAACTCCAGCTCACTGGAGCACACTGCTTCATACCTGTGCTGTCTCTTAATATGAGGGAATATGCTCTTAAAGCACTCCAAATTTTCTGTTTAAAGACAATAATTGCAAGGGTGACTTAACATGGCCTCAGGGACTATTCTGTAAGAATTGGAAGACTTGATCCCTTAAAGGTCAAGTTGTAGGAATCATGAAACTGGTATTGGAGTTCCCACACATGCACACCTTCTCCTCCTTATCCCCTCCCCTCCTATCCTCTTCCGTATCCCTTCCCTTCTCCTTTTGCTTCCTCCTTTTCAGGGCACGGATTTAAACTCAGAAGAAATGCAACACTCAAATGTCTTGCAGTCCAAAGGAAGATTTGAGCTCACAAACCCAAAAACAATCACCCCAAAACCACACAGAGCTCTGTTAAATCTAATGGCCTCATCCATATACTTAGGGCACATGACTGACTAAGTGAAGGTGAGTTCATCTTTGAGTGGTCAGTGTTATACTCGGAGCAACTGTGACCTATTCACAACCCAAAGTAACCAAAAAAGTGAAGAATTTCTATCAGGTAGACATTCTTGTAGGGTTTTTCATTTTAAACTGAACAACATAAAAAATTTTCAAATTACCAAAAGAGGAAAGAAAACCAAAAAGGTAAACAACCTTTTATTAAACAAAAAAAAAAAAAAAAAGGGAAAAAATTCTGCAAAACTGATACTGTTTTATACAAAGATTCCATTTAATGAAAAAAGTCAGTGTTCTGATGAGAACTATTTTCAAGGGTTACATTTCAGTCAGAGCTGTCAGGTCTTACTTGCCTTTCAATCACTGACTGATGCCCTAGCTCACGTCGCCCCACTCGATGCCAGACATGAACCAAAGCAATCCTTGGCTTCCAGTGCTGGGGTCTCATTTTGGGAAGAGCTGAGTGCAACAAGTAGTGAGGTGAAGGTGCAGTAACAAGATCACACAGATACAACAGTCACCATGAGAGAACAGCCCAAGGGCAGAGCAGGTTTGAAAACAGCTGCCTCCCAGACAGGTACACCCTGGCTGGCTCCATGCAGAAACACAAAGATGTCCCACACAGTCTTCTCCCACAACTTAAGAAAATATTTTGCAGCAAAATGGCCTCTCAAGGTAGTGCAGTGACAGAAGTACACAAGGATGTAGCAGGAAAGAGGCAAAAAGGGGTGAACCGCCTCCTTCTCAAAGACACATGCCCAATTGCCTTACACAGCTCTGTGGTAATGACAAGTACCCTTATCCCTTACAATGCAAGGCCAGGGAGAGCTGGCATGATTGCTGGTCTCACCAGGAAAAGGTGTGAGCTGAGAACAAGCAGGAAAAGCCCAGAGCTGCCAGTCCCTTCCAGTGAAAAATGCTTTACCTATTCTGATACCCAAAATATTCTCCTCATTTGGATTCGTTTCTGGTGTTATACACTTCTCCTTCTCACATTCATCTTATGCTATACCTTGGTCTCCTCCTCATTTTAAACTGAACCATCCAAAATTTCTGTGAGCTATAGAACCAAGATTTCCTGTGACTCAAGGCAAAGTCCTTCTGTGTGTGTGCACGTGTGTGTGTTTGTCTTTCTTTGTCAGGTGAAATCCTGTGCTTACCACAGCCTATGAGAGCATAATAGTCAAGAACATCAGGAGCAAATCAGAGGGCACCCTTTCCCCATGCCTTTCTTCACAAAACACACAGCAACTAAATAACTTTGAGATTTCTTTCTCCTCTATCTAAACCTTCTTCAAATGACTTAAAAGTTAATATTAGAGGGGCACCAACCAGCAGAATGGCATACCAAACTCTTCATTCTTAAGAAGCCAGACCTTGGTGACACATATCCCCTCCTCCTTCTGTGTGATACTCCATGCATCCTGCCTGACCGCCTCCAGACTTGGTTTATCATATATCCTACATCAGCCTCTTCCTCCCTTCTTCCCTCCAAAAACCACCTAAGACAGAAAACAGCAGTTAAAAGACTATCAGAAAGTTGTTTTTGGAACAGAGATCTAAGCAACAAATCCCTCATGAAAAAGTGATGCTTTGTCCAAACAAATCCAAAGGCAACCCTGACAAAATCAGGCTAAAATGGACCAAATGCAGCTTTGCTTAGCTTCCCCAGCCCAGACAGGACAAGGGTCTAATTTGCAGCTCCCAGCCCAGCTCTGCAGTGACAGATGCTGCCTGGAACTGAAGGAGAAATGATGATGCAGGGCCGTTCCCTTCGAGATGCCGCTCTGTCACCATGGAGGCAGACAGCGTGCTCTCAACAAGTTTATCTGCAAAGTAACATGAAAATTCCTCACAGCAGGAGAAATTTGACAGGACGTGCCTAGCACAGCTTTATAAAAAGGTTTCTTCAAATGCTTCCAAATCCCATGGATCTTTTTCTTGCTTTATCATCCTTTTCAACATCCTTCTTTCTCTCGCTTTTTCTCTTTTTTAACGCCTTCACAAGGCACGTTTATCAACATCAAAGTACATTCTCTTACAGTTCAGTTTTTTTCCTCTGAATCCACTCTTGCAAACTCCAAACTACTCTTTCTCTCCACACCCAGTGACTTCACCATGAGCAAAACTTGCCTCTGTGCATGAAATCTCCTTCAAAGTCTGGGCAGCATTGACATCCTAATGCAGGGACTGAGATCCCTTACACATAGGTGAATTCCTCTGAGACAGAGCATTTGTATTTGATACTCCTGCAGACTCCACTGTGCCTAAGCTAAATTGTGATGACTAGCCCATCCCTGAATTTCTCCTACCTCCCAAACCAAACCGAAGGTGCACACTGCATTGCATTCATAGGCTGCATTCAGGATGCTCAGCCCAGACAAACAAGTGCTGAGCTCTATGTGTCTGTCACTAGAGAGATGCTGAAGGCTTGATCCTGTGGCCACCACACCATGCTGCAGGCAGCCTGGGCTCAGGGCTACCTGCAGATCACCTCTGCCAAAAGGGCAATCAATTGTCAAGTCCTTCCAGAGCAATTTCCTGGGCACAGCTCAGCCCACATGAGAGAGCTCAGCTAAAGTTGTTGCAACCTGGTGTTCCCTCCCCATGTAGCGCCCAGCTTCCTTCACATGACAGATTCTCTAGAAATAGGTATCTACACAGCTCATGTGAAGGAAAACTTGAGCCCAAGGACAAATCTAAGTCTCTAGTCCCCACACCCTCAAAGCTGAGTATCTGCTGTTAAAACTTCTCCTCCTCTCCCTGATTTCATCCCTTTTAAGGACGAGCTCAGACATGTTCCATCAAGCTCTAGAAGCATGAGTGTATCTGCATGGCATAGGTAGGAAGGTTTTTGAAGGCCAGGGCTGGTCTGCAACTGTGTTCCAGACAAGACTGCTTCATACAGGTCTGTTGTCAGTAAAAACACCAAGGCAAGTTCTACAGGCTCTTGAAAATCCCAACCTGGATCAATTGGTAATCCTCAATTAACAGAGCTTTACATCTCCTCTCCTTGGCACTGGCACTGCTGTGGCGACAGGCTGGGCATAGGTCAACTTCAGAGCTCAGAACTTTTTGGCAAATTCCATTTGGCAAATAGCCATGGGAGAGATGGAAACTGAGTTAAAGGATGTGTAGTCACTCTCCTCAGTGTGTAAAGGGCTGTGTGTGTTGTGGTGGGGATGGAAGAAGGTGAAAGGGTAGTTGAAACTGTGAAGTTTGAAGGTGAAAAAAGTCTTTATATCTGGATTAGTGGAGTCCTGGGGCCTTCAAAAATGGTTAAAATTCCCTTTTTTGAGTAATGGAGAAGTAGTTTGCATTGATCTTAAGAATTTGCTTATAGTTTTCCCTGGAGTTCAATGTACTGGGGAGTGCAAAGCTGACACAGCTCAAAAGTTTTATGAACCTCAGGTAACAGCGTGAAAGGAAATTTTAATAAATATTACATTTATTTAAATTTAATTTCTTTCCTTGTTAATAATAAAAGCCAACCTTGGTCTTCTGGGCTTTTCTCATATGCCTGCTTAATACAGCAGCGAAATCGTGGAATTATTTATATTTTAACTTCATTTTCAGTAAATCGTCAATCATTCACCTTTCAAAAGCATTAAATTCAGAGACGAACAGCAGGGGAGAGGCAGACTGAAAAATAAATATTGACTTTCAGGGGTTTGTTTTGGGTTTTGTTAAACACAGGGTTAGAAATAGAAGCTGTTGTGGGTGATGAGTAAAAAGCGCTGAAAAAGAAAAGACATTTGTGCCTATAGATTTCTCCCCATCACAGATCTGCAACTCTGATTCTGCTTTGTTTGCAGGAAGTTACAGAAGTACCTGTATGGGCAGTGGCCCTTGCTGGCTTAGGGAGGGACTTGGCTGAAAACTTTGGGTCTGGTCACCACTGGGTAAATGGTCTCCCTTTCAGAGGACACCCACCACTAGCCATGGAATAATAATACTGGTATTGTCAGCAACAGCTGAGTTCCTTAGGAAAACCCAAGCAAAAGAGGCATGACAACTGAGAAATCCACCAGGACTGCAATATAGTGACACTTACATCATGTGAAGGTGCCACAGATTCTTCTTTTTAAATTCAGTAACCCAATCAATGCCTAAAGAAAACGAAAGCTTCTTGCTACTTGTCTCTCCTATAACCTGAGACAGAAGGACTGCAGTCAGCCAGCTGCCCCCTGGTGTGCTCTAGAAGCCTTCTATAGGGCTTTTGCTGGTCTGTGAATGATGGCATCTCTTCAATGCCCAGGTAACATCTGTGACATCCACCCCCTGCACCAATCTCACCTGCTGTTCCACCCACTGAGCTACCCAAAATCCCAGCCCGTTCAGGCTAAAACTCATCAAGAGATGCTAAACATGGCCTGTCAGGTATGTGGAGAGCGTGCAAATGTCGTGCATCATGTGTTGTGCTCATGATCACCTCAGGGAATGTGTCTAGTCAGACAAAGACCACAGGAAGAGGAGCCCAGGCTTCCATCACACCACCAACCACCACCACAGCACCTCAGTGAGCCACCTGACATGCTGGGTTCAAGTACAGCTATCCAGTTTGATTCAAAGACCTCAGCAAGTGAAATCAGTTCCAAGACCTTTGGCAATTTCTTCCTAGAGATAATGACCAACAAAACAAGTGCCTGGGTCCCTGCTCATGCCTATTTGTGTTCAGCTCGTGGGCACCGGTCTGACTTGTGCCTTTGTTTCTCTTTGAGGTTTAAGAGTCCTCTATAGCAGGTGCACACACACAGCAAGCTGCCACTTGAGCTTGCTGATGAGATGAACAAATTAGTCTCTTGGAAGCATTTTCTCCAGCCCAGATTTGTGTGGGTTTCTGCATCCTCTCCAATTTCTTGTTTTCCTTAACAAAGCACATGTCCCCAGACTGGAGACGTGTTTCTGTTGTCCAACCCCTTCTGAAGGTAAAATTAGTCCTGTCCTTTCGCCAGTGTCCTTCAAGCTGGCACCAGCTGATCCCACCACCATACTGAGAATACAGGTCCACATCAAGAACCTGCCTTTAGGACCTCTGAATCTCCTTCAGAGTCATTGCCTTCCAGAGGGACCCTGTACACTGGGACTGGCCAGCTGGAAAGCAGCTTGGCAGAGAAGGACCTGAGTGTCCTGGTGAACACCAAGCTGACCATCAATGTGCCCTTGTCACATTCAAGGCAAACACGATCCTGGGCTGCTTTTGGCTGATCATTACCAGCAGATGGAGGGAGGAGATCCTTCTCCCTCTACTCAGCACAGGTGAGACACATCTGAAGTGCTGTGTCCAGATCTGGACTCTCCAGTACAAAACAGGGAACAATGTACTGGAACAAGTCCAGCAAAGGGCCACAAAAACTATGACTGAATTGGGGCATCTGATGTGTGAGGAAAGACTGAGAGCTGCATTGGCCAGTGTGTTGAGAAGGGCATCTTAAGAGGATCTTATGAATATGTGTAAATATCTGGTGGGGGCAAGTAAAGAAGACAGATCCAGAATCTTCTCAGTGGTGCCAATGAAAGGTCAAGAAGCACAAACTGAAATATAGGAAATTCCATCTAAATGCAACAAAAATCTTTTTTTACTGTGATGATTCTAAAACCCTATAAAAGTTGGTAGAGAGGTCGTACAGTCTCTGTACTTGAACATGTTCAAAAGACAACTGGATGTGGTCTGCTCTGCTCTGCCAGACCAACCTGCTCTGGCTGATCCTATTCTGAGCAGAAGGGGTTGGAGTAGTAGATCCCCAGAGAAGCCTTCCGACCCCAGGTGCTCTGTGATGCTGATGTTCCCCAGTCCATAGCTTCCACCTCTCCTCCTGGTTCCTATTCTCTCTCCCAGTTGGATGCTGTGAAAATACGTGTTCTACATCCCTGGACTGCTGATGTCCTTTACACACATTCTCAAGCCATATTAATCACTCCTCCAAACTTTAGGTTATCTGTACAATTTAGCCAGCAGCGTTGTTTTTATGTATTTCCAGACCATTGATGGAAACATTAATTTGCATCTAAGTTATGACTGCCTTCTCAGGAATGCCACAGGAAAGTGCTCATTAAACAGATTTCCTGCTCATAATTTCTGTCCAAGATCTGTCAACTACCCATTGCTCAATCTATCAAATATCTGCACATAAAAGAAACATAGATTTCCAGTCCATATAGTCTTTATGTCCTATTTCTCTCCATTTAACAGCAACAGAGACCTAGGAAATGACTGCAAGAACTGCCACACACCCACACCCTCACATATTCTCCATGCTTCTGGCAGTTCAGGAGCAGCAATAGCAACCAAACTGTTATGTCCTACAGTCATCAGTAGACCTGAATTACTCTACTTGTTTTTAACCTGTTTGCATGTTGTTTGCTCACTGTCACAATGAATTGCCTAACAGGATTGTATGTCCCAGGGAAAACTACTTCCCATTTTTTGTTTTAAACTTTTGTGTGATATTTTCACTGGATGTCCCCTCCTCTCTGCCACATGGGAATAAGTGAGGTTTTTTGCCTTCTTCACGTAAACTGTAGCACTCAAGGTTTCAAAACCTTCCATTCAGGACACCTTGGTGAGACTTGTCAATATCCTTGTGACAGACTTATTTCCAGGGAAGACAGCCTATCCTTTCCACTGCTTCCTCAGAACTGGCATTAGACATCTGCAAATAGCCAGGCAGGGCTTCATCTCTTGCTGCCACCACACCACACTGCCTTTGCAGCTCCTGCTGTGCTGAAACCACCTCTCTCTAGGTTGCATCCAGTTGGGACAACACATTTCCTTAAGAAGCAGGACAAGAACCTCTCTGGTTCACAAGGAAGCAGAGGCTGGAACCCTTACAAGCTTCTGCTCTTTGCACAGAAAACACTCTCCTTCCCTGCTGCCCTCCCCAGGTGGGCAGGCAGCAGCTCACCACGCAAGCAAGCAAGTGAAAGGGGAAACAAAAATTAAAGAGAGGTTAAGGGAAGAGAGGAAGAAAAACAGATGACCCCCTGGAGTCTGGGGCTGAGCAGCAGGAACAGTCGGAGCCCCTGGAAGCCAGCTCATCCATGCGCACTGCCCTTGCTGCCTCCCTGTTCCCAGGAGGGGGCCTAATAAATTTTACAAAAGAGCAAACAGCTGAAAAATGCTCGTATTTAAAAATATATTGACAGAATTTGCATGTTATTCCCTTTTGTGTGGGGATGGCATTTATACACCCGGCGTTTCAGCAGCACCGCATCTCAGAGCACTTTACATAGCAATTAATTACACACTGGTAGTGGAGTGACTGTCTACAGGCAAACTCATCAGCCATTATCCACTCAGCAACATCCAGCGTACAGCTGTGAACATTTGCATTAGCAGAAAGTCATCTCTGCTGCCATTAGCAGGGTGCGGGGTGTCAGGGAGGGTGAGAGGGGTCGGCTCACCCCCCACTCCTTCCCAAAAAGCCTTTGACAGTCACCGTCACAGCTTTCACAGCCCAGCTTGTGACCCTTCCTTCATTTGACCCCAGGTCTGGACCAGGGAGACACCATCCACTTACAGCACACTGCAGTCCAGATCCTGCACCATAATGCCAGCTTTTCCTGTAAGATGGGAAACACACTTGAGTGGGGAGACTTCTGAGACAGCACATAAAACTGCAATCACCAAATCTGTAGAGTAGATGGGTTTATGATATTAACTTTTTCCACAGCAGGGGCAGTTTCTATTTCATATCCTTCTTGCAGTCCTTGTGCCCCAGCATTACTTTCAGCACTCCCAGGTCTCTCCATAAACCAGTCTGCAAAGATACTGCAGATCTGAAAGACCAAATTCTTACAACTCCCATGGCCTCAACGCTATTCTGAAGTTCTTCGGAGTGCCAGATTCTCTCCTGAATCTCCTCTGAGTCTGTTTTGAACACAGCATAGCAAAACCATATGTGTCACTGTCAGCAGAAGATCAGAGGAAACCTGTGGGCAAGGAAGAAGAATCCCAGGAGAACACTGACCTTCAGAGGGGACCTGAGAACAAGAGACTGATGAGCAGTACTCACAAAACCTGGAGATTTTCAAGGTGAAGCATTAAAACAAACTCCTATACTACATCTTTACCACCAGAACGGACAGTTGTGAAAATGTCCCTGGACATTAAAACTTGATCTTCTGTATTGTAAGTTGTTAAAACAAAAACACTACCTGGCATGTTTTTGGCACAATCTAGCTATGATGTTCCCAAATGATGCCTAGACACAACCTGGGAATTAGTACAGACTACTGCCCATTCTCAGTAGGCAATTTGGATGCAATCCCCCTTTTTTGGAGGGTGAGAGAATTCAATAGTACAGATGCAGGATATCCTGTGCCAGCTGGCCTCTGCACAAGACAGCAGACCTAGCTACAGTTAATTTACAGGTATAGATGCAGCCTCAGAGTCCTGGACAGCATCCAGCTGATGATTGCACCCTCCTCCTTTCAATTCCACCAGCCTGAATTGCAAAAGAAAGCCACATTGCTTCTAATCTTTAATTGCTGCTGTGGACCACTGAAATGATTCTGTCCTTTGATCCTGGATAAGGTGATCTTTGAATTTCTGAAAGTTAAAGAGTGTACGAAGTCTTTGGGGCTCCTTTGAAGGGCCACATGAAATATGATTGCAGTACAAACCACTAGGGTCTCTTCTTTCTGTCTTACTTGTGTTTCATGTGTGCTAAAATATTCAAAACAATTATTCATTTTGCATGGCTGATGTGCCTTTCTTGCTGAGCACACCAACCCAGCTCCAGCCACCATGAGACCACAGAGAGCAAACAACCAGAATTATTATTGTCATTTGGCAGATAACAAATCTTAGCCAAGAGGGAGACATGAGAACCACCTACAAACCTGTGTAGAGCAGATCTCTCTCCAGTTTATGCTTTACGAGAAAACAAGTCAGGTGGATGAGGAAGATCTAATGGACTTCTGAGGATAAAAAAGGTCTTGCGAAAGATGACTTTGGTGTGCAAACCCAGCTCTCCAGCTTTGGGTTTCCTCTCCCTAAAAGCCCCAAAAAATAGGATTATGTCAGGATGGGACTACTGCCTGAAGGCAGAACATATTTCTGTGCACAACCTGCCTATCCACTCCACAGCCTGCACACACTGTGCAAGGTTGCAGGACCTGTGGCACTAGAGCCAAGCAGACATAGTCTCTTTCCAGACCCTTTTGCAAAGAAGAGAAGGGAATCAATGGTTTTCCATGTCTGGAGAGAGGGAAAGTTCTTCCAAGTAACTTGTTTACAGCAAAACCATGAAGTTTTTTTTACACAGAATAAGGCAATTTCTCTGGGGTTTCCTTTATCTTGTTTTTGCTGCCAGAGGTAAATTCTTGATTTCTAAGACTTGCTTGGGGTGGTGACAGGCATATTTTAATGAACTTCTGGGGGATGGAGTATTTATCCCACTCTCTAAGGTAGGCTGGATCTCATTTTGTGTTTGCCTGCTATCAAATTTGTCTGCCTTTAATCACTCGTTTCCTGTGCAAATTCCCAATCTCTTCCCCAAACACACCCCAGACCCAAACTCCTTTCAAAACCCTAGCAACCCACAGAAACTACTACCTGGCTTTTGAGGTTTCAAAGGTGTGTCACTGTTCAGGGACTTCAGCACAGGCAGTTAAACAAGTCAGGAAATTGAAAAGGACATTCCTGAAGAGAGAAGAAATGGGAACAGTGAAGCCCACAGCTCCCTGTGCTAGGATGTCCGTGCAGACTTCCTCTGAGCTACCAGCCACCACAGTTGTCTTGGCAGGACCCACCCCGGCTTGGGGAGTTCACATCCCTTGGGCTCGGGGAAGTCTCTGTAGCCAAAGCAACTTTTTTCCTGTTAGCACTATAGCAACTTTTTTTAATCTTGTGTCTTTTTCCACCATCCCACAGCTGTAGGGAGGGAGTGGTTGATCCCCTGGCCCTTGCCTGCTTCTGGTATCCCTCTGCACAGCCACCTCCCAGACACAGGAACAGAGCAGAACTGCCTTTTCTGCGATGCACAGCCACGTCCTGGGAAACAGAGCTGCAAACCACCGGGCAATTTCACAGATTCCTCTAGAGACCATTTCAGAGAAGCCACTGAGCTTGATAATGCTGATTTGCATAGTGGTGCAGCTTCCTTTCTGCACGGGAATTGCCGGGTGGCGTTCCCTGGCCTGCACGATGCCGGAGGTCAGGCTGCTGATCAGAGCAGTCCCATCTGGCCTGAAAATCTATAAATTCAGATCTGGATGAAATTGGGCAATTTTGGATTTGGATAAGCATTCATGAATTTAAATGAATAAATAATAATATAATAATAAATCATTCATCTCGCTGTCTAGCGTACGAGTCCCCTCGAAGACCTGCAGTTCAGATGCAGCCAAAGTTTGACTACCTCTGCAATTAGAGCCAATGAATTTCAAATGAGGGGGAGGGAGGGGTAAAAAAAACAGGAGAAATGAAATGTTTGTGGGGGACCACTTACCCAAAGAGAATTCCCCTCCCTGCAGGACATACAAGGACTGGAAGCTAACAAATTCATCCCACTGCTGGGCTCGGGATAGAGGCATACGTGAGAGCTTCCATCTCCCACTACCTCCACCCAAAACAATCAAGATCCATAAATACAGAGAGTTCCAGATCTGCTGTGTTAATATAAAGCTTTCATTCCCCACAGCTGGCTCACTGGGCTAGGCTCAAGACTCCCTGATTCAATCCCAGGCAATGATGTCAGGCAAACATTTCCTTTTGGTTGGTTATTATGGAAAGGGGCTTTGGGCTAATGCAATGCCATGTTCTGCTCTGAGTCAGGCTCTCTCCCATGAGCCAGAGGTAATTCATAGGCAGTCGCCGTGGTGGAGATGAGACCACAGGCTGGGCTATGCTTCTGACAGGCAACATCTACTCCTGGACTCTATCACCCAGAGCTATCTCCTCATTCCAACTGAGGGGCCTTCACCAGCCATTCACTACAGGACAAATTCCCAGCGCCGTCCTATTCTTCTTTTCCTCAGCCTTTCAACTGCTACATTGCCTTGAACCATCCCCAGACCAATTCTGTCCTGATTCCCCCAGTGAGTTTCTCCCCTCCCCAAACCTTTGTGTTTAATTTCCTCTCTAAACCAGCTCTTGCAGCTTTCCCCAGTTCAGCCTCCTTCACTCATTTCATTAACATGCTGTTTACTTCTGCTTGTAGATCATTAGCAGCAATATTAAACAACTGGCAGCCTGCCCAGGAGGCTGTGATCTCCAGGGTTGATGACTTGTTTTATTTTCCCTCCCTGAGAGAGCAGCAAAAGCATCAGAGATGGGTGGACATGGAAAGACCCAAGCCAGGAGCAGAGATGAGAGAGGCGGCTTTCCTGCCTTTCCTAGTAAATCTCCCACTCTGTTTTGCCTTTGAACTCCTCACTCAGGCGGGTCATTTTCTCATGGGTTTGTTTCTGATACGTTCATGTAGACCATTTTCTTGAACTGACCTCTGCCACCCCTTCCTCCCCTTGAAATCCCTTGGTTTGGAATCGACAATTCCACACCTGGAAGTTGTGGAAGTTTTAGGTCAGTCTGTTTCCAGGCCCCTTGTATCACAAATTCATTCTGTTTTCCAGCTGAAAGATGAGCCAACAATCTCATTGACTAACTCCAGCCTGTCATCTTAGCTGCTCTGGCACAGGGATTTAACTCCTTACAGGAGAACTCACTTCCACGACTTGGACTCTTGAGGTTCTCATATGCTTCCCTCAGAAAATTCCTCTAAGCAGCTCAGCAGAAACGTGGGAAAAGTTTATGTTCAACCCAGGAACTCAGAATATCATTTTAGTAACCCAGACAAAGTATGAACGCAGACCAAGGCAATCTATGGAGGCAGGAGAAAGCTCAAACCAGGAAAAATGGGCTTTGGTGCCTTGCAACAGCTATTCTGTAGTGAACAGAGCAGAGAACTAGCTGCACTTTTTCATTAAATATTCCACCTTTTTTTTTTGGTTTTTTTTTTTTTTTTTGCCAGGGAAAGCTAAAGAGAAGGAAGGGTGAAAGAAAATTGGCACATTTAAAATCTTCCAATATCTGGCAAAAAAATGTCAACAGAAATGTCACTTGAAAATTCTAATTCACATTATTTTGGTTGCTCTCTGATCGTATTTCCAGTGTCTTCACACTGGCCCCTTGGCCATTTTCTCTTAGACTAAAAGTGCTATCCACAGAGGACTTGCAGGGACCTCCTGTTGAACCCATTCAGCTTCTGTTATCACTCTAACACTTTGCACTGTTACAACTTGCAATGCTAGTACAGGGACATCTTCAGAACACTCTCCTTCTTTGCTGCTTCTTTTCTCCAGGTGAGGCTGTTGCCAGCCAGCATCACTAAAGGTTGGAAAACTACCTGTAGATTCCTCTCCCAGGACACATTTACACCAGTTTGTTTCTGTTCTAGCATTGCCATAAAGCTTTTCTCCTCCACTCTGCCCACAGGGGTACCTTTGGGGAACCACTGGATCCTCCCTCAGCCCCCAGTTGGTTGGGTTAAGGAAACCAAACCCTTTAGACCCTCTCTACCTGAAGTAACATGACTGTGCCTACAGCCCACGGTCAGCAGATCCCGGCATTAGGAACTGACAGAATAAATTTGAGTAAAAAGCCTCCTTTCTGTTTAAGTGACTCCCTCCCTTTGATGTGCTGCTATTTCAGATAGGCTTGATAGTGTTTTTCACTCAAAGGCCTCCCATCAAAGGCCACTCATGTGGGGCACAGACTTTTTTGTAGTGTTTCAGGCGTTCCTTATGATTTTACTCTTTCTCCACCTTGCTGCCTGTCTTCCCAACACCTTCCTGGACAAAGGCATCCCACACAACTCCAGAGATGTACTCCTGTGTCCATCACTCTATGGACACAGGCTGCTTTGTCCCTACTTTCATGAGCTTACAGCTGAGCTGTGTGACAGATAAAAGCTGCATTTGCTCTTCATCCCCGGGTACCTAATGTCCTCACTTGGCCTTTTATCTCTGCTTCCCTGCCCACTTGCACTCATATTATTCCCAAGACAAACATCAAGCTATAATTCCCTGCTTGTCTTTCCAGCCTCCCCAAATCTTTTTGTTTTACTTCCACTGTCCAAACCAGCCTCTCTAGCTCCTCCCAGTTTAGCTTCACCCACACATTTCATTAACATGTTGTTTATTCCCACTTCTAGATGATTAGCGAAGACATTAAATGACTGGCTGCCTGCCCAGAGAGGCCATTACCTTTGGGGTTGATGACTTGTTTTATGCACCTCTCAGAGCAATGGGAGCAGTGGAGCTGGGCAGGTCTGAAAGGTCCTGAGCAGCACAGGGAAGATCAAGAGGAAGCTCCACAGTGCACAGATCTTCAGTGCACTGGTGATCTCTGCTTTTCCCCCACCACGGTGTGGAGCCACCCTGTGAGAAAGGCCCTGAGAAAGCCCAAAGGAGGGGACTTTTAAATGGAATCAAGAGGGCTTGAAGAAGAGAGTTGGCAGAGAACATGGCTCTTTGTCTCGGATTTCTCTGCTTCCTAAAACTGGGGGGAAAGGAGGGTGACAACAAAAGTATACAGGAAATCCTCTGGCAATGCCACACTGTGCCCTTATCACCTGTAAGAGGTGGGGGACAATATGCTAGCATGATGTTTGTAAAGTCATTAAAACACCACATATCCGAGCATGTTTTAACTCTGGCTGAGGTGAAAATAGTTCTTTTCAGAACATACCAACTGAGCACCAGTGTCTCAGTGGTCTCAGTAGGGAGTTGGGTAAAACTCCCTTTGTAGAGCTTCTCAACCTTATCGAGCACAGCAGGGCCAAAAGGTTTAAATTTCAGCAGGACTAAAAGCTGTCACATACACACTGTGGAGGGGATGGCTTTGCCAGGCACCCTGTGAGAGTAGACACCTTGATGCCTGACAAGCTGCAGCCTGGGATCTCTTCTTCCAGGCCACTTCTCCAGTACAAAGGACACTTTCCCTTGGAGGAGGTCCCCTTGCCAGAGCAGTGCCCACCACTGAAAACCTTCCAGAAGGCAACTTACATCTGGGCAACCTGTTTCCTGACGGCCACCTCACCTGATTCAGTGGTCTTTGGAGAATCTCAACCTGCCAGGTTAGTCTGGACACTCACTGGAATGCCTCAAAGCAAAGATTTTGCTAAGCAGCTCTGAGTGTAACTGTGATTCCAGACCAGAGCCCTTCCCCACATGAGGAGTCACATTTCCACCAGCCAGGCTGCTTTCATTTTCCAGAGGAAGATGCTGGTCACCCTTTCAGAAAAGCACTCTCTTTTGAGGCTTTTAGAAATACAGATCTTACCTGCCTTTTCCACTCCTTTAAAGAACAAGATGCAAAGCAATCTCTTCCCCAATGAATAAAATCACTGAATTGAGAAAGGAAATGTACCAGGTGGCTCCCACTCTTTCCCACCTTTAAAAAAAAAAAAAAAAGGACGGAGAAGAAAAGAAAGTAAGAAAAAAGGCTTTGAGCCGTTCTTCAAAGGCTGTCTGATTTGCTTTGAATAATATAAAATGATGATGGAGGGAAAAAAGAGAATATTAAACTCAAGGCTGTAAAAGCTCTGTGCTCAGGCTCAGCCACTGAAAAAGATCTGCGTACACTTTTCATGAAACAACTGCAATGATTCCTCCTTGTCCCTGCAACAGCTGGGGGATCAACAGCAAAGCAAACCTGGGCCCAAACACAGCTTGGGTAACAAAAGCCAGGGTGCTTCTTCCTGCAGATGTTTCCTTCCCTGGATATATCCAAATGCCCCACACCTCACTGTGGGTTTCTCCACCAGACTCCCCGGCATGCCCTGCTCCTGGGGTAGAGCTCCCAGAGAAGGGAGGCCAGATGCAGGAAAGTCAGAAAGGAGGGACATACAGAAAGAGGGAGGAAAAAATGAACGAAAAAGTATTTTCTTCTGATCTCCCCCGAGAAAATTAGTGTGAAGCTGGAAGGAGCTGATTGCTGTCAAGGCCTGCCAGAGCCCAGATAGCCAGCTGCAGTCCCCAGGCACAAAAGTGATAATAGCCAACAAGCTAAAATCATTAACAGTAACGATTGCCTCTGGAAAGACCCCAACACCTATGAGGAAAAAACCAGTGACAGGAGAGGGAGACAAAAAAATTTAAAGGGAGCAATTGTAATTTCCTCTTAGCATTTCTGCACTCTGTTTTCCATAACCCTCTGATCCCAAAATAGACGGCCTCACCTAGTTATGGCTCAGTCTGGCTTTCCTCAGCTGGACTCCAATGAGCGTTTCTTTTGCCTTTATTTGCTGGTGGGAGAGTAGAGGGAATGAGAGTGAGGGAGGAGAGGGAAATACTTGGTGGAAATAGCCATCACATTTAGCTGGCTGTCACGGATGTTAACTGCTTCCAAAAAGGCATCTTGTAGCTTTGGCTGGATGAGCTAAGCCCATGTGATAAACATCTGGGTTGTCCTCACAGCCCCTAGCTCATGACAGAGAGGGAGGGAAAAATCTGTTTTCTCCTGCAGATCTCTAAAGTGACGGCAATAAAAGGAATACTGCAGTGGTCTTTCAGGGGCCAGTCTGGATTCACTTCTTTAGCAGCGACTTGGAGAAAGGATAAGACTTTGTAGGTGATGACAGAATTAGGGGTTTAGGGACAAGAGAGATTCGGGATGGATATAAGGAAAAGATTCTTCCCCATGAAGACAGTCAACCATGGGCAAAGGTTGCCTGGACAGTCTATCCATCCCAGAGCCTACAGCATCCCCATGCCTGGAGGCTTACAAGACCCATCAGAATAAGTCCCTAAGCAACCTGGTGCAATCTCAGGGCTGGCCCTGCCCTTAGGAGGGTGCACAAGAGACCTCCTGAGGTCCCTGCCAACCTGGATCATCCCATGATCCAAATCAGACACCAATGCCTCTCCTCTCTGGTCACACTGCCAGCTTCACCACCCTTGCTCAGTCCCCACATCTCTGCCTACTCCAACATTCTGATGCTCCTGGGAACAGCTCTTTCCTCCTGAGGATTTTTCTGTGGCAACCAGAATTGGAAAGCAGGCTATAATGAGTCCGTGTGCTCTGTGTCACAATGAAACATTTTCAGCTAAGCCCCTTGATTGCAAGTCCCTTTAAATCTTTAGCAATTCATGCCCCAGCCTGCAAAACCTCAGAAAATTTCTTCTTGCTTCCCAACTCCTTATCATGTCCAGGCTTTCTCTTTTCTTAACCTCATCTCAAAGCAAACTCCATCTGAGCAGCCTTTAGTCAATCAACTGCTTCTACAAGAAAAAGAAAATAACATCAGCCTTTAAAAGTAAAACAACAGACTTGGACTCCAGTTTCATTTGTGAAAACATTGGATTCTTGCATAAGATTTCAGGTTTTATCTTGGTACAGTCCCACGTACTAAGCGGATGTATCCCATCCAGGGGTAGGTGATGGGAAGTGGGAGAATTATGAGTCTGCCCCTGAGGCATTTGGCCCAGAGCACACCCTACACAGGACTGGGCTAATATTAGAACTAGGGGTGTACATTCACCCCAAAAATCCCCAGTATAGTGCAAGGCTACATTTACTATATTCTCTTTGGACTCATTTGCCTTTTTGCAAACAATTCTCTGCAAAGCCGTGGCTGACATTCAGGAAAGAGCAACGAAGTGGAGCACCAGGAGCTTTTTGCACCAGCCAGTGAGCCCATTGCTAAGCTGCTTTGTGCAAAAGTTGTAGAAATCACATCCCATGCTGACGCTCACCTTCTTGGGGAGCTGGCGGGGAGGACCACGCTCCTTTCCAAAGATTGTCAGGGCTCAGAGAAGCATTTAGCAAAGCCACACTGAACCTGTTTGGATGCAGCTGGAGTTTGTAAAATAGGGAACTCTTTCTTCCAAAATTAATTCCTGGCTTTGGATTTGTCTGATGTAAAGAGTTTAATTTTCCAGCTCAGAAAACTCTGTGCTGTTCCTTTATGAAGGGATAGGAAAGTCCTCAGCCTCCCTGCCCAGGACCAGCAAAAACAATTCCCAGGCTGTTCCTTGGAGGTTTCCTACTGCAGCTCATCTTTCTCACAGGATATCCTCCTGTGTCCTTCAGTGTTCTGGTGGGAGAAGACTCTATCAGTCCAACAGGAATGACCCAGGAGAGGCTGTGTGATGTACAGGCCTGTGTGAAAGCAGGCAGTGACCTGTGGAGTTTGTTCAAGCTCCCCCAGGACCTCCTAAATTGCCTTTATCAAACCACTCTGGATGACCAGCATATCACACTGTCCTTAGCACCCTCCACCCCTCAAAGATCTTGTCAGTGCAGCACACCTGACTCAGGGATTTCAGAGACCCTGACAGACCCCACAATCCACATGGCTCCCAAGTGTCCCACCTTGGTTGCCCTAACTCTCCAAAGAACCACAGAGGCTGGCCCAAACCTCTTGGCATTTTCTAGAAGGTACTTAAGCAGTCCTTCTGCAAGTCTGGTGCATTACACTGCCTTCTGGGTTCAGGAAACATGCAAGTGGATTTTGGTGTGGCATGTGGGAATCTGACCTTGCCCCACTGGACTTTGCACTAAGGCCTACTGGAAGGTTCATGCCACAGGTGGATCTTGAGCTCCAAGCCACAGGGCGCTTCTCAGACACCCCACATGCACTCCAGAATTTAACAGCTTTATTTGGATATTAGGAAAACCCCATATGAATACCCACTGGCACAATGCTTGAAGGAACAATTTCATGAGCTTCCCCCACTCTCACTACATTCTGAACCCCTCTGCTGCAGAAAAGTGGGTTGGCCAGTTGTCCTCTTACAAAGAAATGTCCATGGATATTTAAAGAGTGTCTCCAAGACACTGAAAATAAATAATGTGTCAGATGCTCAGCTGGAAGAAAACAGAACATAGGGAAAGAAAAAGATAAAATGTTGCCCATTTTTCACTGTAAAATAGCTAGTTTTCTCTGTTAGACAGTCTCAAGGACGATTTCTGTAAACATAGCTATGTTGTTGTAAAAATTATCTTTTTACATTCCTTTCCCATGGACACAGATCCCTTTGACGGACACTTCTTGTAACCAATATAGTTAGAGACGGAAGTGTTAACTTTCTCCATTGATCTGTGATTTCTAAAAGTGTATATAAGAATTAAACGAAAGGGGTTTCCCCCCTTTCCGCCCTTGCTCTGAACAAGACCTTTCGGACTCCAGCTCTCATTATTTCTGCGTCTCGACTGATTACCGGGATAAGCCGTAATAACAGGCATCGCGGTAATAATAAAAGTAAACAGAAAACTTCTTATATCCTGAAATGGGAACTAAAAGGTAGAGAAATCCCACACAAAGGACTCCATTCAGAAATCTTGGCAGAGTTGCAGACATGAGGCTTCACAGCTGATGGCAGAGATAAGAGAAAGAAACTGTCAGAAATGTACACAGTGCACACATCACCTTGGTATCTAATTAGCTAAAGGAGTCTGAGTCTTTACTCAGAAGTAAAATTTTTCCCAATGTACACAAAAGCTGATTAAACTTGAACCCCTCCCCATAAATTAAGAAGAGACCCCGGTCAAAGTGATATGGTACAAAACTTGATCAGACAACAAAAGTTTTGGAGGTCTTATCTCCAGTTTACCTTCTCTGTTGAGACTTCCCATCCTTAATGAAAGACTTGCAATTTTGATTTTGTTTTAAGGAGTATGTCTGTTGCTAAACCTGTGAAAGCACCACAGCATCACTGGACTCTGAGCAGACAAAGGCTGACTGTCTCATTTTGTAGACCAACCTGCTTCTCACATACCTTCTGTCCCCTCACAAAGCACCTGAATGGGCAGATATTCCCAGTGTGATCACACCCAGTCTTAACATCCCATCCTACACAAAGTTGTTCAGTGTGAATTAAAAATATGTAAAAAGGACTGGTCACACCACACAAGCAGCTCCTCAAGCATGTTCATTTGATGTCAAAGAGGTTTCTCATCTCTTTTGGCTAATTGAAGGGGTCTTACTTCAACTTATCTGAATTCTGAGTGTTGAAACAGAGTCCTGATTCAGTTTAATTAATTCCCTTTAAAAATGAATTTGAGTTAATTCTCCCACAGGTCTCAAAGCAGAGAGGTGCCCAGAAATCACTATATGGCTTAACATTTAGTGTGAGATGGAACTCTTTCAGGGTGAGCTACTAAACCCCACCTGAAGATTTCATTTTCCTTATTATTTGAGATTGGAGGAAATGTTTTAATTCAGAAAGCAATTATGGGCAGTGCTGCCATGCCCGTGGTTTGATCATAGGTTTGATGAAGTGGAAAGGTCACAGCTCTTGGAGTCAAGGGCTAGGATGATATTCCCACATGCCACATAAGTTCATAACTGTAGCAAACATTGAAAAAAAGCTTTCAAGCATAATAATAAAGGCAAAAACAAGACCTCAAATGCATTAGTATTTTTCCAAATCACACATTTTTTTTTATACTTGTGGTTGGCAGTGTAACACCCAACAGCATCTGCAAAACACTAAGTACTATTTGAACAGACCAAATGCTTAGGAAGGGAGCCAGAAAAATGTTCATAGCAAAATTTACCAGCCCTTAAATTTAATTACAAATCCAGAACTAAAACTGTGTTCAATGAAAATTTCACCGTGGTTAGTGCAGTAGAGATGGGCCTGAGCCAAGAGGGAGCAAATAAGCAAATCCAGACCTCAGGAGCCTGGACATTGTTCTGAACTCCACAACTGTGTAACAGGGATGAAACACGTGGACCTGAGCACCACTCAGTTTGGAGAATTCAAAACCTCTGTCAGACATCATGGGTAGCCAAAGAGCATTTTCAGAGCCAGGGGACATGGGCACCCTGCCCACACCACCTCTGTCCCAGGGGTGCCTCCTCCAGCTCCGATGGGGATTGCCAGGGACTCCGCAAATTTGGAATTCAGCAGTGCCACAGGCACAGAGTGGGCAGATAAATTGGCACATACCAAATAATCCACACTGACAAAGTTTTTTGAAACTGTCCTTACCAACAAAAATCTGGCTTTTCCTGGCTCTCCTTTTTCCATCCCTTCAGTACCTGCCCACCTCCCACGCAATGGTCAAATCCACAAGGCCTTCAGTGACTTTGAGAAGCAGAATGCTTTTTTTTTGTTTCTTCCTCTAGCAGCTCTCATGGGAGTTTGGCTGCCCAGTGTCTCTGTCCAGGGAGGTTGAAACAAGAAAATGAAAAAGCAGAGGCTGGCCCCTCCTCAGCATGGCAGCTGGTGAGCCTCAGCTGTGGGTAACACCAGGCGCTGGTCACGCGCGGCCCTGTGGTGCAGAAATTCTCTCTTGCAGGTTAGCTGTTCTTGTAGCTCTGCAACACTGTCTACATTTATTAAGTGAAATCACTGCCTGTTTTCTGCAGCATTAAAAGTGAGCTGGAGTACAATATATTTATTGATTACTACTAAACACACCCTGGGCCTCCCTCCAGCTTCCTCTCTCCTGTTTATTCGAGTGGATCTCAAGGCACCTGCATCCCCAGGATGGGCTGTGCCCTGTCCATGGAAGAGGAGACCTGAAACTGCTGCCTAAACCTCTGTTTCACCTCTCAACAGTGGTGCCCTTCCACACACAGGGGAGCTGAAATCACCAGGCAGGAGAGGGATAGACAAGTTAGTGATGGGAGCGCTGGGCAGGCAGAACACAGCCACTGGAATTGGCAGGAGGAAGCAATGGATATTGGACCCCTGGGATTAAAAGAAGAAGCACAAATGAGGAGGAGGCTGGTGGAGGTATTTCCACACCTTTCCCTGGGCTGGGTACCTGTTCCTGGCAGCAGGAACAAGAGTCCTGCAGGAGGAACAGATGCCAGGAAGGACACACCAGTACTGCACAGGGTGGAGGGGACAGAGCAGAGAAGCCCAGGCTCAGGCACAGCCCGTAAGGCAGTGAATCCCACTTTGTTACTGCTCCTTGACACCCTGGGGACCCACAGCAGAGAAATGAGCCCCTGGATTTATCCCCCTTTTCCAATTAGCCTCATTTCCCCTCCTCCTCTCCCTCCACCCTGCTGGAATCAATCCTTGTCCTGGCATTTTAAAGGGCAATGTGCACGTTTTATGGCTGTCCCCTATAAAACCATTCTACATGATAACACATCCAGCCCTTTATTAGGGACGTTTGGCAAGTTTATTGGCCAGACATTTTTCTGCACTGACAGATGAGGTCCTGCCATCACTTCTCTGAGCACGAGAGGCCCTCTCCCATCCCCTCCTCCCCTTTTCTGGGCTGTCCAACCTCATGATGCTAGCAGCCCACAGACACCCTCAGTGCACTATCAACCCCCTCCCTGGGCAGCTGAAGTCCTGAGTGTCCTACATCTCACCTGCAACCAGGTGAGGAGCAGCAGCAGGGCCATCCCATTTCCCCAGAGAAGCAGCAGCATTTAATTACTCTCTGCTACAGCATCATTCACCAAAGACCCATTAACCCTTTATAGCTAGGGAAATGCTCTTGCCTCCATGGACAGGCACCCAGAGGGGCAGATTTTCACATCATGGCAGGACAACTCCTCACTTCTCCACAGCAAGGCTGTGCCTTGGGGAGCTGGAAGGCTTTTAGGTATCTTGGGCGGGTAACTGATCTCATGTGACATTAGGAAACCAACTGGCTTTTGCAATTTTGGGCACCATGATGCTTTCCCCACTTAACCCCGATCCCAAGGCCACCACAAACAAGAGACCTCATTCTTGCAGCACTCCATGATGACACAAAGCTGGGACACAAGTGTTCAGCAGATGTTACATGGGGCAGAGGGGCTCTGCTTCCCAAAAAAGCCACGAATGCACTGCCAAAGTGGGTTTGTCTCAGCCCTCGGATGCTGACACCACTGAGGCTGTGTCTGTGCCAGCACCTCCTCCCTGTGAAGCTGGAAGGACTTGATGTAAAGCCAGCTGCAAGTTTTATTGTCTTGTGCTCACAGCTGTCCATGTGTGCAATGCTGAGCGAGAGGGTCAGCAGGGGTTTAATGGGGGGTCAAGGATTAAGAACAGAGACTGAAATTTATCTGAGTGCTTACCTGGTGCCTCCTTGCTGCACTCCAGGGCCACTGGCCACCGCTGAGGGGTCTGCTCCCCACACACCAGCACAGCCAGAGGGGATGAGTCCCCGGGAAAAGGGAGCAAGCAAACCTCTGGCTCAGGTCCCATCCCAGTCTGGCAGCAGTTGGGCAGTCACCCTCCCACGTCATGGCAGATGGACCTTGTCACCTTTCAGGTGCTTTGATGGCACTTTGCACATTAAAATGGAAGCAAATACAAGGTCATGTTGTGATTCCCACCCAGATATGGGTTTCACTCATCTCGACCCATTGCTGTTGTTTAACTCTCGGCAGGGCCACCAGGAGTAGTGGTGGGGTCCCTGCACCTTCCAGGCCCCCCTGCCCCGTGTTGGTTCATGTCACATTCCCAGGCTGTGTTATTCTTAAGTGCTGTAAATCTCTCACTATTATTCTCCCACTTGATATAGTGAGCTGTGTCATTTTGAAAGGAAATACATAACAGTATATTAAAGAAATCATGGATCTCCTCATTCATGTTTAAAACAAATTTATTACAATGTAAGAAACCCTGAATAGCACGAATTTATTATAATGATTTAAGGCTCCTGGCACTTGAGTTAAAAATGTCTCTCAATAAATAACTTTCCCTTGAAAACACAGCAAATTAATATAGTTTACCATTTCCAAAGTTATATAAATCCAAGAGGCTTAAATCAACAGTACACTGGGTAAGATTACTGTTGCCCAGCCACAGACTGGTATCGCAGCTCAGAGGGATAGAAAAAGTAGTGAAAAATGAATGGCTTTTTTTTTTTCTTTTTTTGGTCACCTTTCTCTCCATTCCACCACCCTAGGCTATGTCTGCTCTGTGAAAGTCAGACTAATGTGAAACGGATGACAGCAGCTGTGGCCTTTGCACACAGGTATCATTAAAACAGAGCGGCTACTCCGCCACCAGACTCAACAAGCACTGCTCTGATATTTCCCCAAAGTGCCTCCACCACACACAGCCCATTGCTTCCCACAGCAGTGTTTTAATTTGACTGCAACCCAGGAACCAAGATGTCTCCAGCTTGGCTGCCTCCAACTCTTGCTGCAATCTCCCAGGTCTCGAGCAAACCTAGGGCTCTAAAAACTGCCTGGACACTGACTCGGGCCCTGGTGCAGGAATACATGTGGATGAGGTAGGAAGGGAAGTGAAATCCCACACGTGGCCATAGCCATCAGTGGGACGGGCAGGTTTTTGTCTGGCCCAGAACTTGCTCCAAGAGCTGTCCATGGAGCTCAGCAGCTGTTGGGGACAACAGCCTGTGCACATCTGTGTGTCCTGGAGAGCAGTGTTTGCTCAGCTGCATGCACAGCTGGGTGCCAGCTCACAGAGAAAAACACTCACATTTGCTCCCTCTCCATGGACCTTCCTTCTCCACAGGCCACCCTCTGGGCAGCAGGAAGAGCTGAACAACCAGGCAGCCCTTCCCAAGCAGCCCTTGCCTCAGCAAGGTCTTCTATGGCTTTTTATTTTATGAAGGCCTAATTTTTTTCCCTTTACTGTCAGCATGTCAATTTTTTTCCACAACATGGGTGATGACTACTTTTTTAAACAAAGTACAGTACCAGTGACATTCTGACAGTGCCAATACAGCCAGAGTACACCCACCTGAGCTTTTCAACATGGGAAGTTAGGGCTGTTAAGAGTCAGATTGACAGCCTCGGTAAATTCAAGTCCTCTGTTCAGCAGACAACAAGGAGTTATTCGAAGCAGACAAGGCTTTCAGGTCATCCAGTCCATCTCCCACCCCACCTTTTAATTGTCTCTCTCACCCATGCTATAAATACCTGACTCTTCTCATCTTGTTTCCTCATTATGTCAATTATAGCAGTCCCTGATCATTTTTATTACTCCTCACTGAAATCTCTCCAATCTGCCAGTAAACTCTCTGGTAATGAGATCCCTGTGCTAAAGGCACAAGTGCAAATAGAGGGGCACCAGCTCCACTGACAAGGAGCCATTTCCTCTGCAACTCAGAGATGTCATCGCCTCCTCACCTGCAGCTCAAAAGTCTTCTTGTCTGTTTTTGTTGCTATCAGGTATCACCACCTCCTGCTTTGTTCACTCTTCCCCTTCTGTGAGTTTGTGTTCTCTGCATCTCCCCCATCCCATCAAGTCTGGCAGATTGTTTACAAGGTGTCTGACTTCACAGACTGCACCCACAAGTTCATGTTCTATCCCAAACTGAATCCTGCAATGTTTTTCTTTCCTGATCAGTATTTCTACTTCACATTATTCTTTCCTTCTCAGCTCTTCTAAATTTAGCAGGGTCTCCTGGTTTCATTTCTTACAGAATTTCTGCTTCAAGAAATAAGGCCATGATCTGAAGTGCAACCAGACCAGGTACCCAGCCCAATATCTCCAAAGAAAGGCTCCTGAAAGTGGCAAAATGGAAAGGCTGTGCAGAAATGAGGCCACACTGTCAACATTTCACATCAGCAGCACCCAGAACTGGGTATTCTGCTCTAGTGCATACCCTTCAAGATGCATACATGTTAAAGAAACAGGCCCTTCAAATCATCCAGGTGCTGGAAAAGACATTAGGACACAAGGCATGAAAGATTCCATCTCAACAAAGAGAAGGCTGGACCGGGAGTTTATTGCTGCCTTTGGGGTACTCCCTGTCTGACAACATGGGAACTTCATAATCCCGCTCCTAAAAGGCACAACAAAGTCCAGCAGCTGGAAATTCAAGGCAGACAACCTCAGCCTCAAAATAAGGCAGTTTTGTAGTAGCAAGAATAATTGTATGCTGGAAGATTTTGACAAGGCACTTTTAAAATTTCCATGCAACTTCCTCGCAGCCAACACTAATTCGAGGGAGAACAACCTTTTGTGTCTGTGAATTCATGTCCTTTCCTTCACTATCAGGTCTAGCAGAGCAGAGGAGTTCCCACACTGCTCTTAATGCTCATGATACTCAACACTTTGTGTTTCATAAGCACTTTAATCAAATCCATGCTTCAAGGTTTTAGTGTAGTTGCCAGTAAGCAACCAGGAAAGATAATTTTTTTCAGCTTTTCATTTTCCTCCTATCTGTAGACAGAGGACCAGAAAGAATGAACTACCACTCTAAGACTGGTTAGTGAAAAGTATGTTTTTACATACGCAGGATGACTCCTGAATTAAGGAAACTAGGAATTTATGGCTCTCACTGCAGCTTGTGGATTAGTTTGTCTGCAGGGACCATCTCTCACCTCACCTATGCCAGGGCCTCACCTATCAGTGACATCTGAGTTTCTCCAGTTTAGCTCCCCAATGTCTGAAATGACCCCTTAAAGCCTCAAAATACACAAAGCCTGAGAGCTTCAGCTTCAATTCAGTAGGAATGACTGGCCTATATACTTCTGCTCTTACAGTTTACAGTTCACTGACAAATTGTTCGTGGATAGATCCAGCACCTTCTGCTATGGGCACTAATGTAAGTCTCAGCCCCTCTGAGATGTGGTGCTAAATACAGTTCACCAGCAGAACCCAAAGCATGCTGTGGCAAAGTGGCTTCCCCAGCCACTTCCCAGGGGGAAACAAACCCCGTTTCCCCCAGGCCATCCTCTTGCTGCAGCTGGGATGCTCCACCACCTCCTGTGAACAACTGTGGGAGTCCTCAAGCGCCAACACTGGCCAGGCCAAGTTGGGTTTCTCTCTCTTTTTCAGCTGAATTCTGCTTTCAAACAACCTCATCAGGGATCACCATGAAAGTTGTGCTACACAGCCACGCCAAAGGTGCTCAAGGTAGTGGAGCACAGTGGAGTCACAATACTGTAAAACATTGTCACTGTGAGCAGACAAGCCTTCAAATGATGCACCAAGCAGCTATGGATCAGCATTTTCCAGAGGAAAGCCACCCAGTCAGAGCAGACTTCATTGCTTCTGCTGGTTTAAATCACCTCATTCAGTATTCTGTGTTGTCTTATGTAGCATGCAGTTATGCAAATTTATAAATCATACACTAATTAGCACACAATTTCATAAATTTAGTAACAGTGGAAAGGGAGGTTTTTAACTAACCAGGCTGTGCTCTCTCCCCCACAGATGGTACAAATTCAAACACGGCCTGGAGGTTGTATTTGAGAAAATCTCTGCTGCAACTTTGAGAGCTTAACCCCAGGCTCACGTGCACTTTCAAGGTCTTTTGGATATCTCAGGCTCAATCTCTCTGAAGTGGAGATAAGCCCTTCTTTCTCTCCTTCCTTAACACCAAACCTCCACAGCTCATTGGATCACTGCAAATTTTGTTTTATTTGTTTATTCTGATTCCTGCTATATCCTGTCTTACTTTCTTCTGTTATCTAAGTCACCATCCCTTGTAGCAATTAAATTCAGTCCATGCCCTGAGTTGTACCTGGGTTCTGCACAATTGCCCTCCTTCTGCTCTGCCCTCCCTATCCAGCTACTCCAAAGCAGAGCAGCTAAAGTCAGGCCAAGGTAATTTCCTTCTTTCTTTCCCTCATTTGCCAAGTATCCCTTGGACAGTAGCTCTCCAAATGCAGGAACATGATTTAGAAAAGGGTGTGGAGCCACATAAGGCTCTTTGGGGAACCAGTGCTTGAAGATATTTCTCACTTTACGCACACTTTAAGATATAAGCACACAATTCTCCATCGCTGTAACACAATTCTCCTTTTTACAGCATAACAACTCACCCCTACCCTCTGTCTCACTCCTGCTTCATCTCCACCTTGGCCATCCTTTGGTGCAGTTCTCTGACCTGCATCTTTGTCCTTTCTTGCCTTCACCTCCATTCTTTCTTCCTTATTCTTTCAGTCACCTTTCTGTCCCAAAGCATGGTACTGACTCTCCCATTCTCCTCCCTTTTGTATTTTGAGACCTCTCCATGACTTCATGCCCCAAAGGAGGCCTTGCTCCTTCTCATAGTAAGACTCATGTCCTGGAGAGGAAGAGAAGATTTAAAACAAGTTCCTCATGTTATCTTAGCAATCTGGAGACTCACAGCATACATGATGTGATGGTGTGGGAAGTGGAACACATTGTCAGTGGTGGTATTGACATCTGACCCAGACAAAACCAGAAGAAAAACCAAACAAAAGTCTGGAAGAATAAATTAAACCCCTAGATAATTTATTAGATTAAGACCTCACATACACATATAAATACGTGCTCAAGATGGGATTCAACAGCAAGACCGCAGAGGCTAGAAATGAAAAAGGTGTTATTATTACAGGTCTGTGATGTGCAAGGTGCACAGAAGCAATAACTGCACAAACAGCCAGCAAGTGTGTGTGCACATGAACCACACGGGCAGGACACAGACCGAGGCATGGCAACTTAGCAGCAGTCATGTTACTCCACAAAGCCTCATGTAAAACACAGCCTGACACGTAGCTGAAGGATATTCACTGGGAACAGTCTGGACAAGCAGTCTGTGGCAGAACTAACTCCCCAGCAGCAGCTCCCAAAACAGGAGCTCAAACTTAAAAGGACAGTGTCACATCATTGCTTTTGTTAGTTTAATTTTTGCATTTCCTCTACTGTTTTAGCAGATGGAAAACAATTCCCCTCCCAGTGCCAACTACTGATTTTGTCCTTTCCTATTTGACAATCATTGATTTTTTTTCTAAGGCTATAAATGTTTTAATAACTTCAACTTTGTAGTGCCTCATGGCAAAATATCTTTGCTTGCACTGACTGCTAAACACTATTCCTAATGTACTGCTGATAACTAGAGCAAGAGCCAGCATTATAAAAAATTATTTTCCACGGGGTCTGTGCAATTAATAGCTTTTGCTTCTTTTGTCCACATCTCACAGAGAGTTAAAACATACAGGTCTTCACCCATCAGGTGTTTCAACCATCTTTATACTGGAAAACTTTGCTTCACAGAGGTGTGCCCCCTGTGTAGGTCTGACTGATGGACAGCACCTTGAGCGTAGAGCCCACAACCCCGACAATGTCCTTTTAAAAAGAGCTACAACCAAAAAAATACAGATTCAAGTCAAAAGTCACCTTCAGAATTAGAATTTTTTATGGACCAAATGATCACAAGGAATCCTAAAGCAGTTAAATATTGGCACCCACAAAAGAACCAAAGAACAGAAAGCTCCCACAGAGTGTTCTCAACTGGGTACACAAAGGCACCTTTCAAGAAATATAGATGTATTTTTTTCCTGTTTTGAAAGGTCAGTTAACATTTATTAGGAAAGGCAATTAAAGTTTCAGTCAAACTGGAAAAGATATGAGAAGCAATTGGACTGAAATCAGAGAACTGTTTCTTTATAAACGCCAAAACTTAACAAAAAATAAACACCAAAAAAGCTAAAAAAACACCATAAAACAACCCCAAACCCTAAGATCTATGTGCTGGTTATCCCCAACTTTTCTGCTGGTCCTTGTACATTTTCTCTTCTTTCTCCTCCTTTTTCCTGCCCTCTTTAAGCAGCAGACTACCCAGACAACAGAAGGAGAAAACTTACTTCCCCACCTGCTGTGCTCAGGGCAGGGCACTGAATACATCTTTGGGGCTCTTAGCAGATGCCTGTGCCTTCACAGGCTCAGGGAGTAGAACGACAGGGACATCCAACAGCAGATGGACATACTCCAAAAAACTGTAATACTTCACTAAAAACAGGACAGACCATTGAAGGGTTTTCCACAGCAGTAATTTTCTGGTCCAGCAATGCTGCTTCCCTCCTCTAAACTCCTCCAAGCAGCTTTTAAAATTCAGCTGGGACGCACAAAAAGGATATCACCTAATTTGTGATTAAGACTGGGCCTGAATGAAGCAGCCCAGAGTAACCTGAGGTTCTTCTTCCCCTTCATCCTCCTTTTGTTTCACCGACAGAAGAGCTGCCAGGGGCACCAGTGCTCTCGTCAGAGATCCACCTTGCAGAGCATCACACACTGCACAGAAGCAGCGTGGGGAGGCAGGCAGCAGCCATACCCCAAGCATCCATACAGCAACTCAACCCAGCCATTAAGATAAGCAGGGCTGCCTAAAGAGACTGTCTGAAAGGCAGTACTGGCCCATGAAGTGGTGTTTGGGAGCAAATGGCCTAGAACTTGCCCGTACTGGATCAATTCTGCCTTTCCCTCGCTGCAATTTTACTGTGCAAAATGAGTATTTCAGTCTCATATTTCTAGGAATACATGCCGGTGGCTACTGTTACAATAAAATATGAACACTGCATTGTGGAGAAAATGACCATTAATCCTGTAATGTGCAGTCATTTTTACCAATTCGGCACATTTCTTTAAATAACCAAGTACATGCAGTAGATGGAAATGCATTTAAATAAACTGAAATAGATACAGCATGAATAATTAAAGCTGGCAGGAAAGTGTGCACGGTGAGCTGCTAGTGGAAATAATTACTGATTTGTCTTATTTACAACGGAGCCTGGATGCAGGATCAAAATAGTGCAAGTTAGTGAAAATGTCTTAAGACTGCTCTTATACTACCACTACTATGTATTTCATCCTGAAAAGTACATCAAATAGGTTTTGGTTCTCTACAATGTCTGACTCTGTTCTTGTTACATTACCCAGTACATAAACTCTGTCAAACAGCACTGATTTAAAGAGGAATATAATTCAAATGTGTGCCTAGTACATCAACCTGCAACAATATCTATTAACATTATCAGACACTGTAGAGTTGAGCTTACAATATATCCCCTAAAAACTCAGCGTGTTAAATATCAGAATGTTGAAGGAAAAAGTATATCATAAAATCAGTGAAAAAGTACTAAAGTGCTTGTACCTTTATAATATGCCAGGTTTTAAACAGACTTATTTAATTAGAAAATAATCTACTTTGAACATGCTGGTTCTTGAATGTTAGGCAGTTCTTGCAAACTGCTTTAGAGCCAAAAAAATCGATAATGAAATATACTTCCGATATAAGGCTGGCAAAATTGTGACTTCAATCTATCAGAAAATGTTGTAGATTAAAAAAAATTCTATTTTAAATTGATTACTTGGCACATGAAAGGTTTAGAAAAAAAAGTTAACACTTTCTGATTGGCCTATCCCAACAATATACTTGCATCATGATTACTAAGATCAAAATGAAACCGGATGCTAATTAGCTATGTTGTAGAAGAGGGAAAACAAGCAGTTATCACTCAAATAATTTAAGAGTGGCTGTAGACCAATGAGTTGTGTCAAATGAAGAAGATCTCCTCGAGGAGCCGGCTCTCCTCCAGCTCATCTGCTCTGCTCCTAGAGCTGCAGGGGGTCTGGCACCAGGACAGGGACAGCCCGTGGCTCGCACGACGAGGCGTGTGCACTCTGTTCCGGTCAGAAGGGTCTTGGCAAAGGTGCCCTGGGGTGGATATTGGATTCACAGCTTCCACCAGGTCAAGAAGAGAGGCTTCGTACCTATGGGAACACACCGAGAAAATGGAGCTCCATTAAGATCACAGCACCACACAGGAATTGGATCCAGTTTTCCTGCCTCTATAAATCAGACTAGACCCACATTTGTCTGACAGAGGCCACCAGCACAGAACAAATTTTGCTGTATGGACTCCTATCAGTAATGACAACAGAGAGGTATTGAAAAAGAAGCAAGCAAAGCATGGGTGCTCAGGTTATTTTAGGCTGTTTCATCAGCTTTTCCATTTGAGGTGTGTAATATCTTAGTCACACTCTGGAGACTGAACACAGACCTCAGAGATGTGACAGCCAAATGCATCAAACAGGTACAAGGCAGACCCACGCCAGTAATGGTAAAGTGGCTTATACACATGCTGGAATTTTTTTTTTTTTTTTGAATATACCTCTACACTTGATTTAGTTTCTCAGAGATTTGAAAACAGCAGGAGACTTTATTATTATTGCCACAAACTACATGTGCTTCCTGTAAATCTCTGTGTACTATATGGAGTCTGTCTGATGGAAGCATTGAAGGAACAGAATCTGAGCAAGGCAATACAAAATCAACACTTGAGGCACCAAGAGAAAAGGCAAAGGTGCTAAGCATTACCCAGGCTATCCTTTAAGTGCAAGTACAGACATGGGGGAAGCTTGCAAACCAGTATTATCTGATAACACACTGAATAATGGCAGCTACTTCAGACAGAGACTTTCTATTAATATTCACAGGAGGCAAGTCCTGATCTAAATACCAGGACAGGATTGATCATTACAATATACTTCCTCCTGTCCAATTTTAAATGTCTTAAACAATACCATTTCCACTGCTTCCCCAGGGAGGCTATTCTCCAGTGATATCTCCGTGATATGTAAGAGTTATCACACTGGAGTTTTACCCAAAAGTCCCTTTGCTCCATCCTGTTGTTAGCACCAACCTGCCTGATGTTTCCAACCGTAGAAGTAATTCACACATTCAAAGACTTTAATGCACAGAACATTATTCACAGCACCCAACTGAAACTATCAGCACAGGTGGTTGGATCCACAGGGTACCTCTCTTGTAAGCAAAAAGTGTCCATCCATACCATTAGGAAATACCTCAAGCTGTTCCCTGTTTGGAGAAAAGTCTCTTCTCCTTTCATGACTGTAGGAAACTAGAAAGCAACTAAGACAGTTGAGGTAGGTTTCTCAATTCAGATGGGATGAAAAGTTCTTAAGAACATTTACAACAGCTTATGGATGTGAAAGATTAGCAGAAGCTGATATATCTCCTTAAGGCAGACCTGTGCTGTCCAACAGCTTCATGCAGCAGCAGCAGGTAAAAGGTTTTCCTTCCCCAAACTTCCCATGCCACCTTCATTTTCTCCACCCTTCATTCTCACCTTCAAAACACCCTTCATTTTCTCCACCAGTGCTATGTGCCATCCATCATTAGGAAAGTGTCAGAGAATCATTTTGGCTGGAAAAGATCTCAAATTTTTGACTGATCACCACCCTACCAACCAGACCACAGCACTGAGTGCCATGTACAGTCATTTTCTGAAGGCCCCAGGGATGGTGATTCCACCACCTTCCTGGGAAGCACATTCCAATGCTTGACATGACAAGTTACTTCCTCCATGACAAAGTTCCTCATTGTCAGATCTGAGACACAGAACTACTCCCTCAGCTTAAAGGAGTTGACACTGGTGCTGATGGGTTAATACTAATGTTAATGGTGACTACTGAAATTACACTATAAAAGCTTTTATTTCCTTCAATTTTTATTCTTTCTTTCAATAGGATGGTCAGCATTGTTTCTAATACAGTCTGGCTTGACATTACTGCCTCACAGGGCTCTCTCCTCTGTTTGACTACAGATTGTTTTATTTTCCTTCGGATGTGCTAACTTGAATCCTATCCACAATCAAAAACCCAATCTGCAAATTTCTTTTCCACATTTTAAGCTTGTCTACATGTCTTTCTATTATCTGTCTGTTTAAATAGCAAAAAATGAGTGGCTCAAAATGAAAAAAATACAACTTTTGTTCCAATGGCATCTTGCAAGTGGCTAACCCTAAGCAAATCAGATGCCCTTCAGTTATCCTAACCAAAAAGTTCAGAATGACATGGAGTTCCAGGTAGCCAAACCACATAATTTTAGAGGGATCTGCTGTTTGTACTAGCATTCAGAAAGTACCCTTTAAAAACTGAAACTCCTTAAAGATATTTCTAACATAAAATGGAATCAGCAGCACTGATAGCAAGAACTAGCACATAGATATATGAGACTTCTCATATGGAGAAAGTTTTGGACTAGACTCTATACAGATACACACATATGGTTTGAACCCAAAGAAACCCAGTTAACACATACATTGGTTTCATTAGTCACACCTAAAACTTCTTTTTAGATTAATCTAGTCTAGCATACAAATGCTTATCTCTTCTGACGGTAGTGCTATCATAAAATTTCAATTTCTCCAGCAGCCACATTCAATCACAGATTAGGCAGGGGAAACCAAACCAGCCAGTGCATTTACAGCAAATGTGCAGGCCCTAGATTTCAGCAGTACCTTCGAGTTCATTTCTTCTGCAAGTTTATCTAAGTTTTACAGCATTTCTGCTATCAGGAAGGCTAAATGATTTGGCAGATTACAAGCGCAGCAAATAGCAAAGATTATGTAAAAGACCAGGTGTTGTAAATCAGTCTATTTGACATCACAGTTATATATGCAATAAAGTGAATGAACTCTGCTAACAGAGCGTTATCTGATAAAGAGAATGCTCCTTGCAGGTATTTAGTGTTTAATCCCAGGATAATGGTTTGCCCTGGTTTGTCTAAGTAACATCAGACAGCATCTGGCTGGAGGCAACAAAGTAGACCTAGAATGATTTGAAACCTGCAAAGACAATTTTCTCACCATTTATTTGTATCTTAATATTTAAAGAGACACAGTCAGAATGCTCAAAACCTGAAATGCAACTTTCTCTAAAAACACTGTATGTATTCTTTGCATAACTTGAATAAATGCATAAGTAAAAATAGGCTTCGTTATCATTATTATTATTATTATTATTCTTAATACAACACTTAATGGCTTCAGTGAAGTCAGAGCTACAGGATCAGACACCCAAGAGTCAGAACATTTCAAACAGGGAAACTGATCTGGCAAACCTGGCTTGTGAATAGCGGATGCTCTCTCAAAGCCAACGAATGGCCAACTGTCTCCTTGTATTGTTCATGATTCCCAAGGAGAAAAAAATCCCAAATATTCTGCTGAAGTACCAGCACTGTACATTAAGCCACATACAGAAATTTCTCACAAATAGATAGATGTTCAACGAAGCAACCAAATGTCCCATCAGAAAGCAAGAAAGAAAGAAGGAAAGAGAGAGAGAAAGGATAAGAGTAAAAATTCATCACCATGTGTAGATCTGCAACGAAGCTTGGATGTCCTTTGGCCAAAGTGTTGGTCTTGATCTGCCAGGGATGGGGGAAACAGCCCTTGAAACACAAAGTCTAGTGGGTTAAATACACTCAAGCTCCATGGGAATGCCCAGGTACGTCCCTGGGGAACTTTCAGTCCTCTGTGGAAGGCCTCAGAAATGAGTCTGGGGGTGCTTCGGGGGGTTTTGGTGGTTTATGATCCTTCTCAGCTGCCTCTCATATCAGCACAGTTGAGCCAATAATGCCCCATCAGATCTTCCCCGGGGAAAGGAGGGCAGCTTTACAACTGTTGGAGTTGTAAGAAAGGAAAATTAGCATGGTAAGAAGTGCCATCTCGCTTTGCAGGATCCTGGCTGTGATAGTTCACCCCCTCTGTCTCATGCAGACTAGAATATACACCCCCAAAAACTGACCTCCTCCCTTGAGGGATGCAAACCTGGCCTCAGCAAAGCACCCTGGCGCCTCCACAAATGGGCAAATATTTTGAGTCATTAATCATTAATAGTCCAGTCTCTCACAGCAGCTCTGCAACAGACTGGAAAATAATCTCTTTTTTAAGTCTGGCTTTGACACTTCCCCCATGTATACCTTTTCATCTAACTTTAATGAGCTTGAAAGTCTGAATGCTTCATCATGGGAGAGGAAAATTGATAAGATCTACAAGTTTGAATAAGAAGTCTAACTATTTAGACGGTTGAAGGCTGGTGAAAGTAATCTTATAAAGTCTCCAAAAAACATCAGCAGGAGAGGGAACACTGAGAATAAGCAGAAGGAAGGCAGGGCCACGGGCAAGAGGACAGAGACGAGAGTACAGAGACCAGACCAAGGTAAGCTTTGAAGCTCTGCTTTCAATGAAGAAGTTTCACCTTTGCTTTTATTGTAGAACATAAAACTCCAAATACAGCTCAGAGAGTAGCATAAAGATGACCAAACTACCTAAGAGGTAGGTACCACCAGGATCAAGCTGGTGTAGCTGGGTCAGTGCAGAAGTGTGACCTGGGCAGCAAAATCCACCCTGGTCAAGCATTGCACAGTGCTGTGACAGCATTCCCTTAATCTCCTCTGCACTACTAAAACAGGCTGCTAGAAATTTGTCTCCTCAGCCACTAAAACCCTTCTGGAAATTTTACT
The DNA here is from genome assembly GCA_013398175.1 of Climacteris rufus. Taxonomy (NCBI): domain Eukaryota; kingdom Metazoa; phylum Chordata; class Aves; order Passeriformes; family Climacteridae; genus Climacteris; species Climacteris rufus. The sequence continues at coordinate 370,749 of VZRZ01008135.1, read as the reverse complement.
AGAAACTCTCAGCATTGGCTCTTAATTAAATAAGTATCTACTAGAGTTTATAAAACTCTTAATGTAAAAAGAGTTTTGTAGTCTATCACTACGATAACAGAAAACATCATAAACCATTATGATTCAGAATAGATCATTAACCATTCACATTTTAAAAAAGGGAAACAAAAATAAACACAAGATGGCACAGACCCAAATCCCTCTTTCCACAGTACTTCTTTTTCACTGCTCGTGCAGTAGCAATACAGCTCTCTGAACATCTACAGGTGCATCTTACTTTGTCCTGTGTTTACAAATTGAATGGGAAGAAAAGCTTTCACACTTTTATGACAAACACACAAATGTGGATAATGCTCTGGGAACCATAAAACCACTTATTCCCAGTACAGTTGCTGAGAAATCACCTGAAACCATTTGGTACTCCTTCTAATAAAACCTACACAGCAATCAGAGCACAGGCAGTCCCACAACGTACAATGCCTAAAAAATGATCAGATTATTCAAAAGTGATGCACAGAACTCATAACTGTGCAGGATATTAGAAAGAACAGTGCTCCTGAAGGTACCCACCAAGCATACTTGCCTCAACTGGCTGAACAGTGATGTTTATTTATTTAGACATTTGGGATATGCCATTGGATTTTTAATGTTTGTCTACTTCCCATTGCTGGTAAAATATACTACATTTCTTACACATCATCCAATTTTTAAACTACACCATTCTATTTTCATATCAGGCAGTCCCATTTAGCTAATAATATCATTTGTTCCTTCCTGAAAAAAACAGTACAACTTCAACAAGTTTGATATTTGGAGGGGCAGAAATCTCCCTATGAGGCAAAATACTAAACTTATTAGAGTCATAAATACTCTGGTAGTAAGATATATGTATATTTCTTTAAACAAGCAGTGTCAGATATTATTTGATCACTATATTTAGAGATATCTTTTCATTTACAGTCTCTGAAAATTTATTCTTCAACCATAAACATGTAGAAAACATATGGAATGTGTCTCTGCAAGGTGATGGCATTTCAACAAAGCATCCTGGCAATACAGTTTTGTAGCTGTATAGGTTTACTTTATTTAACTGTATATACCAGAGGAAATAAAAAGGTTTATTTTTATACTACTGCTTATATTTTCAACATAAAGTTCAAAGTGATTTACTAATGTTACATGAATTGCCTTTGAATTACAGTACAGTATTGTGCCTAAGTACAAAGCCTAACACTATTTTGTATTCATAAAACACCACCTGTCCCCAAGCACTTTACAAATGCTAAATACAGCTAAAAACACATTCAAGGGGTAGGGAACAGACCCATTTTACAGAAAATTAAACAGTTTATTGTTATGATAGAGCAAATACCAAATCACTGTTTGACTGGAACAAACAGGGCAAATAAAAGCAGAGAAAAAACAGATGCATATAAGAAGTGGCCTCAGAAGTAAAACCACCTCAAACCTGAAGACACCATGCTAGTGATACAACATGGGGTTATCTGGAAGAAAACAGCTGTGATGTCTGATCATCCACACCCAAGGTAACCCAAGATCTATGAGTGAAACGAAGAACTCAACCCAAATTAAAGAGCCCTAACCACTTTCTGACATCTTTATTCTGGCAACCACAATTACTGCGTAAGGGATGAGAGATAATCTCCATGGCTTGTCCTTTCAACACCCATGTACCAACTCATTGTCCATAAATTTGCCTAATTCCTTTTTCAACCTGCAGCTTCCACAGTATCCTGTGATAGCAAGCTCAGGAAGTTCACTGCTACTGACAGACATCCTTTTGTTTTCTGTTTTAATATCTTGTTAGTATTGCCAGGTGCTTTTCTTAAGGATTGGCTGCAGTTAGTCTGTTCCACATGCTGGATTCTGGTAAAAAAGTTTCATATTTAACTTATCCACCAACTTCACAATTTTGCAAACCCTGATCATTTTCTCAGCCTTTTCCCATCTGAAGTCACAGCTTCTTAGTCTCTCCTTAAACGGCAATTGCTTCACTCTGTTGATCAAATTAATTGTCCTGTGCACCTTCCTGAGCTTCCACTACATCTTTCTTGAGAGGGAAAAACCAGCCGGAATCAAAACACGGGTACACCAAGATTTGTGTACCCACAAGCTTTTGAGAAGTTCTAGAAAGCCTTGAGCTCCACAAATCCTAACCATCTGCTCTGAGTTCAGTATCATGGAGGCATGGTGTTGATGTCTCATCCCTAGGTAAATTACAGTTTCATTCATTCAGTTTGATGCCTTTTTGGAGTTGCTTGCTATTGACATCTCATTGGACTACCTGAAAGAGAAAGACCTTAGTGTCACACACAAATTTATTAGGTCACCCAGGAGCCTTTGCTGTTCACTTCTCACTCCAGGTCACTGATGAAGAACCAGCCCAGTGAGTTCCTGGTGGATCCCACTGCTGACTTTAAAAAACAAACATTAAGTCACTTTGCCCAGTATCATTTAACCACCAGAAAATCCCCAATCCTGCAGAAACTGGATTTCTTTAACAATTTTTGGTGTGGAACGTTGGCAAAGGCCTTTTGAAAATCCATAGGTCTGAGCTGATAACTCAGATTCTTTCTTCCCCGCTCCCTGCTCTGTGGTATAATCCAAGTTTTAACTAGCAGACTATTTGGCCCAGCAAACCTGAGATGAATGTGTCAATGAACATTAGAGGCTAGTTGGGTAGGAAATGAAAGCTGAGAAAGAGAAGCTGACTCTGCAGTCATTCCCCGAAAGGCCACAAGTCAGGATAGGGAACCTTGTCTTTCATGTGTGAACAGCATCTTCAGTGACCAAAACACACCCTGGGGGGATATTCCCATGTACTGAATGTCAAGACACCAAAACAGAAAAAAAAAGAACACAGAGAAAGGTGATTCATGAGGCTAAAATATCAACAGAAGGAAAAAGATTAAATTGGGAATCAGGGATAAAGGGACTGTGACAGCCTGAGTTTCCCATTTTACTTTCATGCAGGCTGGAACTCAGAGCAGATACTTCACTGTGATACAGCAGGAGGAAAATTTAACAGTGCTATATATGTATTTAAACCAACTCCAGGTGAGGATGTACTTCTCACTTGCAACAGGTCTGTATCTTCCAAAAGCATCTCAGAGTTTCTTGATTCTTAAAGAAAAAGATCAGACTGAAGAATATTTCAAAGCAATTAAAAAAATATCTGAGACTTTAATTTAAAATGTATCACACAATGTAAAACAGAATATATTTATACAGTGTCCTCAGCAAGAGCCTCCCGGAGTGCTGTAAAACCCACACCCACGTAATAGAGAGCTTACACTATCAGAGACTTTTAGAGAGCTCTCCAAGGCAGTATTCACAGAATCATAACCTAGAGAAGGAAAAGACTTATTAGATCATCCAGCCCTCTCCCTGCTGACAGAACTGCTCCCTACAGTGTGCTTCCTCACATTTGTTGCTAACAATCAGCCTCTCACTCCTCTCCTTGGGAAGCCATTCCACAGCCAAATATATCTCATGCTATCATTACCATTATTACTTATTTATGGGCTACAGTATAACCTAAAGGGCCTTGATCAGGATCAGGGGGACCAACTCTACTACCACTTGTAAGAGCACTCCTCTCTCCAGAAGAGCATACAGCCAAAAGAGAGAAGTGAAAGCCCAACGGGAAACATATAACATACCATTAAGGAGAACAGAATAGTATGGGAAGTGCCACAAATGTTCCATGAATTTTTGCTTTGGAGTTTGGTGGGAGAAAAAGGCATGTGTCATGAATAAGAACATGTTTCTGATAGTCATCTAGAGATAAACAATGAGGATTTTCTTCCTCCAAACTTCACCCTATTAGTTATGGCTAAAGATCTGGCATGGTACGGAGAAATTCATCTTCTTGGTGCAAATACATCTTAAGTATTTAAACAACATTACATTTCTCTGTTCTGCTCCAGTCTCAGCCAACATTTATCTGAGCCACACATATTTTAATCTGCTCTCATAAATCAATACCTCCAGCACTGCAACAGATTTTGCCACTCTCCTTCCATCTTTGACAATTTTTTTCCAGCAAGCTATCAGGCAGAAATAAGCACCATATCCCCCGGAGGGGCTGCACAGGAACAGAAAGGAGATCAGCTCCCTGCAGCACTCACGCAATGCTTGTCTGTGCACACTCAGCCTTTCTGCTGCCACTTCCTTGCTCCACAGGTGAATTCACCTGCAGAGCAGTGAATTCAATGCCTGGTTTTCTGAGGTTACTAACAATTATCACTGAATCTTGTGGAAAACAGCATCAAAGATTACAGCCTTTGCAAAGGAGAATTTGGAGAGAAGGAGCAGAATTGAGTTACAATATCCCACCTTTGCTAACCAAAATGTGCTGTGCTTGGCAGTGTTCTGGGACAAGCCTCCCTTCCCAGAATGGTAAACAGTAGTAAAGAGCTAAAGAGGACTTGGGCTTGAAAGAGGCTGAGCACTGCTGGTTTGTCCCTGGTCTTTTGCATGCCAAGCAGAGCCAGTGCTCTAAAGATCTGAGATCCAGATCCAGCAACAGCATCTTAAAAATCTTGTCTCGTAAGGCAGGGCTGATAGAGAGATTTTTCTTCCCCAGTTTTCACCCTGGCTTCACCTGTGATAGCATCCAAACAGCCGTCATTACTGGAACAAGAGTTACTGCTGCTCTTATTCCTCCTTGCTACACAAGCAGGACATTTTCACTTACCTGCTAATCAGAGACCAACACCTGCTTTCCTCACCTTTCCATGCTCCCATCTCAATGCTCCCAGTCTTCAGTTATCCCACCTCGTTGCTTCTGGTAACTCAGCCTTTTCTATTTCCTCATCAGACTTTTACTCATACCCTGCTGCCCTGTTACCAACCTGTCAAATACAATTCAAAGTACTGCTTCATTGCTTTTGTCTCTGTGTGGTTTTAGTAGCCAAGTAATAAATAAATAAATGAAGACCAAGAAACACCACAGATCATTTCTTTTAAGGTATGGCTGCAGGCAGCAGCAGAATTGGCATAACTGCAGTTGTAATAATTCTGGAAGGGGGAGGGTGAACAACAACATGAGTGCCGGGAAGTAAAGAAACCTTTTAAATCAGATCTGCCAGTGACAGAAGAATAATTTAGAATGTAGTTTTTGTATAAAAGAGAAAAATTACAGAACCAGGGAACTACCACAGAGTTTAACAACCACCTTCTGCAATCACTCTGTTTGTATTGTCCTTCTCTCCCCTCCCACACACCCGTTTCTGTGTCATCAAGTCTGAAAGCTCTTCAGATCAGAAAATGAACCTTGGTGTATGTACAGCACCTGGGGCCCTGATTCTGCTGTGATATTACATAATAACTTTGCACTTCAGAGCACGCTTAGCTTTTATTCCCTTTAAGCACTCTGTCATCACAGCATATCTTCAGCAGGATCTTCAACCCTTTATTGTTCTGGGCCAAAACTAAGCTGTCATCATCTTTTCTGCCATACCTCATCCCCCTACATCTCCTGCCTTAACAGGCTTTCTTTTCAATTTTTTACTATTACAAGTTTGTCCCCAAGCATCTTCCCCCTCAAAGCAAACTCTAATTCAATGAATCATCTTCACAATTGTGCCTTTTCTTTTATAATGTACTAAAGCCTCTGACAAAGGGTTGCATATGTAAGTCACTGTAAAATCCTCAACCTCCTCTCTGCCAGTCTCAGTGTTACTCCTTAGTTTTGATTCCTTTTCCACATTTCATCTCTTCTTCCCACCATGCTTTCAGCAGAGCTGGGACTACCTTACACCCTACAACTTTGTGGGTATTAAATAAGTACAAAACAATTTTAAGGGGCATGGCTTAAGGGAAAAAGAACCCCACTACATACAACTTGCAAAGTCTATCACCATTTACATGGATTAGCAACCTGTCTTTTTTGCAAGCTCAGTTCAAATCCCCAGCCTGCCAGATAATAAATCAACTTTTTGCTTCAGTTGTACAGTCATTGGGAGATCTGCATAGTTTTAGGTCAAGCATTTATAACCATTTTATGATTTCAAAGTTTCTTACCTTGTCATTTAGTTACTGAACTGTGAGCTTTCATTGACTTTCTAGCCATTGTGGCAAGAACTACGAGTAGCTGTGCAAGATTTAAAACCTCACTGAGCAGAGGAGCAAAATCAAACTGCAGTAGTTTTAAGTATATATTGGGGTGGAATCGTGACCCTATGGAAGCCAGTGGAAGTTCTGCCACGGTTTCACTGGGATTAGCTTTCTTCCCTGCCATTTCTTGTGCTGGGGTGAATAAGTATTGCAAGCTCTCTATTTTACACCCTGGAAATAAGATGGCTCAGAAGGCTTGGAAATAGTTTATTTTACTATTCTATTTTAATTTTTTTTTCTTTGCCTATCCTGGTAAAGTATTTTACATACAGTCAATTGCTATACCTAAACAGCAATTCTTCTTGAGGTTCTGCATGATCCTTCCTCTCCTGCTTGTCAGCTTAATTTCTTCTGCTGTGGCATGGAGTGTGTAATAGCAAATCTCGCACTCAAATTCTTCTGTTTCTTAATTATCTCTGCCCTGTCAGCTATATCAGTGAAAACAAGTTGGCATTAGACAATTCAGATACAAGTAAACATCAAGTTGTGATAATATAGAGTCCTGCATTACTGTCATTATGGAAAAAGCTGTTTCAGGGAGGCTTAAAATATTAAATAAGCCCAGCACTTCTAAATGGCCAAAAACCTAAAGATATCTAAATTATTCTTCAATATCTTAATCATCCTGGAGAATCATGATCTTGTATAATGGCCATTTTAAATGAAAGGTTTGCTGCTCTGCACAGTTACCACTTCCTTTCTAATTGTGAATTAAAGCATAATTTAGGGTGGCTGTATGCCAACACGACTAGAAAAATTTAGACAGTAACTCTGGTTGAAAGAGAGGGGGAGAAATGCAGTTAGATTTCTTTAAGTAATAGAAAATCACTCACCAAGTTGTACTTTAAAACAAAACACTAGAGCTTTAACTTGACAAACTGACTCAAATTAAACCACAGAAAAAAGTGCTTGCACTGTAAATCTTACAGGGCAAAAGTGATGGTAGGTTATCATTCTGTTTATTAGCATGCACTTTGGAGAGTTCAGGGCAAGTATGGATACGCATTCATTCCATTTTATGCTGCACATTACTGAAAATACATTCCTCATAAATAATTCATAAATGCATTGTCTGAAATTTCAAATTCCAAAAATACAACACCGTTTTCAACTTTATGGTTGCTTGGTCTTCAAAACAGAAATAGACAATTGGATGGATGGACTTCACAAACCTGATAAGAACCCATCAGTCAGAATTACACTCCCCAGGTAAATGCAAACATCTCCCAGCTTCTGATCCTTGGAAGTAAGGCCATTATGATAGACCTGTGCTTGTGCTAGCAGTCTCAGAGAACAGCGAGAAACAGGGAAAGGGCAGAAGTAAGCAACTAGTGAGGTGTGCTGGAGAGCTAGTAAGTTGAAACTCCATAAAAATCCAGAGGAATTTAAATTTAAGGTATAGTAACCTATATACAAACTGGACATATTTTGCCTTGCAAAAAGCCCATTTTCCTGGCCAGACTGCACTACAAACTTGAGCTCTGCTTGTTGCTCTCAGCTTTCAATCGGTATCACTTTGTTAATGACACAGCAACTGGCACCATCTTTATGCCAGCTATGCTAGCATGAGAAAGGTGAACAGAATCTTGCAGTTCATCTAAAGTCTAACTCCTGCAGGAAGCAGAGTAACCACAACACTCACAGAAGAAACTGAAGTATGCTTCATAGGCTAGAGTGCTTAAGGCTTATATGCACTGATTTCTGCATCTTGCAGATATTATATATGTATCTTACACTCAGTTGCTTTTTTTTTTCCTTCATACCATGCTCAGAAGCCTGACACTAGATAGCAACTGCTTTCCAGCCAGATTTGCATTCGCTTGCTGTTCTGCTCACCTCCCAGTGACAGGCACACACAGTCCTGGGTACCTTATCTAGAGAAACCTTTGGTGCCCAGCTCCTAACAGAACAACAGCCCACGATCTCCCTATGCACCAGCTCTTTATAAGAACTCATTCCCTCCAATTTGCCTGAGAACAAACATTGCAACTGAGCTCAAATACTTGGCATCCCAACACACTGATTGCTTGGGTGCAGACCACATGTGAAAAAACAATGCTCTCATAAAAATTGTATTCCAGTACCCAACTGCTGTAAAACTTCCCACTCGGTGCTCCAGTGTGGGAAGATTGGGACTATCTGTCACTCCATTCACTTCCAGGTGTGCTGAAACTCTCTGGGGTAATATTTAAATCAGCTGAGATTTCATACATCAAAGATGAGGATACATAATTCAAGAGGAGCCACTGAGATAAAACAGTAGCTGTAAAAAACACGTTGTGTTGGCAGTGCCTGGTTTAGCATGTCAAAGAGGGGCCACTGCTGGTGAGGAGCCACACGCAGCCGGCACAGGAGCAGGTCGTGTGGCAGAGCAGGCACAGTCCTTGTAAGCTTCACAGGGACACAGGCGCCGAGCAGGTTTGGCACTGTGCAAGTACCGGGTTGTAAGGCACCCTACAGAAAAAGACAGCAGTAAGGCACGCAGCACGAGGTGCTCAGGCCTGGTGTCCCTTGGCTATAGTCATCACACGCTAACAACCTCTTTCAAAAACTTTACACAGGTGGTAGGTGTCCCACTGAGATAAATTACCTACTTTCAGCTGCTGAACAGATGGGCAGGGAAGTGAAATTTTAGTTTGTTCATTCCCAGCAGTAACTAGCAAAGATGATCTCGGCTGCTGCAGGATTACTTTTCGATAACCACACACCTGCAAACAGCCCATGATTCTGTTAGAAACTACATAAGGTCATTAATACACTACAAAATCGGGCAGGGCATTTAACAGCTCCAGAAACTGATGCTAAATTTCTCATTCCCACATTCTTCAGAATATATTCTAGGCTAAGAGAAGCCAGAAAGTGTACAGAGAGGGACATCAACAGACAGGAGAGATGGGCTCACAACCATCAACATGCAACAGGAAATGCCAGGTCCTGTACTTGGAGAAGAATAACCCTAGGAACCAGCATATGTCAGGCTTGACTAACTGGAAAACACCTTTGCAAAGAAGGACCTGGATACTTGTCCTGGCAGACCAAAAAAAATAAAACCTGAACAAAAGCCAGCAAAGGCCTCAACTGCTGAAAGGCTGAGGGAGTTGATCTTCCTTCTCAACTCAGCACTAGTGGGACACAGGTGGAGTGCTGTGTCCAGTGCCGGACTCTCCAGTACAACAGAGACATGAACACATAGTGAAGATGATTAAGGCTTTGATGTATCTGACACAAAAGCAAAATGCAAGAAAGGTGGGACTGTCAACCTGGAGCTCATGGTGATCTCACCAATGGATATAAATACTTGATATGGGGAGGAAAGAAGATGAAGCCAGTGCCCAGTGAAAGGACAAGAGGTAATGGGCATAAACTGAAACACAGGAAATTGCAAACCATGAAAACCAGAATTATGGAAAACCTGATGATATATTTAAACAAGAGTTTTCCCTCCCTTTTCCACATACTTCACCAAATCACTTGCAACTATTTATATGCAAATTTATCATAGTATAGTTCAAAATCCCACACACATTTTTTATTTTTTAATAAAATGGTCATAGTCACACTGTAAAAAAAGTTAACAAAAATAGTTTTAGTATTTTCTCTTTAAGCTTGCAAATATTTTCCTGGCAGAAATCCCGAGCTAACTTTACAGCAAGATCTCTCAAAGGAAACAGAACTTTAAAAAAAAACCCTCCAAAAAACCTCACTACAAAATGAATGTGACCCAGGGACTTACCCTTCTATGCAACAACACGATCAGAGTGCACAGAGACAGTGAAGTCCGCAGGGCGTGAAATTAAAATTTTCACACAGATACAATGAAGTAATGATACAATGTTACAACCTTGGCACAAAAATCTTCTGGTTTGAGTAAAGTCAATGTCATGTGATGTTACGGTTTGTGCACTGCTAGAAACGGTCTGCTGCTAAAAAGTTCATAACAAAACAGAAGGAGCAAAAGCAAGAAAATTGTACAGCTAATTACAACAGACCTGTACATTGTAGTGATCCAGACATCCCTTAAGATGCTCATCACAGTCGAATCTGGCTGTCACTGCAGGCTGAGTTAAGAAAACACACTTTTCTTTCATGACTAGAAATCTAGATGCTGAGAGGCCATTAGGAGATAAGAAAAAAGACTGGCAAGGAAGGGGGAGGGAGAGAACAACTCTCTTATGAGGTCGGTTTGTTGCCGACAAACGAGGTAGATATACAGGTTCAAAATTCCAAGCATATGGATAAGAACAGGGATGCACAGAGCAATTAACAGAGTCAAGCAGAAGCTGGGATGAGCAGCAGCTGGAGCACTGTTAAAGTCCTTCTAGGAATTGCTTCACCTGTTACAGTAAAAAGAAAAGGCAGCGCTGGAAGAACACTGGCTCCTCAGCAAGGACAAGGTCATTGAAACCAGAGAGAAGCTTGAAAAATTCTGGGCAGAACCAGGGACAGGGGCACAGACACTTTGGAAGACTGTGCCACATCAGGCTGGACACTTGCAAAGCAAGCAACCCTCACACTGCAAATACACCAAAACAGTGCCACAGGGAATTATCAGATAGTCTGCAGGGAGCAAGAAGCATTTTATTTCTAAGAGTGTGAAAAAGTCTGCAAACTCATAAATCATAAAGTTGCTTGCACATTATGATGGTTCACAGATACCCAGCAGGCTGATAGACGGGCACATATTCTAGAAAATGTATTTACAGGCCTGAACTATGGGGGGAAAGAACTGGCATTCAGTAATACTGCTCATCTCAAACCACAATTTTCTGATCACAGGCACAGAGGTTAATGCCTGTAAGAACTATTGGCAATGTATTTCCAGTAACCCTTCTGGAAATGTAACAGAAAAAGTCAGTCTAGCAGTGCAAAGGTCATTCCTTACAAGACATGTTTCTCATCCTACTGATCCAAGACGGTACACACATAGAAACATACAGCCAAATGTGACTTAATACAAACTTCAAGTCTTCAGCTTATTAATTTTTTTAAATTTTTCTCATTTCATTACAGTGATTTCATTAGGTTAGACTTCTTCATCTTTATTATAAAATAATCAGAACTGAAATGTTTCAATAAACCCAATTTCTGTTTTAAGTAGTAAAAGATGATTCAATGCAGATGAAGCAAAAACGAAAGTTAAAAGTACAACAGCATTAGAGGATTTGAGAATATCCCTTAAAAGATGTTAAATACATAAATTATATATTAGTACTCTACAATGTCTTTGATTGCTTTTTACAAACAAAAAATAACTGTATCAACAATTTTTTTTCACAGAATAATAGAATAGTTTGGGTCAGAAGGGACTTTTAAAGGTCATTCAGTCCAATCCCCTATAATAAGCAGGGACATCTTAAACTAGGTAATTTTCACTATGTTCTCAAGTAGTAAGTAACAAAGCAAAATGCTTCAAAACTTACAGGTGGGAAGAAACAAAGGTGAAAAACAACACTTTAAACACCATTATCAAAACAGACAGAGCTAACGTAGTACAGGGCAGAAACAAGGATACAAAATTATTTTCAGTAAAAGGTTTAGTTTTCCATCACATTTCCAAATTTCTCTCTCAACACATTCAGACTAAAAGAAATAATTTAACTTTTTTTTCCCCTCAGAGGGCCATAAAGGAAGTACCATCCCATAAACAACACAAAATTAATGTCCATGGCCCCAGACTACCTGGGACCGAGAAGCACATTTCACTGAGAAATTTAAATGTTAAATATAATCAGTATTTAATTAAATAAATTGTGAAAAAAACCACCAAGATACGGTTTTCCTTGAAGATTATAAAAATGTTGAGGAGATATCTTTAGTGGTCTCATCACAGCCCATCACAAAGTCAAGCTTAACGATGATCAACAGTATGTGTTTTCAAAAAAGGAAATGTGGCCTAGGAAGACAAAAAAGTCACACCTTCAGCAAAAATTGGTGCACTGAGTTTGAACAAAGATCTGTAACATTAACTCCCTGTTTCCTTCAAATCTGTATCTGAAAGCTGGAAGTATGTTACATAACTCAGGGTTCCCCAAAGTGAAGCCTACAAAATAAAAACGTATTTAGTCCAATAGTTCAAAGTTCAATCTACTTTACACTGAAACACCACCACGACCTTCCCTAAACAAACATGGAAGATACATTGGTTCTTTCATTACCCTACCCAGGGAAAATCAGGGCCCAAATCTTCTGTTATTATGTCCTACTGAACTAATGACAGATAACGTCACACTATGAGATTGAGACGTAAGCCCAGATATTGGGCTTTTGCCAATCAGGAATGTCTTAATAAGGACAATAAGAGACAACAGTTATTTAAAAATAGACAGCTATTTAAAAATCATTATCATAATAATCCATGTATTAAGGATGACTTTAAAAAACTGTATAAATTAGAGAAAACAACAATAACAGTCTTGGAATATGTGGAGTTTAAGAACAGAACAATGATAACAGGTCAGAATAGGAGCTCACTGCTTCCTTCGATCTTCATTTGCATGCTCTGAATGTGCCATCTCACAAGTCTGATGCCCACCAGTTTCTCCAGTAGAGAAGACAATAAAGAATTGCTCCCTACTCATTTTCTGCAGGTCAGTTTTCATTTTATGAACTTCTAATAGCATCCTAAACTTAGGCACCTCTTTTCCAAGCTGAAGAGTTCTAGTGTGGTGTGCTGTTCACTCACTCCCCAAAATCTCTCTCACATCTGGGAGCAACACATTGGACATGACAACAACACACCGTAGGTACCATAGAGCAAAAATTTGCTACAGCAGTTTTTCAGAAGTGGAAACAGTATAAAAGTGAGAAAGCTTGTTAAAAATAATAGTCATACTAGCACTCTAAAAATGGAGATTGAACCTATGGAGAAAGATTTCAGAAGGATGAAAAGGAGCCCTACCAGTTTGAGGGAAACAGTGAACTGTCATCCAGCTAGGTCTAAACAAAGAAAATGGGAAGAACAAATTGCTAGCTCAAGGACAGAAAAAAAATACCAGAAACCCACGACCAAAAAAACCTACAAAGTCAAAGCCCATAAAGAATTTCAGTCAAAGACTAAGGGTTATCCTGCTGAAAGCATAATAACAAATCTAATAACAAATCCCACTTTCAATTACATAAATACAGGAAGCTTAAGTTATAACTAGGAGGAAATGAAATTACAAAGGAACAGGTAGGGAAGATAAAGCCACAGCAGAAAAGCTCAATGACCTGAATGCATATTCACCATGCAGGAACTTCCAAAGTTTCTAAAGCTACAGAGGACACAGTGGAAGACCTGTTTGAAGCTGAAATGTCCTGCAAATAAATTACAAAACAAATCGACAGGAGTCAACAGTAATAAATTGCTGGGATCAGCTGGTACTCAGCTCAGGTATGAAATAGCTCAACTATTAACTGTAGCATGTAGCTAATTGCCTAAAACTGCTTCAGCTCTGGAGGAAATGCAGGATTTTTATTTTTTTTCAGTGATCTGGAAAGATGCAGAAATCTAAAAATGAAGAGGACTGATGTTTAGAACAAGGAGATTGATAGAAATTACAATAAATAATAAACTTGACATATTGGTGGAGACTTTATAAAAGTCTTCATTCCCTGGGGACCTCTACAAGATTCATAAGATTATTATGCATCTAAAAAAGGAAAATACAGTTCATATAGTCTATCTGGAGTTCCAAAAGCCCTTCAGCAAATGTATTACCAAAGACTTAAAAGCTGACATGAACTAAGAGAAAAATCCATTAATGGATAAATAACCGGTTAAAACTCAGGAAATTAAGAGAAAACATTAAAAGTGCTCTGCTATAAAGTGGCCAGAGAGGTCATGAGTGGAGACTCAGAGAAATCTTTTAGGGCCTGAACTCTTTAATGCATTCACAAGTGGCCTAGAGAAAGGACAAATAAGGAAGAGACATTTGCTGCTGATACTATGCTATTCATGGTAGCACAAACAAAAACTGGATGTCTTTACTGAGGGAGAGAACTAAAATATCACAAAAGTTTTTAAAAGTACAGTAAAAACTGGAAATAGGGCAAATCAGAAAGTATAAAGAACTGGTTACTGTCCTTTAGTGAGAGAGAGGCAGGAATTAATTTTTTTAAGCAGGCAACTCATCAGCTGGAAATAACCAAGGAAATAAGTGAGAAGACAGGGCTGCGTCTGCCTGCTGAGACCATCCACTGGTGCATGGTATGTCTGACTGGCAGGGATGGGACAAAACTAGTGCAAGGACCTGCTCAGACCTCAAAACACTGCAGTGCCACAGTGACCTATGTTCAAGTTACAGGGTGTCACCAGATCACAACACTTCAAAAAAGGACTCTCCAAAGCAGACAAACTTTCATCACCACAATTTTTTTTAAACAAGTTACCACTTCACAGGTTCATACACTGCTGAGACAGATGCTGTATGTTCACAGTCATGCACATACACTCCCTCTTCCTGAGTGGAGGGCTTTATATCTTCTGATGCCTAAGCCCTCCGATTTACAGTGCAAGCATTAAAAGTATATTAATAATCAGGGCACTGACCATGTAACACATGTTAACCCTGCATCTACCTCCAATCCATAATGAAAATATGAATGACAAACAACTTAGTTTTAGTGCCACACATTCAGCTACAAGAGGGATGAGGTATCTGTGTGTGTTACTCCAGGTTTATTTTACAGCTCACAGTATGACAGGTATCACCAACAGGGTATTTAGCTGATTCTAAAATAAGTCGTTGACCATAAAAGGAGCTGAGGGTCACCAGTTCAGTTGTCTCAATATAAGTAAGATGAATTCCACACTGACTACACTATGATCACAGTTCAACATCATTAATGCATGGCCCAACCAAGCACAGAGATTTGCTGTGGCTAGATCCTGCCCTAAACAGTTTACAGCCTGAAAAGCCCAGGAAGGTGAAGGAGAGAAGAAAAGAGAAGGGGAATTTATTAACATGTAAGAAATGTTGTGGAAGTATGGCAGACATATCATCTGGGATAAAGGCTTCTTAAAGTAAGATGCAATTATCCTGCATATATTATTAATCAATTCCTCCCATCTCAAAAAAAAAAAAAACCTGAAAAAACAACAAAACCCTCAAAAAAACTAAGAGGAGATGTCTCTAAAAGATGAGAAGAGAAATTATTAGAGTACTAGGAACAGAACAGTTGCTTAGAGGACCATGAAGACAGGAATCAAGACTGATCTTACCTTGCCAAGCTCTGTAGAAATTGCCATCACAGTAATTCTAAGAAAATTCTTAAAAGAACACACAGGGTATCAGTGCAAGAAAAAGAGACAGTAATTTTTCTTGACAAAATTTCTAGAGCAAAACACAGAAGGAACCTGAAAATATTTTGAGGCTGTTTTCACTGCTGTGACTACAAATGCAAACAGGAATCACATCCAATGAACCAACATTCTCTTAAGATTTAATGTGGTATTTTAGAACTTGCAAATGCACAGGGAAAAATTGTAAAAAATAGTCATTAAAATAACAATGAAAATGATGCAAAGAGTTAAGTCAGTTTCATAACATGGTTTGTACTCTGTTTTCCTTTGCTTATTATTACTTTCAAACTACAGTCAAGTTATTGTCACACACTGAATGATGGAAACCTTGCCAACTACTTCAAAACTGACACGTTTTCTGTTGCACTGAGCATTCCCAGAAGACAATTCCCTTCATTTTAATACAAATTCCTGTCAGATCCATGGAGCTGAAAAAAAAAATGTGTAAAAGATACATAACTGTAATAGACCTCCCCCAACTAGTCAAGTTTGGAATAAAAGACGATCAAAAAAGACTCAAAGATCCAGTGCTAGATTAATGCAAATATCTGCTTGTTTGCAAGTGTACTTTTTGATTAAACTGGCATACATCAAGTACAATTAGAAGGGTTATTTATAACTAAGAAATACATAATTCTGCATTTTAATGAGGGTGACAATTACAGCCAACAGTTGGTAATTAACATTAATCCTTTTGCACTGCAAATCAGAATTTCCCAATATGATTTTCATTGTCTGCAATGGACACACCGAAACTGTTATTGCAAAGTAGCTATTAGGTAGGCTGCTTTGACACAAATAGGTGCTCCTGTTACACACAGTAAAGAAAGAAGCCAATGATGTGTTAAATTTGATAACCTCAGATGTAAATACAGAATGTCACTTCAAAATTTACTTGATGTCTACAACACGAAATATAATCAAGGCTTATCATTTTCATGGCTGAACCCAATTCCAAGTTTCCCAAGAGCCAGGCTTCACAGGTGAAATCTGATTTCAATACAGGCTTGAAATCTCCCATTGTTAAATTTGGTTTAGATCCCAGCCCTGGGTTCACATCTGTATTTCCCCCCTGAGACTTCAAAGCTTTTAGTGGTTGTAACCGAACAGTGCAGATAAGGAGGAGTGTTTGCCCAGCCAGTATCAGTTTCCAAAGCAGAACTCTGGAGCAACTACTAAAGACAGAAATAATCATGACTGAAGGCTTTGCCACTGTAGCAAAACCTTCTTGCAAATTCTCTCCTTAATCAGGTTATCGATAAAATTTTGGTCCTCAAAACCACTGAATTTTAAATCCAAATCTTCCCAAATTGCTCTAACATATTTCTATTCATTGAGTAAAAACTTCTATGTAAATATATGCCATGTCTTTAAGATGTTGACCTAATTAAACTCTTCTGTTTCTGATATCCATAATCCTCAAAGAGATGATTTAGATTTGCGACGTGTGTCTTTTCAAAAGAGAACATATTTCTATTTTAGCCTCTTAGCTGTTGTCTTTTCAGACAGAAGCGCTAGAAATCTCTTTTCATACCAGTCTTTAACAGAAAGAGAGACCTGGTCCAAATCCTGAGGCACAAGATCACAGTGCAGCCAGTAAATAAAGCCTCTAGAAGAGTGCTGAGGTGTTCACCACCTGGGTCAGGCAATTGGAGTGGGATCAGTGTCAGATATAAGTAAATGAGAAGGCAGGAAAGGAGAACTGCAAGCATTAAGCCAAGAAACCTACAATGCAGTTCTTACAAAGCACTGTAAAATTCACATTTATTTTGCAAGTATGAGATAGATGGGTTATTTCTACATACAGAGGTGCCCAACTAAAATCAAGATAAGTGATATTAATGTCCTATGGTCAGTATTATTGAACCTCGAAAGCAATAAAGTATGAGTCGATAAATATTACATTTGCAACATAGTTAACATTCTTCTACTGTCTCTGGCACTTATTACACATTGTAACCGCAAGTCTACAATACATTATTCATATTTGGGGTGTCACTGAGTGATGGATTGCTGTAAGAGAGGCTGTCCTTTAAATAAATCAACAAATAAAAATGCAAATGTTAACATTTTCAGCCACAACTTTTTCCATCTTGAATGGGGAATGAAAATTTCACATTATATCGACAGCCAGCAGAGAGAACAATTAACAACCTACACTGTGAATAAGAGAGATTAATTTGCCAATGTCTGGTTTTATCACTTGCATATGGAACTACATTGGACTTTCTGCACTGCTGGCTTTCTCAGGGAGTAGGCAAAACTTGCGTCTCCTACCACATTCAGAAACCAACTCACCACCCCACTCCAAACACACTTTCCATCTCTTTAAATATTCCTACATTAAATCTGGAATGAAAGTTTTCTGCTCCTTTTGAATCTTGAATGGTGTCTGATCCTAAGGGGAAGAAAACAATTCTATTTCTTTGGCAGTGCTTGCTTATCCTCTACAGTATAAGGAACTTCAGAGATCGTCTTAAATTGATATCCATATTTAAGCAACCAACATGCAGAGATCTTAAGGCAACTACAATATAACACAAAAGCTTGAATCTCATCACTGTCATATTTCCTAACACTGAGCACAACAGATCTACTCTAGACTATTCCAGTGTGCATTATTAAATACACAATTCTGCACATTATATTTTACATCAGATATTAATTTGCTTAAAAGTCCCTGAATACACATTCACCTGAGATGTGCTGGGCAATTGGGTAAATAGTTTTGTTTTTAAAATGTCCCTAAACACAAATTTACACAATACAATCTGTTTGTAAATACTCCAACAGGCCACTGTAGTCTAACAGATAATAATACAACTCAAACACAGCATTCATATTGCAAGAACTTCTAAATCACTTATTTTAATGGCTACCAGAAACTTCACTCCAAGACAAAGCACTCAGCAAGCATTAAAGTTTTGATTTGAAACTGCAACCAAAAAACAGACTTGATGCTGAAATCCCAGACTATCACACAATCCCTTAATTTACCTAATTGTTCTTAAATTTGTTTTGTCCAAAGTGAAAAACACTACAGGAGAATTATCTGTTTCCATGGTGAGCAGAACAAACTTTGCCTGTGTCTTTTTAAGTGCTTAATTTCTCCAGTGTTACAGGACTTACTGAGCCAAGCTCAACACTACAACTGTTTCTGCGTGGGGAGAGCCTGACAATTGCAACAGAGCTGTAATCAAATTAAACAGTCTTTCAGAATGTACAATTTGTAACTTTTGGTTTTGTTTTTTTTTTTTGCAAAAACAGCCAAATACTTCAATTTAGAGCACTTTCACTTCCGTATGCAGCACAACACTTGTTTTGCTGATATCAGTGCCTGGTTATAGCTAAGGTAAGACCTAATTTATGTAAAAACTTCATTACTACACGAGAGCATCAATATGCCACTACTTCCCCTGTCCAGCTCCCCTGCAGCTTACAAGGAAAAAAACTACAGAGTCTCTCTTCCAGGCAAACACCAATTACCAAAAAAAATTTACCTGGTCACCAAAACGGTAATGTTTAAAACAATCAGAGTAACTTTGCTTCAGGAACAACTCTACTTTTCCAAATTTGTCCAGCCCCGGCCTTGCCTGTGATATTCTTTTCCAAATACACTGGCTTTGGTGTAGATAAATAAGCACATGGAGTAGAAAAGCTTTCCAGACCTGCTGTGAACATAATTTCAAGGGCTTCATGCAGGTGTAGACACTTGGCTTAAGAATATTGGATAACCAAACTTGCTGTGCTTAGCTGTGCTATGGAAGGCAGAGACAGACATGCACAGGAGCATGACAGGCAAACAAATTCACTATTAGCCCAGCTCCAGATGCCAGATAAAGAAACGATGGGGTTTTTTTCTTTCAGAAGTATCACTGAAATCACCTTGTGCACGCTCATTTTGCAAGTTCGGTCCTTCTACAGTCTAGCACTAAGGCTCTCAAGGTTTACATGTACCTTCTAGGGATGCTTATTTCTTGTTCATGACATGATTCATTCCGAGACAGGGAAGAAAGTATGACTGCAGCAATTCTTCCTCAAGCAGGAGGTAGCTGTAACGCACTGAAGCTCCAGTTGAGCCCTGCCAAGACCGGCTATCACGCCAACACATCTTCTACCTGCCATGCCTGCTTATCCAGCCAGCCCTTCCCAGAAGCTGTGCTAGCACCCTGATGCCTCACACTGCCAGGGAGCTTCTGTCACTTTCCAACACCTTCTCCCTGGCAGGCTTTCCATTGCTGCTGCTGCTGGGTGCCAGGGTTTGTGCTAGTTAAAGCTGGCACAAACATGAGTTGAATCTAGTCCTATAAATTTAAATAGTCAAAAGTAATTAGGTTTACATGTACTGCTGAATAAATAAATTTGCTCTTAGGCTAGGGCTTTGTGTTGCAAGTTTCAGATCTGTGCCAACTGTTGTGGTTAAGCTGTTAACCCCCCCCCAAATCACAGATCATAATGAACATGCTGACAAACCCTAACTTTAGTGGCACAAAAGCAGCAATAATTCTCAATATTGATTAATTTAGTTAGTTAAACCTGCAGTCTAAGCTTATAACCATTCAGTGATAAATTGAGACTGACCTGCTGCCCAAGCAGGTTTTTTGATGAAGGATAGAATCAGCTTTAGGCCTCCCCAGAAATACTTGTCCATTTACTATTTTCAATTAGAGAAGGCCAGGAGTAAGGGAAAGCACAATATGGCTATTTAACCTAGTCAATTATATCTACAGCAGCAAAGGTGAGAAAGAAAGCAAGGAAGTATGGGAGAAAGTGCCCCAGAAATACAGGATTTTTCAAAATTTGTCATCAGCTGGTAAAACAATTCTTTAAGGATGACAGCTAATCAGACTCCTTTTACTGATCACTTTACCTGGTATGATTTCTAACAGCATATTTCAACAAATATTTTACTCCCCTCTGTGGAAAAGAATAGACCATCAGTCGTCTTGAATAAAATTCCTTTTTCTGAGCAGTCATCATATGATGTGAATAATTATATCTACTCCTCAGTGCTTGAATGGAATCTCAACTTAGCACTATTAGACAGTATCAAGCAGTATCTTTACACACACTTTATCTGCTGTGACTGGCTTGCAAAGGTAACCATTGCTTCTAAGAGAAATGCTTAAGCAATCTTGTGGTTTCTGTTAGTTTAAACATTCAGCTATTTGTGGGAAACAGCCCAATCTAACTCAGTTCTTAAATCCTCCAAGAATTATCATCCCTTCTATCAGAAGCAAAAAAAAAGTGTTTCCATAGCAAGTAAGTACAAATTCGTCAATATTGATAGTGGTTTTTCACCTATTATAAATCGCAAGTTCTCTCAGAAGATAGAAATAAACTGCCAGCTGCTGCCAAGAATACAGGGATGATATCTAGCATACATTTTCCAAGTCCACTGGGCTAAGAGAAGATTAAATCTGACTCTAGCCCCTCATCCTCCAAGAAACATTTAACTCTTCTCATGAATGGTTGCACATTATGCCGATGCACAGTTATCTAACTAGTGGTATAAAATACTGCAAATTCATATTTCAATCTGCTTGTATTTTGTTGCTTAAATAAAGATTTTATTATGAGAAAATGTGGGATATGATAAAGAAAACCAGGGATTGTATGCTGTTCTTCTAGGCATTTACCACTAGTAATGTAATCCTGCCTAAAGAAGGCAAGTTGTTTTCAGACTCGTAAGCGTAACAACAATGCTGCTTTCAGTTTTTTCATTGGAACAGAAGTGATAATGCTGCTTTTCCAGTGCATTTAGTGCAGATATATAGTATAATCAGGAATTGCTGACTTAATGTGATTTTGTTGCTTGTCATTAAACATAAAATAACTCTCATACAAAACATTTTAAAAGAAATGCCATTTGATAAAATATGGGGGTGGGGGAGGAGGCAGGCAAATGCAGAGGGATTAAAACCTTCAAGCGGATGTAAAACGTAACGGGGTTAACACCGTCCATTCAAATTATTTACAAAGGTATTTAATGTGTCAGGACTTGGAACATAAAATACTTTCTGTTCAAAATCTAAGTAAAATTAAAATGTTAGAACTTGGCATATTCCTGGGTTTTTTTATTCTAACGAGCAACTTAAGGCTTACTATAAATGTCAAAAGGATATGGCAGTTTTAGTTTATATTATTCAGCTTGTGCTAATATGAAACATCATAGAAATTCAATCACTTCCCTGCATCTAGGAGAATTTGATGGTTGTGTTTGCAGGATCTTAAACCAGAGATTACCCAGCAGCTTACCGTGAAGGGTCATGGTGAATTGGTGATATGGCTGTGGTTGCAAGAACTTTGCTGCTGCCCATCAATCCAGGAGATATGGCTGCATCCTTCCTAGGTCCTGAAGTTGTCCCTGTGGAATGAAGTGAAGACAAGGCAGGCATCAGAAGCTAGTGCTTTTGGAATAGCTGTTTCTCAATTCTGCATTATTACAGAACACTAGGACAAAAAATTGAAACAGTGTTCAAGTAAAAAAAAATATACAGAGAAATGAGAGAGAGCTCATCAGTGGACAGTTTGCCCAGCATTCATTTCAGGACCACACAGAATCAAATCTGTAGAATAAGACACACTCTACAGCCTCTTTCTTACTGCCCACAGTTTGAAAGACTTGCACTGTTATCATTTTTTACAGTAGTCCACAGGATTCAGCTTGTTTCACAGATGCAGTTCTCATGAGATGCTGTAAGATGTTAGCTCTCCAAGTGTACATATCACTATAGCAGGATTTTGCTTTCAATAAAATAGAACTGATAGTCCACTCCTTCTTCCCACCTCCAAATAACTCTTGAATTGCAAAATAATCTAGGTTTGAAGGTGAAGTTAGGAGGTCATGTAGTGCAACCCCCCATTCAAAGCAGTGTCAACAAGATCAGGTTTCAGGCACTTGTCCTGTTAAGTACTGAATGTTTCCACTGGTATAACCTCTCTGGGCAACTCCTCTGGTTCCAGTGTTTGACCACCCTCCTTGTGAAAAATATTTCCTCTATAGCTAATCAGAATTTTTTGAGTTGTGACTTTTCCCTGTTGCCTCTTCCTCTGTTGCTGATGACTTCTGAGAACAGTCTCATGCCCTCTTCCCTACACCCTCTCCTTAGGCAGATGAAGCAAGAAGGAAGATCCATGCTGAATCACCTCTTCTAAAGGCTGAATGCACCCAGCTTTCTCAGCCTCTCCCAGTAGGTCATACGCTTCAGCCCCATGACTGTCCTGGCTGCCTCTGCCAGACTTCCTACAGTTTCTCAGTGTTCTCCTTGCACTGTGTAGTCCCACTCTGGACACAGCACTTATAGACAGTCTCACAGAGCTGATCAGGGGGAAGTGTCACTTCAGCACCTTAATGACCACAGTTCTGTGATTATGGCCCAATCAGAGGTTCCATTACTCCACCACACAGGCATACCACTTACTTGTTGCTGTTCAGCAGGACACCCCATTCTTTTCTGGCAAAACTGCTTTCTAGGCTGTCCCATTACAGGAGTCCAGTTCAACCCAGTTGAAGGAACTGGTCTTTCCCTTTGTTGAAACTAAACAGAGTTCTGCCAAACCACGGTCCCAACCTATTAAGTTCTCTTGAATACTGTGCCTGGTTCACCAGCATACTGATTGCTCCCCCAGCCAGAGCTGCCTGCAAACTTGCTGAAGGTGCATCCTGTCCTGCTGCCCAGGTTGTTGATGTTAAGCAGCTAACCACTATGACCTGGCTGCCAGCTGGACTGAAGACAGCCCTTCAAGGCTGGTGGTCCAGCCAACTTTTCACTTGCTCACCTGAGAACTGAGTTTCACAGATCAGATTTGGTTAAACCAAATAGCATAGAGGTACATGAGAAATAAAGGGCAATAGGAAAAGTTGCAGCTATCTGATCTACTACAGAAAAGCCTGTGGATTTGGGCTTTTTAAATCTAGCCTAATTAGTTCTGTGCAACAAACATCACTTAACTAAGGAGTTAGTATAGGGAAAACTAATCACACTAAGAACTCAAGTCAAACCAGTGTTTAGCTCTTCATGTAACTCTGTCATGACCAAGTATTTCTGAGCTCTGTGGACAGCAGCATTGTCTGTTATCCATGCTGAAACACGAAGCAACACAAAGAGTTGCATGTAATTCCAGCTTCAGTGCAAATTTTACAGACGTCCAAGGGACTATTTAAAATACTGCACTGTTTTAAGATTATACAAATATATCCAATTTAGTAAACCCAGATGTTTTAAGGTGCATTTTAGGGAGGCTAACAAAAAAAATGGGTTCTTATCACCCTGTTGTAATGAACTGTGCTTCAGTGAAAAAATTCTTGCCTAAGAAAGAGTTAATTATCAGCGAAGTCTTGGAAATACCATGGGGATATATGCTGATTGTGTGTCCCTGGTAACTTGAGAGTGTGCCAATCCATGATGAGAAGAGTGGGTATGCATATAAAGACTGGAAGCCTCTTGCTTAGAGTTTTGGCTTTACGATCGAATAAGAGATATTTAGAAGTCATTTCACGTGACAGTGGAATGAGGCAGCTGGATTTTAAGAAACTAATACCAAAGTAATAAAAACCTTGTTAACATGGGAGAATATATTCAACTGCTAATACGAGAAAAGGCTGGCACACCATCAACATACCACATTCACAGCAAACTGGATGTATTTCTGCAAATATATGGACTCAGAAGTGGCCAACACAGCCTCAAGGGGACTGTTCAAAGACCCAAGTTTGAAAATATTACCAGAGCTGGAAACAGAAAACAAGAAAAGAAGCTAAGCAGAAATTTACTGAGGCTGCTAGGCTGCACAGACATAAAACAGGGACATCAAGAAATCCTGAATAAGTGTGTATCTAAACAAAAAAAAGTGTTTAAAAATACATATTGAAAAAGGCATGCAAGTCTTTTGAGGGAAAAGAAACACCAAAGAATGAGCAAATATAGAAAGATTATTAAATCAATAACATTCCCAAAAATGTCCAAGCTACTACTAATTTTAAAATATATTATGATAAAAAATAAAGGAACGGAAAATTGGCAAGTAGAGGATAATGAAGACTCTGTTGATGTATAATACCTGCCTATATAAAGCTGATGAAAAGAAACTACCAGGGGGAAAAAAAAGATACAAAGTCTTTAGTCTGAAGGATATATATTTCAGGGCTAAAGGGAATTAGTTAATGAATTTATGAAGTGACTGGTAATTATTTATGAAAAGTCATAGAGAACTGGGGTGATACAAATGACAGCAAATTAATTAGATTGCAGGTGTTAGAAGACAGTATGAGACTGGAGACTTTGCAGATGATCTAGAGAAGCAAGAAATGTGGAAAAAGAACAGACATATTCACCCTTGGAAAAAAGAAAAAGCTCTTACATAGTGTGGTAATCTAAATCCTGACACCAATGGAAAGAACCTGGAGCAGCAAAAAACAAACTAGATATAAGCTTGTAAGGCAAGCTACCCCCAAAGCAATTATAGATGTCTCCTAAATGGTAATGCTAAGAACACTGTTTTCAATTTGGCTAACTTGGTACAAGAATGATTTAAAGATTAAAGAATCATTTGAGAAAACTCAAATAGCTGTGTATTTCTGCTTGAAAAAACAGACAACTAAAACATCATGAAAGTGGGGAAATACAGCAGCCTATATTTTGAAAGTGTAAACACTAAGAATGAAGAAATATGGTTGAGTCTGGTTCAAGCAGCAATGGAAGGAAAGTAAGCAAAGGGAAATCTAGGTTGATAATCATAAAAGAAATCTTTATGACTTGTATAATAGTAATATTCATAAGACTTAACATTTATATAGTACTTCACATCTTCAAAGCACTTCACTAATATTAACTAATTGCTCTATTCAATTGTAGGGAAGAGTCTTCCCTCAAGGGAAGAAGTTCCAGATCCTGAATCCCTAAGAAGCTACATTAGAAAAACTACTGAAAAACAAACACTATAAAGAGAAATCAGCCCCTGGAAAAGTACAGGGCTAAAATGAGCTAAGATTTTCCTTCTCTGGCTTTTTCTTTTACATATGGAAAAGAAACTATGCATGCTATACAACACCATGCAGATGTTATTGTCTGACAAAGAGAAACAAAGGGAAAATAGTTCTTTTGTTTCAATGCAGAGGTGTTTCAGGAAGGGCTGGTAAAGAGGCATACTTTAAACAGAAATGTAGAGAAGTGCCAATACTGCAGAGTGCAATGGATGTAAGTTTTCCAGCCTCACAGCAAAATTTTCCAGAGCAGAGAGGAAGAAAAACACACATTTCTGTACTCCAGTGCTTTTTAACTAGACAAGTTGTTAGATTTTAGTACACATTGACATAGCTGGTGGTGACACCAATAAAAACAATTTACTGCTGAAAGGATCTAAGACTTCAGGATTGCTTCAACTGCTTAAAGTTTTGCTGCTAAAACTAAAAAAGTTTGACTACAAGAAACAAACACCTGCTAAGGCAGGAATAAAAATTAAGGAGCAAACAGAAAATAGGAGACAAAAAAGCAACGGTGAGGGAAACAAAAATTGATTGCCTAAACTCATCCGGTGAGTTTCTACCCTGAAAAGAGAGCAGAAGTGACCCTTTTCATGCCACGAGGTGAAGACACCACATTAACAATGCTCTTCTACCCATAACTAAACACCTTAAGGGAGAAAGAAAAAGTGGATTTGCTAGGAAATCACCCTTTCCAAACTCAATGTAGTCATAGCAAGTGAGCAGTCCTGTAGGCAGGAAAGCCTTCCACCATTCCAGGATTGGAACAGTGTCCTGATAAATAATTTTAAACCTAATACAAGTGCCTGTGTTGCTCTGGAGGGACACTACTACTGATACAAGCCACCATTCCTAGTGGTACAGCAAGGCCCACATCAGCACTGGCACTGCTCTAAGGTGTGCTTGGATAGAGTCACCATCCTGGAGAACATATAATTTAAACAGAGCAGACTGGTCAAGGCATGAGAAAATATAAAGCTCTATAGCAATATGTCAATATCTGATGGCTAAGAAGCTTTCAGCTGAAAAGATCTGGTGTTTCTGTACACACCAGTGCAGTGTTTTAACCAAAAGGCCACCTTAAGGTGTGTGCCTAAAGGACATCAAACTTCATGCCTCAAGATGTCACCTTGTGGACTTCATTCCCCCTTCCCATACTGCATTGAAACAGAAATCCCAGGTCAGTAGCTAATGGGAATATCCAGCAAAAGCAAGGACTATGTCAAGGCTATCTAGAATAAAATATCTTGACATTGTGTCCTGGTGATCCCCAAAGATGGAAAAAACACTTTACAAGTATGTGTGTGTGCTTGCTAAAGGAGTCCAAATACATAACAGAAGGAAGCCAATTAAAAAGGTACTTTTAATACAGAAGACTTCAACTTCAGTGATTAGTGCTAGGTAATTTGCCTTGTGATAAACAACCATTCAAATCAGTAATAGACTCGAGGTTGTTCCATAGCATGAAAGAATTCCTCTGAACTTTTTCTGGTATCCCAGCAAGTGCCAATGTTTATAAGTCAAATTCTGCCATGCAGCTCTACACCTTCAAAGTCAGCAATCCCAGTGAATGTTTGCAAAAGATGCCCACCACCTTCAGAGACCACACTGACCACTACAATCACTAACCCAGGATAGGTGCAGCTCAGTTGCTCTGTGCAATAGCCAGATGCAGTTTGTAACTTCTCCTAAGTACTACAAAATGAAATGAATGAATGAAGAAGAGGCCAGGTTGGATTTTTTTCCCTGAATCTATGGAAAATAAATTACTTTTTGGGGACTATCCCCATCCAAGGAACAAAACCCATCATCCAGCTGTGAAAAAATCTCAGTTTCATCACTACAGCATTTAGAAGGAGGGGGGCAGAAGGAAGACGAAAAGAGGAGGAAAAAAAAATGATAGCTGAAAAAAAACCATAAAAGAAAACCATCAGTGAAAATTGCCCCTGAAACTTTGCAGAATTGTAACGGCTTTCTCTTGCTTAAATTGATTGGTGTAGCAATGTTATAAAATGACTATTAGGATTCATTGTGCACAACAGAAAGTGTGAAATGTCAGCAGACTATACAGCAAAAGTAATGGGTCCTGAACCCCTGTTAGTCAAAAATGATTTTGTTTCAAATTAGAAATTGATTTTTTTGGACACAAGCCCTTTACAGGCTTCCAACTTTTGTAGCTGTGCCTTGGAAGAGATTAACCTCAGCCACTGTTTGGGTCCAGGCTGATGATACCCTTTTGAAAGTTTCTTCACAGGGACTGCTTTTTAATGTTGGTACGGTCTTAACCAATAACACAAGTTATTTGTTCCTTTGAGAACTGCACCACATTTCTTCTCATTTTGCCATTTTCTTTATTTTTATGCTGACATATACGGCAAACTGGCTGACAAGTTAAAATAAAAAAATAAAAAAAAAAACGCTAGTTCATAATTGAACCAAGGATTATGTTCAAGCCTCAGCAGTGAAACATCCAAGCTGCTTTTGTTCCCAACCTTTTCTCTCCCTAAGAGAGAAAAGATTGCTTCTCTGCTCCTTAAGTGGAGGTACTAAACTAAGGGCAGGATAGGTTCAAGCAGTACAGATATCCCTATGTGGCAAAATAGCAGGTTGTGATGGTGAAGTCGTCATTTGAGGAAGAAAAGAATGCAAAGATGATTACAATTAAAGAGCAAACATCACTGCACTTATTCTCACTGCATCACCATTTGTTATTTAAAATACTTTTTATTGTTTTAAATGTAGCTACCACCTTCTCTTAGGTTGTTTTAAACACTTCCAATCCTCTTCCTTTAATTGTGCATTTTACTGATATCCTCTTGAACACAGCAGCACACTCATGGCCCTGCAATGCAGTATGCTTCCCCTTACCTCTCCTGGACTTGGTGCCTTCCCTCTTGGTCTGCATTAGAGGAGTTTGCCCATCATCCACGTTTACACCAAAGCCAACCATTTTCTTCCCTGAACTGCTCCCATGACTGCTCCCTGGTTTTCTGGAGTTTTTGCTCACTGGAGGTGTCCTCAGTAAATAATCTTCATGTTTCAACACCGGGACACTGGGAGGAAAGAAAGATTATTTACATTATGCATTCAGCCCATGAATACTGCACCCAGACCTCTACCCTACTTTTACTCTCCAGAAGCATAAACATCATGCTGCTGGTTGAGCTGTTGTTGAATCCATTTGTAATTTCTGAAAGCAGGATGCCTAAGGCTTGAAGAGTTACCAACCCACTTTATCAGGAGTTTTTGGTTATCAGCAGCCAGCAGCACTCTGACAACTGTACTTGGAGTTTTGTGGCATCAGGCACATACCCTAAAGCATTAGGTCCAGAGTTCTTGAGGGGTCAGGACAGGACAAGTGGGATGAGGATAGGTATCTCTGTCCAGCATAATGGACCAAAACTGGAAATAAAAAGTAGTTTAAAAAATGCTCACTTGCTAGAATAAAGGGGAAACAGAGAAGATTATGTGAACATAAATCTGAAACTGCAGTTTAGAAAAGGGAAGGAGATATAGAAACATGGAATCATTTTCACTGGACAGGATCTTTGCGATCATCCAAGTACAACTGTAAACACAGAACTGCAAAGGCCAACACTGCACCATATCCCTCAGTGCCATATCTGCACATTTTTTAAAAGCCTCAAGGGATGGTGACAAGCTGATTCAAAAAGAAAATAGATGAGAAGAGAGGAGGCAAAGAAGAGAGATGAACGAACAGAGGTACTTTTAAAGAGGATTGAGAATGCATGAGCAAATTGGTGAGAGCATCTGGAGCAGAAGTGCAGCATTTTTAGTAAAGTAAGAAAAGAGAAAGTTAACCAGAACCACTATGGTTCAAGATGAGCTTCCACACGGGATTGTAAACACTGCATGGATAGAGGCAGAAGGCAAATTTAGTGATGGGGAGCAGTCGTGACTTCAGGCTCTGCAGACACAGGTAATCTCAAAACGTTCTGGGCAGATAGGAGGCTATGAAGACCCGTGTTTCTCTCAGTACAGACAACCTACTGCTTTCAAATTCTGGTCTCTAGGAAATAACTACTGCTTAAAATGACAATTCCCAACATGTATAAGTCATTAGTCCCCATCACAAAAAGCTCTTTTATAAAAAGGAATTAAATATATAAAACATATATTTGTGTTATCCACCTGAAATTATACCATTTATCCCAAGATCATATTGATCTACTTGCAATCATGGAAGGGACAAACAGCTTTCCTAAATTATCAGATTAAACAAATCTTAACAGCTGGACTCTATGATCTTAGAGGTGTTTTCCAATCTAAATGATTCTACATTTCTATGATAAATCTTTGTCCTGCTTAAGCACCAATTTTACACTAGCAACCCAAAGACTGTCACAGAGTTTATATTATTTAGGATACACCTTTGTGGAGGTCAAATAATGAGAACTCTTACCTAAAAGCTTACAGTACTGAAGTTACCGTAGATCTGACGGAAAAGCAGGAAATTATAGCTAAATTAAAAGTTTCACATCAACGTGCTGTATAAAACATTGTTTAATAGGGCCCACTGAGCCTGTTGGACAATTAGTATTACTCCTGTATTATTAATGCAGAACAGTATATAATGGCTTATACCTATAATAACTGACTGAAGTGTTGGACATAACTTGTCCAAATAACCTCCGTTTACTTTAGGGCTTCTAACTGAGTGACCACTAATAATACTGCAAAGCTTTTTTAAAATTCATGGTGGACTAAATTAGTATCTTATTTGAACTATATGAAATTATTAACCTACTAATTCCTGCAACCCCAAGTGCAGCAAGAGGTGGTTTTGGATACTAGCAACTGCTTAAACAGGCTGAAAGGTGTAATACTTGACCAGATTTCTCTGATAAAACAGGAGCTGATATTCCATTTGCCTGTACTTGAACGATTAACAGCATTTAAAAAAAACGGCGAGGTTGTCATTATTTTGATGCTTTTTGAGGTTTTAAAGTACATTTAATTACAACCTACAGTGCTCATGTGAAGACAGTGACCTTTGGCTTGCAGATAAGGAGGTGATTACTCGACTGATTCACTACAATACCTTTTACATGGTGCAGTTACCTCTAGAATATTGAGTTCTGTTTTAAATAATGCCATGGCAGAGGCAATTCAAACAGAGACACCAAGAAGAAGTTACAGAAGCTAAGGTATAATAAACAACAAAAGCAAGTGTATTTGCATTTATAACCTCAATAAACAATTAGTTAGAGCCTCATTGTTTAGTATTTAATAGAAGACAGCTCATGTTGAAGTTTTGTTCAAGTAAGAACAGAGTGTCAAATCTTAAAATGACACTTCCTCTGAAAGGTGTGCAGACAAGGAGGGAAAGGAATAATGCAGAGAGATAAAAAACATTCAATAATTAACTACGTACCACAATTAAACAAAGAAAACATAAGGGAAAAAAATCTGTTTCAGAACATAATTACTCATTCACCTCTGGAATAATTAGTAAAATGAATGATGTGACTATTGCAACCTGGAAATTCAAACTCAACATATGGTCCAAAGGAATCAGTTATTTATATCTTGAGAGATTTAGTGACAAAAGAGGTTCTTCTCTATTTTCAAATCCAACTACCCATCGTGTCACTCAAATGCACCATGGTTAGCAGGACTTCCTGCAGGGCACCACAATATCCAATGAATTCTCCTGGTACTCCCTGAAACTACACAGCAGAGAGGACTGTCTAAATAAAGACCTTATTAACCTACCTAACCTACATACCAAGGTAGGAGATATAGCCCCATCAGAAAAGAAGCAAGTCTCAGCACTGCTGCCTCATTATGGATATCCAAGTACACCACCACCAAAGGAAAACACACCTTGGATGTTCTCTCCATCCTGTCTGAGCCTCATATCGCGATATCCCTGCTGAGCGTGAATGGCAAATTTTAAATGTCATTCAGGACCCACTGAATACTGCTAGTATTTGCATTCCTTAAAAAGTAGAAAAACATTAACCTTTTGTTTTATTGAATTAAAATGCCATGGAAATGCTGATGTAGTCTTCAGAGACTGAAATACTTTTACAAAGAAGAATAGCTGTCATTTATTAGACACAAAGAACAATTACTTGATAGGATGCTTTCTGACAAAAAGCAGATTGGTATTCTCATCATAGAAAAGGCATTGTAAAAAAACCCGGCACAGACCTCTGAGACTTGAATAATTTAAAGCTGCATTTGGTGCAATTTGAATTTTTCTTTAGGGAGGCAAAGTTAAATACCTTTAATTTGTTCTAATTATTTCAAATTTGCAAGTTAATTATGGCTGATCATTAAATAACAAAAAGGACTATCGTCTCCATAGAGTTTTACCTCCTACCCTCTGCATTACTTAAGCTAGATTTTAGTATGCATGAATTAACTTTCTAAATAATCACACGGTTTGACTAAATGGCTCAGTAAAATGAGCTCTGATCCTCAGAATAAGCATTAATGGACATTAGAAAGGCTATTGGGACCCATGTTACTTACATTATAAGTATTTTTAATGGGGTCTTATTTACTAATCTTTATGTACTGTTCAAGTTAGGGCACCATATAGATACATTATTCTGCTTTAATAGAGGAAAGTCAGTTCTTCAAGATACTAAAATAAATGTCCACTTAGAGCCAACTAAATTCATTTTTAAAGTAATGCAGGAAAACTCTGATAGAATATAACTTGTTTTAGCTGCTGATCCTGATGAATCAATCCAACATAATAGCAGCCTTGGTCTGCAAATGGAGTTTTGCCGATCTACTGAATTGCTAAGCAACCCAAGCAGCTCAGGCTCTTGCCAGAGTCGTGCTTACTATCAGCATGTGATTTACCTCGCCCACGAGGCTTCCTGTCTTCCCTGCTCCACACCCAGCGTTCAGCTGATGGTTCCCAGACTTTCATCCCAGATTTGGATGCTCACCTTTCACTGAACTCTGATCTTTCCATGCATTTTTCAGTGCAGATCAGTGGCATTCAGAGAACAGGACTATGCTATAACTACTCAGAAACCCAAATTGCGAGGCAATTCATGCCTCCAGTATGTATGTTCAACAGATGGCTGCCTTAATGGTACCCTACTGCACTCTGCTGAGGCAAGGGCTTGCGAGTTTAACCATTATCAAACTAACAGATTGCTGTGGTAGGTTAGCTCCAAAAGCAAACATGTTGGAATGTTATTTTCCTGTTCCGTAATTTCTGTTTTAAAAATAAAAT
Source organism: Climacteris rufus (assembly GCA_013398175.1). Classification (NCBI taxonomy): domain Eukaryota; kingdom Metazoa; phylum Chordata; class Aves; order Passeriformes; family Climacteridae; genus Climacteris; species Climacteris rufus. Next base: position 338,118 of record VZRZ01008135.1, on the reverse strand, counting down.
AATTAACAGTTCATGTGTGCAATCTGCTGCAATTATATCAGGCCAAGAATGCATAACACTTAATGATGCAAAACTGGTGATAAGTAGACAACCCAAGCAATACGTTTTTGTAGCTGGAACCTGAATTGCCATTTCAGATGCAGTTTGACAAACAGGCTGAAAATTGCTTCCTCCCCTGCCACTTTGGCTGGGAGTGTTTTCAGCCAGAGCAGTTTCCAGAGTCAGCTCAGTATAAAGCAGCAGCACTACAAACCCTGGGACAAAGGATAAGGTGTCAATATATCTTCTTTTCAGCAGGGGTCCAAATTTAGAGTTTATGTCAAGTTATCAAAATGCACTTTTGAAAACCACCCATTCCAAAGTGGGGTTGTTTGGGAGGCTGTTTGTCTGCATAGCAAGTAAAAAAAAATATTTGCAGGGAGAAAAGCAGCACTGTAGACTTTGCAGGAGTGGATGTGAAAACAAGTGGCAGTGGTCTATTGAACCACTCCAATTTTTTCAGTCCTCTCAAGTGAGCTGAGGAGGAACACCTCAGAATGTACAAGCCAGCAGAGCAGCACACAGGAAAGAGAAGGGACATTAGTCTACTCACACTGCTTTGTGCAGGATGTACAAATCCACAGGACAGCTGAGTAGAGCTGGAAGGGAGGTGAGAGTGTCACAGGTGAGGAGGAGAAGCACAGGGTGAACTTCAGGGCAATCTCTCATCCCTGAATGCCGTCATCTTTCCACCGCTCACCACAAAACCAATCTGCTCATGTCAGCTGATCAACAACCTTAAAACCACACTCTTAAAAATGCAAAGCCTATCAAATTGAAACACAGAGCACTAGAGAAAAAAAACTATGTAAGCTTAGCATTTTTTCCTCCCTTTAAGAAGTAGGAAAAAAAACCTATTCTAATACAGACCTTGCAGACCATATTCAAGCCTAGAGTGAGATTTCATGGGCCAATTATGAAACCTGGCATTTTGAGGCTTATGTTAGATGCATCAGCATGTTAATGGCACTGCTGGGATCCAGTGAATGTCAATAAGAAACAGCTGCTTTCCTTTCTAGAGAGCATGTTCATTTAAAGCTTTGAGATCACAGAATCAGAACAATTTTGGTTAGAAGGGACATTTTAAAGGTCACCTGGTCCAATCCCCCTGCAATGAGCAGGGACATCTCCAACTAGAGCAGGTTGCTCAGAGCTTATCCAAAGAGATCTTGAAGGTTTCCAAGGATGGGGCACCCACCTTGGAACAGATGCCCACTCTGGGCAACCTGTACCATTGTTTCACCACTCTCACGGTGAAAAATTTCTTCATAATATCTAACTGGAATCTGTTCTTTTAGTTGAAAAGCAAGACCCCTCATCCTGTTGCTATAGACCCTGTTCAAATGTCCGTCCCCATCTTTCTTAAAGACTGCATTAACCATTAAAGGCTGCAGTCAGGTCTCCCCAGAGCCTTCTCTCCTCCAGGCTAAAGAACTCCAACTGTCTTCAGGACCACGTCCATCTCCTTTCTCACACAATTTTTAGGCAGAAGGCAGGAGAGCAGGGACAGGTAAGGAAACACTTCAACAGTCAGTGAGAGTTCTGGAACTGAAATATAAATATTATCAAATCTACTTGTAATAAAAGGATTTTTCACCACAGAAAATAGACAGTGATTGCCTACAATCTACATGTTATTATGCAGACAATATATTGCTGAGCTGTCATGCAGAGATTTCATCTCTTACAGCACTCTTCAGGCTCAATGCCCTTGAATCCAGTAATGCCCATGGCTGTGTCAGGTTTCTCTGTTGGGTTTTTTTTGTTTTCCCCCGCTGTTGAGCTCTCTCTCTTTGACCTAGTGCATTTGGTTTCATTTTCTCTCATCTTGGAGGAGCTATACTGGTAACTAAGCTAAAAATTTATCCATATCTCAGGCTGTACCAGGATACAGCACTCCACAGCACAGCTTCCCCAGACCACTCTCTCAGAGACCAGTTCCTTCCCCATTCCCTCAGTGACTGGTGCTCAGATATTTAATTTCGCCGGCAAGAATTGAGGCCACATATGCTCTTAATTAGCAATGACCTATTAGATCATACCAGCCACAGGTGAAACCTTGGCCCCATTGAATCAATCAGAATGCTGTCTTTATCTTCAATGAAGTCAGGACTTCACTTAATATACACAGTTTTAGAGGCCCATTTGTAGCAAATATTAAGCTAAATTTAACCTAGAATTATATTCATGCCTTCCCTTTGAAGCCCTCCCCTTCCTCTGGTTTAAGTTCACTGCATTTCAACTCCCTACCAGCACCTTTTCCACATATCAGAGTTTTCCTAATAAACAGCAAAATGAGCTGTGATTACTTTTCTCTCTTCTTCTCTGAATTCAGAGAAAATTCTAGCATAAAGGTTTCCAGACAGTCACAGAGAAATGGCCAGAGGAAACAGACTGGCCAAGCTTTAGCAGGGCAAAATGCTGTGATTGTGTGTTTGGCCTTTCTCATAGAGCAGAGCAGAGCAGCTGTCGTTCCAGCAAGCTCTGCTGTCAGCCTTCACAAAAGGAAGTCATGTAAATGTCAAGTCACAAGTATAAAAACAATCCTTCCAAACAGAGTCTGTATATCTGAAAAGCATACCTGGCTGTCACCAGTCAAAGTACCACAAGGAATGATACAAAATCCTGTTTAGGACAAAGTTTTTGAACTAAATCTAAACTTCTTCAGTATATGAAGCAGCACCACTCTCTCCTTCAGAAGGAGAATCACATGCTCTTCAGCTAAGTGAATGCCAGTCTTACTGCCTTATCCAGCATCACTCAGGTTTGGCTGAGAGCCAGCCCCAATCACAAGATACCCATCGAAATGCCATATGCAAGCTATCTCCTGAACAAACATGCCCCAAATTGGATTGCAATTTGGTTGTGATAAAGGCACAGAAAAACAACACATCATCTCTTTTCAACTTGGCTCCCCAGAACAAAAGGCTTCACAGTAGATGGGCTGCATTTCAACACACGCTGTGGCAGAGAGGGGTCTGAATGTGCAGGTAACCACCTTATGTTCTTCTTTCCTAAGACTACCAGTACATAAGCACTCTGTCCTCCGCAGAAGTTTCCAGACAGGCTGATAGGTGTTGATAACAGCAGCTTTCAGTAAATGCGCAGCAATTGCAAAAGCCCTTTTTCTGATCGTGGATCACATCATGGAGCAATCACTTGCTAAGGATAAGTGACAATACAGCAGAGGAGGGACACAATAAGGGCTGAAAAATAGTACTCAGAGTTTCCAGTATGCCCTAGGAATAAGATATTTTGAAGAAACTCCTAATTAGAGCAACCGATACTTAAGATCGCACTTTTGTGTGCAGGTATTGTGAAGAGTTACACACGCACAGAAAATCTGGAGTCTTGGAGGAACAGAAAAATTTAAAAAGACAGGAACCATCACCACTGAAATCAACATGGAAGCACCCTTGCAGGACCCATCTTTTTCCATGCAATTTCTGACCTCTTATTCTAATCACCTTTATCTGTATCACAGGATGATTGAAGCAAGCATGTTAAGCACAGGTTACTACAGGTTTTTAGGGTTATAGGTCTGTTAGTGTCAAAGTCTTACAAATCTTGGGACTAGTGAATCTGGAAGCTGCAATGCTTTTCTTATTTCAAAAAGCCATTTGGCTCCTCAGCCAAATACAAACTCCAACATGGGGTTTGATTTTTTGTTTTACAATTATAAAAACAATCATGTTAGAATTTTGCCAGGTCTGCAACTACCAATGCACATGGTATTCTAAACATTCTCATACTACAGCATCCTTTAAAATGGTGTCATACACTATCCCAGATCTGCTGGAAGCAGCCCTCCTGATGCATCTTCACACTTCATTGGCCCTTTTTCCATGATTAAATCACATCCGTGGGACATGGTCACTCTATGATTAAAGAGTATATTAATGATTTACCACTACACTAGTACTCATCCATATTATATTGCTTAGTAAAATGAAAACACTGAGATTGTTTATTGATCTGCTTTAAAAAAAAAATCCTATAGCCCAAAAAGAAGTAAATAGAGAAGTTAAGAGTTTGGATTTTACTCTGATTAGTGGATTAACATGCCCAACAGACGCAGATTTGACAAGGTAGCTCTTGGTAAAGATTTAAAATATCAGTTTTGGCCACTTCAGTTGCCTTAAATTCATTGAAGTTACGTATTTCAGAGAGCATATTTGATGGTTAGTGACTGAAAAATCAAGTATTTATTGCAAGTGCAATACAGACTTAGATGCCTAAATGATGACATCCAACTATGAAAACCATAGCCTGGGCCCCACAAAAAAACCCAACACACTAAAGATTTCCTTTCAATGCATGTATTTTATGTGAATTCGACAGCACCACCAAATATTGACTCAACCAGGATGTTTACAGAACAGATTTAACACATTTTTGCACTCATATTCAGAAAATATTCAGATACAATAGAATTGAAACGAGGCAGAAACCACTGCCTCACTAAAAGGCACATATCACTGAGATATGTAGGGGCATGCTCTGTTGTCCAGTATCAAGGGAAAAAACAAAGGGAAGGGATCCTGGCACAAGGCTGTGCACAGTGGGCTCTGGGCTGACAGTTCCCAGCCTCTGGAAACCCTTTTGGTCTAGATATAAGTGATTCTTGCCATCTTAGACCTTCCACTATTGATTTCTGGACTTGAAAGTCTACCTTTGCATAAGTTTGTTATAACTTTGTGGAAACATCTCTCCAGAGAAGGTGTTACCAGTGCTACTCTGACACTGACGTGGGTTCAGACGTTTGCATTACTTGTGTTGCCAAACCATCCCAGCCCTACTGAGTCCACAGCTGGTACATAAACCTAGACCATCTTTCAGAGACACGACTGACTCAAAAAGGATGCAAGATGTAAACAGAGATTAAGGGAACACAGGGTAAAAAAGAAAAAAAGTATTAGCTACACACCAATCAAATGGAAGGGCATGTGGTTATACAAAGAGGTGATGCCTGGCACTATAGACAGAAGACTGAAAGACACTTGCATGTTGTTTTGTTTCAAACTCCTGTGTGTGCTAGAAGCCATGTAAAAATGTTTCTGTAAAGAAGAGATGATGACCTGTCACCGCAGTTGAGTTCTAATGCTTTTCTCCCCAGGTAACCAACGATATCTTTTGAGCATGATTTAGATTTTTAGGTGGACTTACTAGGCAGGGACCATACTTGAGATCATTACAAAGAAACACATTAGTTTGAAACACACCAAATTAGGATAGAGTGTGGGGAGGGAAAAAAAGCACTCAAACTCTAAAAACCTTAGGGGAAAAAAAAGGGAGCTTGAAGAGGTAAAATGTAAAATAAGAAAGACATTGCCAGAACAGACAGATGGAGACAGAAGTCACCATGACATGACTCAGGAGTTCCAAAAGACTAAAAGAATTAGGAAATGTAGTATCAGCACATGGCTGAAAATTTATCCAACACACAACAAAACTCTGAGTGCCACGTAACTGAAGGAGTAAAGAAGAGATGGTGGCAGAGAAAATAAAAAAAGAAAGAGTGTTTTGACTTTTAAAAGGCAACTGGCCCCTGAAGGTGAGTTCCAGAGAAGCAAAAGTGACAAGATCTGAATAAGCAGCCAAGATACCCATTTGGAAAACTTATTTTGAAGGACATGAATTACTACTGAGCAGTGAAAGAAGACTTTAGAGTAGTCAAGGTGCAAGAAAGACTTCAGCAAGTGGTGCTGTTTTAACTGTTGGCACACAGGAAGGATATTTTGGCTGCAAAGGAGAAAGAAGCTGCAATAGCTGTCAGCAGCCCAGACATGTGTAGAGAAGGAGAGTGACCCTGAGGTTATGAGTCTGAGTGGCAGGGAGGATGTGGCATTATCAAAATCAGAAGTGAAGAGAGATTCAGAAGAAAAAGTAAGAAATTCTGTTTTGGCCAGATTAGGAATGATCTGAAGGCAAAACAATTGGGATTATGTGTCAGGGAGGCAGTCAGATATGCAAGACTAGACAGAACAGAGCAGAGGGTTTAAGAGTTATTGGCAGGGAGATGATAGCCAAATCCGTGTAACAGGATGTTGTCATCCAGTGGGTACAGAAATCTCCAGGCAAATCAAGGAGTGACTAAATCCCTTCCCTGACACCTCACAGAGGTTTCTACCTAGTTTCAAATAAAATTATCTAAAATAGTGCTGCAAAAACATGCATAAAAAAACCTGACTTTCCATAAAATCTAAAGATCATACTGTTTCTAAAACTAGGGCAACCACTAAATGAAAGTTAACCTGAACAATAACTTTAGCTAAACTTCAGGTCACATGCATTTAATATAATGAGATGAGGAATATGAAAAGGCCATTCATAATGGAATTCATCGAGTTAGGAATGCCATGCTTAGCTGCCTTATAACATATAATTAATGATCCTATAAAAATCCAGCAGTACGAACTCTCCCGGCTGCCCACAGAACTGTTCTTTATGCTGGGTAGGGCAAGCAAGCATCTGCTTTCACAAATACTGCCCTTTGAGAAGCTGAAAAGCATTTTTTCCCTGTTCCATCAGGGACCACACTGCCATTTCCATGACACGCTGAGCTTTGAACCGTTACCCAGATCAGACTACAGCATTTGGCAACCCAGTACACATCTGTCATGATAGACTGGTTATTGGTCAAACGTTAAAGAAAAAGTCATTAACTCTTCCATTGCTTCTAATACCCCACCTTCCTCCAGATTATTTATAATCCCAACTAAACCCACCCTCTGTTTATAGTCTTCTAACACAACAGTGAAATATATATTGACTGGAGATCTGCCTTGCCTTTTACCACTCCCAACCATTTGGCACAACAAAAGATGCTGTCTCTCCATCAAAAGGCCTGATCCCTCCTGAAGTATTGATGCTTGCATTCAAGGTTAAAGGATTAAGGCCTGAAGCACTGAGTACCAGAGGAAATGAAGCCAAATATCAAAAGAAACACAAAAATCAATCCTCTTCATCGCAGGAGCAGTGTGAAGAACAAATCAGTTGGGCTGAATCTAAAATTTTCTCTGCGTGGCTGTAAAAAATTAACACTTTTATAAATATAATGGGTAGTTCTACAAAGCCTCAGCATCCATGCAAAGCCACAGAGTTCAACTCAATGCATCAGTATAGTCTGGGAAGTTTTATGTCAGAATAATTCAGTGGCAAATACACAAAGTCCACTTCAGAGAGAGCAAGAGCTGGAAAGTGAGTAAGAACACGTGTGCTGTTATCTTTATATGTAGCCTGTAAATCTGCAAGTGGCAGAACCTAACATTTACTAAAGTTTGCCTTTTACTACAATTTTCTGTGTGCTGAAGTGCAGCCAAGGTCACAGGAGGGGTGGGGGAGTGGGTTTTAGCTTAGTGCAGCTGTGATCATGGGCAGAACAGCAGGGTACAGAGGATTTCTTGCTTAACTCTGTAATACCAGTAGCTTTTGTTCTTAGTCCTGCCCCATCAGTTCTGATACAAGCTTTCAAATGGCATGAAAGTTGTGCAGGTGGGTTTAAAATTTCCTGATTTAAAACTACCTTCCAGAAAATCTTGGTTTATAAGGTTTTTCTTAACTTTTCCAACTCACAAATTTCTGGGATATTTGACTAACTAGATTAAACATAATTTTCTCTTCATCCAGGATTACACATAAAAATAAAAAGTAACAAAATTATATGTCTGAAAAAGTAATCCACTCCAATTTATAAAAATAGAATTCAGGTTTTCAAAATTCAATTCAGGCAGTAAACTAACAGTGTCTACATTTTCCTGTAAAGGAGGCATCTGCAAATGACTTGCAAAAATGTCTCTCACTGTCTGCAAGTGTTGGCAAGGAACAAACTCCTTCAGGAGATGCATGCATCTCAAATATTTCAACCCAAAGAAAAAACTCTCCAAGTATTTTCAGTTTTGATGTGGGATATTGCTAAACTAAACCCATGCTGAACACTGGCAAAAAATGCAAGTTTTGTGAAAATACCAAAGCATTTGTGTTTTAACAAGGCTGTTTTCACCAACTGCCCTTAGTAGTGTGTTCAACACCTGAGTTTCTGTGCTTTTTGAAGACCTCGCCTACAGGCTGGTTGCATCTGCCTATGGAAACCAGTTATGGTATCTCCTGCTCACATCTTATACCTCCAGTCTATCAGCAGGCTTCCTGCTCAAGGTTACTTCGGACTGCAGTGGGAATGATGTAATACTGCTGTGTGCAGCAGACGTGATCATGAGAACAGAATCAGCATAATTCAGGTAAATGTTAGATAGGCAGCTTGAAATCACTGTTGCAGTTGAAAGTAAACCTGAAAATTAGATTAGTGAAGGAACCAGGTCAGCAAAAATGAAGTCCTCTCTCCCCAGTCTGATAAGGATCACTGCCTACCTTAACAAAAATAAAAAAACATTAAACGCATGCATAGATACACATAAAAAATTGTCACGCACACCCCTTTAGCAAGAAGCTTTTAGTAACCACATCAGAACTTCACCCTGCACAAGAAAACCTACTACCTTCAGAGTCTGCACGTGGCACTAATGAAGCAAAAATGTGTGTCTAACTCTGACTGTACTCTCCCATACGTCACAGCAGACTCCAGCAGCCATCTGTTGGAAGGATGCTGCGCCTATATATAGCCAGACACCACCACGAGAGAAAGAAAAACTCGTATCTGCACCTAATTCAGCGTGTGCACTATTGGCAGATCTGCAAGCACTTTTTTTTTTACCGGCCAAACAAGCGTTCACTCCACAAATATCCTATCTAAAAATGATGCAAACTTCAATGTAAAATTATCTGGAACAAGAAAGTAACTTGGTTGTTAAAAGGAGCACTAACAGGTGGGTAAGCAGCTTCCAGATACACAGATTTTATGGGCCATTTGCAAGCACAGTTGATTTCATCCCAATTTAATGTGCCAGTCTGCCAAAACAGCAAATAGATGGAAAAAAAACTCCAACAAACTGTATTCAGTGCTTTGCTAAAAGTTGGCCAAGTCCTACACAGACACACCTCAAGAGACCAAGGACAACTCATAGATGACCTGAAGCCTGAACAATGAGCCAGTTGCAGCTCTGGTGACAATTTCTCATTCAGAGGCTCAGAAACAGGAGAGTAATGGGAGGTGACACTCACTCGAATGACAAACTGACAAGAAAACTCCTAACAGGAAACAAAACGAGTGCTACCATTGTTCTTCAATTCTCTTCTCCTCAAAAATGGGAGTAATGGGGCCAGCACAAGTCAGATCAGCAGTGGCAGAGTCGTACAATTACGTGTGATTTCTATTTTTTATTTAAATTAATTGGAGGGGGGCATCGTGTGAACAAACCTGGGTGTGCCTGGGACAGCAGGGGGAGCTGCGAGTCTGCGTTCCTCTGCAGGTCTGTTTAATTGCATTGAATATTTGGACAAAAGCACATAAGTGTGCCTGCACATCACCACAGAAAGATGCCTGCATGTCTAACAAGCCTCAGAAAAGAGAGTTCATAACAAAGCATTAAACAAGGAGCAACAGATAATTGTCACCTTCTCTCACTATATAATAAAAATAGTTACACCATAACCATAAAAATCTTTTAAAAGACCCCTGACAGCATTCCCTCCTGGAACTATCACCATAGCAATGAGCATCCAAGTACAGGGGAAGTACTGCTGAATTCTGTGTTTGATATCTTCTAGTAACTAAAAATACAAACTGGAAAAAATACACACGGGTGATGTAGAATGAAGCACACAAACATAAAGAGCCTTCAATGAAATTAAAGGTCGCAAATTCCACCTGCAAATCTTTAATGCACTAGGAAAGAATCCTTTCACCAGGTAGAACACACTGAAAGAGTGCCTGCAGATAACTGTAAACACATCTGATAGCTGCTGTATCCAACAATTCCTATTTGGAATGCTTTGCTCCAGTTTGTGTAGAGGCTCAGTGGCAGAATCATGTGAAATCTGAGGCAAAGATGCCCGTTTGAGAGAAGGCAGTAGAAAGCCACACTGGAAGAGCCTTACAGGAAACCTAGGACTCAGAAAAGTAGAGAATCTTACATGTTATGATTTAGGCACACAGTAGTGCTCTGGGGAGGGGTGTTTGCTAAGTAGAAGTATCTCCTCTAGCTGGTGCCATTAAATGGGTCTTATTTCCAGGCCATTCAAATCCAAAGCTAAGATTAAACGAAGGAGAGAAGAATTTTAAAATTCCTTTCCCAGATGCAGATGTCAGGAGCACACACAAAAGCAGGTGCTGGGTGTATTGATCCTACTGAATACGCATGGAGTGGGTACTTGAGCATGTACCAAGCATTTGCGTCTGGGAGATGGAAAGCACTTTGTAAAAGGCTGTTTTATGCTAAACAAATGCATCAGGTTATGTTTTTATTTTGAATATTTTAAAGCATCTTGCACACTGGGGCAGACTTGAAAAGAAATTATACAGACAACTTGCCATTAATTGCACAAGCTACTATCTCCATAGCTGCAAATTGGCTGTGGGCTCACTTAGGAGTACTCCAAGCTACTGAAAACCATCCTCAATAAAACCTGCTCTGACTGTTGCACCTCAGAGAAATGGAGATTCTGCATCTGAAGTCAGTTCAGGTCCCACATGCCAGCCCAAATGCAAGGAGGCAAAGGGACAGTCACGTTTCTCCTCAACATGAGGGAAGTGACAAATCCAACACTGCAGATTCATACCAGAATAGTACTCAAAGAGGCTGAGATGGACAATGCTTGCTGACAATGACAACAAAAAGACCTTAATAGCACACATAGAAGAGAAAACAAAACAGGCATCCTTTGAAAATCCGGCCATAGTTTGTAGTAGCCTATGAGATCAAAGTATTCGTTTTCACTGATAGACTATGAGCAAAACCTCATCAGAAATCAAACCATATTTGCCTGTGGAATCTTTTTTCTTTTCTTCAATGAGGGAAAAAATTAATCCCTACAGGAGATGACAAGATGCCTTTTAAACTACATACCTCATTTCTGACTACAATTACCTTTCAATAGTCTGCCACAGCTGCATGCTCCTGTTTGCTTTTTTTTCATTAAGGATTCCTCTATTATTTGTACCCATTCTATGGCATTTATGCCTGGCAGTGATGCACATTCCCTTGTCTATAATTCTTCCCACAGATAGTAGAGGATAAATTGCAATTAGATTTTTGTAATTGTAGATAATTAACTCAAAACGAGCTGTTAATTATATAAAAAACAATGTTTTTCAGTTCTTGATTATATTATTTATTTTACTTCTCACTTCAGTGAGTTTAGGATTTTAAAGGTATTTCACCATTTCCTTTAAAATACCAGGATATTTTTAAGCCAGGTTTTGCTTATTTGAAGACTAAAATCAAGTTTTATGCTGTAAGATTTGCTAGAGGAGCTCTCCTGTATGAACTGGATGTCAGAGAGGGTGATTTTCCATTAGTGTTTTGCCAGCATTTGCTGTAACAAGAACTGCTTGACAGGTCAATTAAAAAACAAATACCACCAACAATAAAAAAAAAAAAAAAAAAAAAAAAAAAAAATCCACAAACCAAAGAAAGCCCCACACCACCAAAAAAAAAAGAAAAATAAAAAGGCAGGGGAAAAAAGAAACACAAAGCAAAAACCTCATCAATAAAGAACAACCAAGAAACACCAAAAGATACAGTTTAAAAAAGAATGTGTATCTACCAGCTCTTCCTCTTTTCTCAGACCTAGCCATACACTTACAAGCTCTTTCTCTGTACTGAAGAAAACATCAATTACATATTCAAATGCATAAAAGAGACAAATGGACTTGTCTTCCACAGCCTCTTTAAGCCTTACATTAGAGTAAATTATTTAGGGACCATTCATCTGGTAACCTTTGCAAAACTGAAGATGGCATATAGGAAGAAAAACTTCCAAGTGTTTTGCTGCCAAACTTTGTAACCAGCTGGCATGGCACCTTGAGACTGCTCAAGCACACAATAACTTTGAAAAATTACAGTAAATTAAACCAGGGGAATGAAGAGAGGGTGGGGAACCTTTTGAAATCTGGGACTCTCGTTTTGTTAACAGCACAGGTTTTCCGCATTTTCCCTGTTAGGTTATGTAGATATTTGCGGGTTTTCGGTAAACTGTTGCCAAGAAGCCCTACAGATGTTCTAGGTTACATTTTTCCTCCAAGGAGCTTAATGCTATTGCATCTTAAACATGTCATGACTCCATCTTTTTTGTTAAAGTGATAATATTTTGATTACTTCAGTTTGTGTGAAAATGAAAGAAAAAAGCATAAGAATACAACAAAGATATGCCAGTAACTCACAGCAGCCAAACACCTGGTTATGCAGTGAAGTATTCCAAGGAAAGTAACAACTCCTGCTGTCATGAAGCTAAAAAGACTTCTCCATTTTCAGTTAAGAGAGATCCCAAAAAACCAAATTAGTATCTCAAAGTTAAAAATAAGAAAAAAGAAAGTATTGGACTCTTAGCTTATAAATGAATTATCAGTTCTTCCAGTATTCTCAAAAACGAAAAGTTTATTATTTTGAGGTATTCTCTTATCACTAAAGAAAAGGTCATTCAAACACAGCTGCTCATCCACCATTCTTTCGTCAAAAGAACACCTATAGCTGCAGCATAGAACAAGAAGCTGTTACTTTCTGAGAAAAGGAGAAAAACCCTGCCAAATCCACAGTTTTTATTTGTTGCTTTTCTAATGAGCCTGAATCTTCTTCCAGTGTTAACTTGAATGCGACAGGGTAGGACAGAAAGAAAGTACAATAGTGTACTGATTGAAGTTTTAAATAGCAAGCAGGATGGAGATAAAGAGCTAAATATTGGCTTAACTCTGCTTCCAGTTATTTCAGTGGTAGTTTGCTCTGATCGCACTGAGGCAGAGGTGCAATGCAGAGGTATTTAAGAAAACAGTAACTGCCACCTACAGTAGGAGATCTAGCTGAGAGTTAAAGGCCAATGCATTGTTTACATCAGGTCCAAATCAAGGCTAAAGAGATGTTCTGATCTTAATTTAAAAAAATAACAAGCAGCACCTAGGACAAAGAACTAAAACTAAGATTTTCTGAAAACTCCATTTTGCACTGGGCTAAGAGGTGACACACAAAACCTGAAACCTCTTCAGGAAGTCAGCCTTAAACTTTGAATAATAACAGGTCAGCATAACCATTGAGTTGACTCATAAAACACAGCAGTCAATGAATTTTACCTTTCCTGCAGAAAAAAGCTCTTAATCTGAAACAAACACATGAACAAATACACTTGGCAGGCAACAGCACACTGTCAAGAAGATATACCGACCCTGTGAAGCACTTAGAAGTGAAAAGAGAAATTACCTTAGCCCCATGCTGCTGCCGTTCATCATCAGAGCAAGTTCTCCGGGTGCTTCAGCAATGGGCACATCTTCTGAGCCACGCACATGGCCTCTAATCCTGGAAAAACAGAGTGAGCTGGTTCTGCAGCTGGTCAAATCATCACATGGGGAACTTGCCATTAAAAAGCGACCTATGTGTCTACAAACAGGGCACTTATACACATTAAATGCAGAAGCTTTCATTATTGTTTCCACACTTTCAAATATACTTTTGTATTGGAAGGCTGCTTTAGGCCCAGTGCCTTTGCTTCTAAGGGGTTACCATTGGGAAATAGAAATAAAAGTTTCATTTACAGAGTACAGCTCCTGAGCTCAAAGGCATCATGTGTAAGCTGCATAAAACACAGAATTTGTTTAAGATGGTTGTGTGTCCTCAAACTATAGGCCCACAAATGACACCTCATTTTTAATAGATCACATTTTTCTTTCTCTCCAAGGAAGATAGGAAAGTCAAGATAGAGGTACTTCTTTTTTATTTGACTAAAACTCGTTTCCCAGCTTTGCTGTCACGGGTCCACTCCAGTGAGCCTTGAATCAGGAGGAGCCACTGAACCACCCCTTTGCCTGTACACACACCATTTTTGATAAGTGAGCAACTATTTCACACAGAGAGAAACTGCAAACTGAAAGTACTATGTCAATGTGAGGCTAAACAGGGAAATGCAAAAAATTAAAATGCAGTTATGATGCAGTGTGGCAAAAAAAGGATCAATTCATACTCCAGCTAAAAGATCAGAAAAGTTAATAGCAACTGCAAATGGTCAAACCTCTTATTTGTCATTCAATGACAATACTTTCAGTAGCCGGGAATGGACCTTAACCAGCACTATTCTCATGCAGAAGGACAGATAAAAATAAAAGCTGTGTGGAAAAGGATTTTTGTTATATTGTTTTTTATACTGTCATGATGTTCTAACTCAGTTAGAATCTCCTGGCAATGAGGTAAAGGGTATTTGAGCTTAGCTAAACAAATTTTTATTGTTAGTAGTATATAAAATTACCCTGTTACCAAGTGCAAAGTAAATTATATCTGTAGAACTGAAACAGAACTGTGATGCCTCAGAGATTTACCTCTAAATATCAAACAGTTAATTCTAAAGATACTGAAATATTTTTAAGAGAAAGCACATTATATTCTAGTTGTTTTCTTACACAGAATATGGCACATCTGGCTTCACGTGCACCTCTGAGAAGAGATACAAAAATACCAAGTCCTCAGATTGATGATTTTTTTTTTTTCCTCAGAATTCTTTTTAGGCAACTAGAGCTCTGTAAACCATAAAGGGTTTTTTCAGGAAAAAAAATAAAAAGCTAAAATACATATAAAGGTACTAACAAGCACACGGTTACAGATATTTAAGCTGCATTTTCTTCTGGACATATGATGAAAAATTTCCATTAGAAAAAATAATCCACCAAAAACCTCCATTTGCATGTCCTTCATATCTACTTGTTTTTCATTAGAGGGATGCATGCATAGAATTAAGGTATTTGATGATTAAGAATCCATCTGTTCCTACTTAATTCTCACCTGAAGTCATAATCCTTTGTTAGTGACCTCAGTCATTTTCAACACACACAATCGTGATTGCCTCTAAGACAGGTACTTTTAAAGCCATATAAACACATTATTTTCAATGTAAACAACAATCCAAGAAGACAAACAAAAGACCACCTAGCTTAAAGCAGCCTCTTTTACAGTTTGAAAAGTAACCAGGGGGCTGAAATTAAGCAGGGGAGGTGCTATATTCCTCCATGGTGTTTATAACACATAGATGTAGGAAGTGGGTCATCTAATGCAGCCTCTCATGGGATGCTGTCAGCAGCTGCCATATTAAAACAGTACAGAAATATGCATCCTTGTGAAACACTCCTACTGCCTCTACTAAAAGACTGCTAGATTTTTCCCTGTTGTTTTCCCTTTCTAATGCTGAAATGCTAGTACTCAAGTGAGTTACACTAGTTAATGCAATTTGCTTTAGCCTGTTCCCATTCACTGTTCCTCGCACTTCAGTAACATCATACCAATAAACCAGCTGTTCCCTCTTTCTCAGAGGCTCAATTTACATTGTCAGAAAAGCGTTACCTCACCTTCTGCAACAAGCTCATAGGCCTTCCAAGTCACATCTCATATTTTTACGGTTGTTCCCTTTCCCTTCCAGTTGTAAGCATGTCTTGTGCCTCAGTGTTGGACTTCTCCCTGTCACTAAACACCACTGGAAAGAAAATGTCCTTGCTACACAGAGCTCCCTTCTTCTTCCACAAATATATGGGAAAAAGAAAATATATACACATAATGATCTCCATCTTTTCTGTAAAACACACTCCTTCTAGTCCCTACCTAGGAGGGTGCAACACTTCAAAAGTGACCTTTCCAAGGAAAGAAGGGAGAATGCCACATCTATATCATCCATGCTCATGCTGCTTTCTTGCCCAATGCCGGTATTCCTTTCAAGTGCCTGCACTAAGATCAACCTCTCATTTTCTTCTACTGCTTCTCTTTTCCTACCTAGTCTTTTAGCACTGCTTTTCTTGTGCCTTTCTTTCTACCACATACTGTTTTCCTCTGCTGCCTTCCACAGCTGTCATGCTGTTTCCCCACACTATATACTAACATACTAAAGTCTCCTCTCCTCTAAGTCACTGTCAGAAATTGTGCTGCAAGTCTTCCCTATCTTGTGTTATTCTATCTATTGTTGCCTATCTTGTTCTATTCTCTCATTTTAATCAACTTTGTCCACATGCTCATTAGAATTTTTAGAATTTTTTTTAATTGTAAGTCTCAAAAATCACCTGTTATAATCCATACGGGATTGGTGTAGTCGCTCTTGTTTTAGGAGCAGTTTTGCTTCTTGCTTAGTCAATAAATGTTGGAGTCGTTCCTTTTCAATTTCCAGCTCCATTTTTTGCAGAAGCAACTTCTGCCTTCTTTCTTCATACAACCTTTTAGCCAACTCTGTTTCCTTAGGCCCTGAGTCCTCGCTGTGATTCAGCCCAGAACCTTGACAGTGCCTGGAACGATCACAGGTTTTGTGAACTGTCCCAGAGTGATTTCTAAGCACTCGGCTGACACAGTGGCTCTCTTCCACACCCCCTGAGCTCCCCACATGCCTCCAGGCACAACCATGGCTCACTTGCTGAGGGCACGTGCTCTGAAATTCATTTGCTTTCTGGTCCATCTCCTGAGCTTGCTTTACACGGTGAGGGCTCCTCTGTTTGGCTGGGGAAATCACATTGTTACACTTTCTGTGCAAATCATTTTCCATTGGATATTCCTTCAGACGCTCCTGATGGTTGTAATGCATCTGAGTCCTGTAATCATGATTATTCCTGCAAGGCTGAGACAATTCAACATGGGCTGGGCTTCCAGCCTTTGATGTTCTGCTATTCTTACGAAGAGGCCAAGGTGCTCCAGTACCCAAGGAGGAGCTGTCCAGTTCCAGAGATGGACGTTGGCACAAGCTCTTCTTACTGGATATCTGCAATAGGAGAAACAATTTCCTGTAAATCACCAAAATTCACATTTGTTCACCAATTTCCCTTGGTAAATGTGTTCTCTTCGAAACAGAGCTGCTAGTCCACACTGATGGACACACAGCCAAACCTGACAAAATGTTTACCAGAACACAGACACAAATCTGCTATCAAATCTACATTTCATTCCATCTACACAAGTGTAATAAATGTAAAACTACCGCCTGCAGGATCCTCAGCATAAAATGAGTCACTTCAGAGTATCAAGTAGTTGTGAGCATCTAGGGTTACATAAAATCAACTTGAAGAGTGGCAAAAAACATTAAATGTTAAGGTTTGAAAATGTTTAATTTTGAATACCAAGCCAAAAAATCCATTCAGCCACTATAAATACTCTTTGATTGGCTATTACACAGCAGGAGATTTGATGTAAAACATTTCACCTTGCACTGAATGGGATATTACTTACCGCTGGAAATTTGATGAGAGTTTTTGAAATATCTTTACAGAAACACAGATAAAAACCAACTACTTTCTGTAAAAAATGGTTGTACATCAAAAGCTGTCATTTAAATACAAAACATGTTTAAATACAGCTATAAATGTAAGTGATTTTTCAATTAAGCTGGGCAAGTGATTATAGTCTGATAAAACTCTGAAGAAAGCAAGCAACGGTAATTCACATTTGTCAACCCAGTGCAAGCAAATTCTAGTGGTTTTGTTATACTCATGGATATTATGTAACAGACATCACAATCCTAGGTACATCCTGGAGTATCTTTGCACTAAGGTTCATCTAGGCAGTTAAGCATTTGAGCTTTTATGCACATCAGAACAGCAGTGGATCAAGCACACACATTTCTTTTGCTAGCCCTGTGCATTAATTTCAATAACAAACTGAATTTAAGCTCCTCCAGCCTTTGGGACTTTTCACAAAGATATGGGGCTTTTTAATTACAGAAGCCAGATTTGTTAAAGATAGCAAAACCACTGCAGTGTAAGTGCAGAAGAGAAGGTTTAGAAGGGAAATTTGGAATCCATTGATGTAAAAAAAGGTATTATTTGCCCTCTGGAAATGCTTACAAGAGATAGGTATTGTGCACACAGAGTGCAAGACAGTCACACAGACCCAAAATACTCAAATTTAGGAATGCAAGTAAGGGTCCAGCAATGATTGAAGAGAGACATAATACAAATCTATGCAGCATTTATATGTATAATTTAAATTCTTTTTTTAATAAATAAACAAAATACCAAATATACTCAGCTGCCCTTCAAGACAACCAATTACAAGTTTCTTTTAGACTTCACTGAATGTAAATTAATGTGGATTAGCACCTGAATACTGATATTTTATTATTACCAATTTTGTGCATACAAAGATATCCTCTCTGCCATGTGATTGAAAGCCAAGGGTGTCATGTTTTGCCCGAAAGTGCCCAGTGAGTTGGAGGCATTTGCATTAATGTCAGTACTAAATGTCTGAGGAAAGTCTGGTGCTTGGACTGGGTGAAAAGTGCAGGACACTAAAATATTTTAAAGTCAGAGGGGCTGGCAGGGCAACTGAGCAGAAATGCAACATGCTGCCAAAAAGATGGAGTTTTGTTACTTATTATTTGTAGCATGCCATCCTTGTCGGCAATATTTTCTAGACAAATAAAGTCTACAGAGCCCTTTTAATCTAAATTAGACAATACAGAAAAGGATGCAGTCTCATTTCCCACCTCACCTGCTTCTGGTTATAAAGCATTAAGGGCACCTACAGGAAGAGGTGTTTCTTCAAGGTGGACAGTTTCCTAGTCCCCATGGGCAGCAGAAGGTCTCAGACCTAAAGATATTTATTCTTAGAGGATCCTATCAGGGCTGGCACTGTAGGGTGGTCTACAGAAAGCTGTCCGTGTGCAACCCATAAACAGAAGTTAAAAAGAACACACACACATAAAAAAAGAAACTCAAAAGATGAAATGTCTGAGAACGTCTTTATTTTAGCAATTTACTGAGTGAAGAGACAAGAGAATGTTAAGAAATCTAAGCACACCAATGAAGATGTTACAAAATAATCATCAGGTTTAAGAATAAAGGTCCACATTGCAAATTAACTTCATGGCTGAGACTTTATTAAGAGTCCCTGAAGGCCCTAAAAGAGAGGTACGAGTTAGCATTTGTTGACCTTGGCCGCCATTAAGTCTGCCCTGATGGTCTCGGAAATGGCATTGACATTTAAAGACTTCATAACAAGGCAGAGAAACTTTAATGTTATTTCACAGCTACAATATGTTTGCAGGGGGGAAAATTCTCATTAATGTCATTGAATGTGAGTGGGATTTTTTTATTCCTTTAGAAGGAGGAGGTCATGTTAGGCAGAAGACTGAGCTCCAACATGCCTTTGATGGCTACTCAGTACTTTGAAGGTTCTAATCCCAAAGAAAAGTTAACTATTGGGACTCAGAAACTAGTCAACAACTTTTTTAGTAATTTGTGGATTTTCTGTTAAATTGAAAATACAGTTGGATGGTAGAAGCTGCAGGGAAAATGGACTGACATTTAAACATATGAGGGATCAGAAGACACTGGTGCATGACATGACAGATCTGTAAGA
Organism: Climacteris rufus; assembly: GCA_013398175.1. Taxonomy (NCBI): domain Eukaryota; kingdom Metazoa; phylum Chordata; class Aves; order Passeriformes; family Climacteridae; genus Climacteris; species Climacteris rufus. Next base: position 318,664 of record VZRZ01008135.1, on the reverse strand, counting down.
TGCAGGCCAGGTGAAGGGGAAAAGCAGAAAAAATAACTATTCCAAAGACCCACCTACTATTGTGAGTCTAAAGACACACAAGCATAAGGAATTGGGTAATTTTACAAGATGAGTTTAAGAAAGATATCACCTATGGGACACATGGAAACCATGACGGACCATGATGGAACAGCTGTGCTTTCTCCTCCATGGAGCTCTTCCAGGCTTGCTGTACAGTATTTAAAGACACAAGTTCCTTTAACTGAGGCTTAAACAAACTCAGACTGCTCCTTGCAACATAAGGAGTTAATAAGACGTGATCAGATGCGAAACTCTTGTGAAACAAGGAGATACTAAAAATGGTTTTAATAATCTTTAGAAGGATTTAAAGAGTGAGACACATGTGGAAGTCTACAAAGTCTTTACTGCAACTCCAGTAATTTTTGCTCAGGGATTCAGCGCAGAGCTTAAACAAACATCCAGTCCTTAAAACTTCCTACGAACAGACAAACAGTGCACCAGTTTTATGCACGCAGCATTATGATGTCTGGAAATTGTTCTTAAATGCAACTTGTGTGCTTTGCAGTTCTAATTCACAGCACTGGCAGAGGAAGCACATTTACAGACTGACTCCCGCACAAAGGGCTTTGTACTGCGAGGGATGAACTAGTTACTGTGCAGATCTTTACAACCGCAGCACAGGCAAGGTCCTGACAGATTTTACTGCACATACAAACACATTTAAGAAACAGCCCAAAATCATTACCTTGGAAGTCTTTCCCTCTGAGGGACAAAAGCTGGGGTCCCAGCAAAATACAGTGCTGTTAGGATGAAGAGCAAAATTGCTAAAGATGTTAAACATTAAGAGTTTAACTCAGAGCACCTGTGTTTGTAGTTTTTAGCTGAAATATGTTTGAATACAGAAAAAGAGACACTGAAATAAAATTACTCTCAGTTGTATCTTGTGGACATTTCTCTAATCTGTATTTTCAGCTCAGGGGTTTCTTTTGGTGGGTAGAAACAGTGGAAGGAACACACTGATTCAGAACTAGTCCTTTGTCCTGATATAAGCATGGACCCTGCCAGAAACCAAGAAGAATGAACAGATGCAGCAACCAGAGGAGAAATGCAGAGATTTAAAGATTTTAGAAGATGAAGCAGAAGTGTGTAAATGGACAAATTAGAGGCTACCATACACGCAAACACCTTAAAGAACACCAAGGACACATATCTTACAACTTTTCACCAGTGTAGCTGTTCTTTGGACATGGTCAGCAAAATTTATTAGGAAAAATTTGTTCACTGAAAGTGTTGTCAAGCACTGGTAGAGGCTGTCCAGGGCAGTGGTGGAGTCACCAACCTTGGAGATATTGAAGAGATGTGCAGATGTGGTATTTAGGAACAAGGTTTAGTGGTGGGCTTGGCAGTGCTGGATTAATGGCTGGACTCAGAGGTGGTTTCCAACCTAAACAATTCTGTGATTCTATCAGTGACACCCTCACTAAGGTGTACATCCTGAACCTGGGACTCAGTCACCACTCTGTGTTGTTGATGTATGGGTCTCATTGGAATACAGTTTGGCTTTGGGTTTCAGTCTATCAACAGTATAAGCACTTTCTCTTGTCAGGAGAACAAGGAGAATGTAATATAAATAAGCTCAGGCAGGACACTGGGGCAACAGAAATGCTGTTTTTAAGAACAATTACATCAAATTATTGGACTATTTGAAGTACATTACTAATGATTAAGGAGCTATTCTTTCCAAGATTCTGTAAGAATTTATCAGGGAGAATGAAAAAGGGTAAAGATTTTAAAGTATATTAGTAGGATATACTGAAGTCTATAAATTTTTTTCTTTAAATCATATAATCCTTTGTTAAAATCTGTACCATAAATAACCCAATATCAGTTATTACAAAGTGTCATGTAATAGTACAACAATTGTCTCTGTCACTACCTAAGATAAATACAGTAGATAACTCATAAGGTAAGTCGACCATTTGTCAAGCAAGAAATAAAGCACCATTTTCTGTAGAAATTATGTATAGCTATGATTGCCATATTCCACTGAATAAAATAAGTGGTCTCAAATGAAAGAAACCGTGAATGACAGTCACCAACCTGTATTTTTCCTGTAAAAATCTACTGAACTCAACATACTGAACAGACGTAGCTAAAAAAAAAAAAGTAATATCACATCACAAAAAAGTGAATCTATAGCTGCTAACTGACAGCAGAGGAACACCTCCTATGTTTGTACTGCCTTCAGTATTTTTCCTCCTCTTTGTTAAGAGGGTTTGAGCTGGCATGCCAGGTGCACAAAAAACCTGCAATCAAAGTAGCATGTGAGCATTTGCTGGCACTCAGCTTTAAGTGTATATTTTGCATTCATAAACATGCCACCCTTCTTCTCCAGCTACCCAAACAATGTAGATAATCTCTAACAAAGCCTCCCTTTTCAGATCAGCAAACTGGTTTTACGCTGGCTGATAAGGCAGTAAATAATACAGTGCTCCAAGAAAATTAAAGCAAGGTGTCTGTGTGTTGAGTCTGGGAAGTCACTGTGAGCAGAATGTCCATTAAGCCCACACAGTACCCACATATGGCAATGCAATACCTGGCCACTAAAATTAAGCAAACATGTTTGCTTTCTGAAACAAAATTGTATCATTCCTGTTTGCACTATATAAAAATGTCACTACACTAATCTTGACAGCACAACGTCTAACTATTAAGATTCAATGTGCTGCCAACATTATAAAAATAAAAAATAAAAAATCACTATCTTCCAACTTCAATTTTTTACTTCTGCCCTTTATTTTACTGAAGAATCAGTAGTTCAAGACCTAGATAAATATTTCAAAAACTATACTATTTGTGAGCAGAGCAGGTCACTACCATTTCCCAGTGCATTTGGAGTTCATGTGAAATAAGGGCAGAAGAGTGATGAGCTGCATTTTTAACATGGGCATATACAGAATAGTTGTCTAGCTGATAGAGAATGTGTAATGCAACATCTGCACGGTACGCCTTGCCAAAGCCCATCCCAAATAAATGTAGTGCATTCTCCCTAGTGCAATTAACTCTTGTACTCTGGCAGGTTGTGCTAGAAGATCATCAAGGTAGATTACCTTCCAGCATATGAACTAAATACTTACAGGTGTTATATCATCAGTTATTACTTACAAACTTCTGCATTTAACAAGACATCCAGGCAAATGAATGATCTAATTTATGAATTATTTATAAGAATTTCACAGCATGCTCCTGGCGTCATCCATGGCCTTTTCCAGGTCATATGACACCAATTAGAGCTGAATTTTAAATTATTCAATAACCTGAACTCTCTTGTCATTTAACATATAGATATCAATGCAGTAAACAAGTTAAGTCTAATGGGCCCTGGAGGTTTGCGTTCCTCCACCCATCAGCAGCAGAGGCTGTATGCTGCCACTGGAATAGAAAATAATAGAATGCAGCAGTCAAAAACATTTGCAAGGTTTTAATAAGTTATTTTGCCTCCCTTAGGGATTTTAGTATAACTTACAAGCCCTGAATCTAAAACATATTAAAGTCCTTAGCTATGTGCTTTTAAAACAAAATTAGGACATAGCAAAAGAGCAAGTCTGACACTAACCCTAATTTAGGCCCTTAATTTGAAATGTAGTTGAAATTATGGAGTAAGCAAGATTTGCTATGCACAACTCATTACCTTCAGGCTCTCCTACAATAGTGCCAAAAATAGCCCCTCTCCCAACACAGATACACCTGCCTATGAAGATAAGGCTACACATAGGGAAATAGAAATGTTAATTTAAAGCTATCAGTTGAAAGGTGTACCTCACATTGCTCACCCTTTGGGTGGCAAAGGGACTTTCACCATTCCTCTGTCCTAACAGCACTGGAGAAACCAGTGATGTAGAAACCCATCAGGATTTGGGTAAGGCCTCAAGATATACCACTTCAGAGGCTGCACCACATTATAAAAAAAAAGTGAATGTAACAGCCTCCAAAGCATAAATGCAATAAAAAATACCTTAAAACCATCATTTTCCATTATGACTACAAGAAGAACAAGAAGACATTAACAACAAAGATGATTAATTGAATGGGACCATTAGATGTTTGATTTTGCCTCGCTGTGAAGTCTGCAGGAAAGGCATGACAACTATTGCGTGTCCTGGCTCCAAAGATCATAAACCTGTGAGCATAACCCGCTCTGTACTGCTGATCAACCCAGAGAAGTCCAAGTAATACAGCAGAAAACTTCTGAGACTGGCTGTGCTCAAACCAAAACTGTGCCTAGCACCAACTATTTTTATAATACCTGGGCCTCAGCCTTCTGAAAGCTCCTAAACTAAACTGCAGACCCACTCCTGCAGATGGTCACTTGCAGACCCCTGTCTTGAAGGATCCAGTGACCCCACTCACCTGCACACACAGTTCCTTTGCTCACTGCTTTGCAAGGATTAAAAAGTTTCCTGAGATCTATCCAACAGCAAGAGGAAAAGATAGAAAGGGAGATGCTCAGCTTATCCATTTAAAGACTAGCAAGAAGTTCTCTAGCTACTGCTGTCAAGATAAATGTCAAAAAAATGATGTTGAGAAAACATCATGCCAAATAAGTAAAAACACACCTATCCAAAATGTCTAGCCAGATTAGCAAGAATAAGGATTTAGATAAAGAACACAACACTGGATTTTCTGCTCCCTGACCTTATCATAGGAGGGTGCTTGCAACAGAGTTCTGGGTATTTTTTTAAACATTTTTAACTTTTTCAGAAAAATAGCAGAGAGGGGGGGAAAAAAGACAACTGCCTAATCTCTCAGCACACATTTTAAGAACATACGAAAAATAGCTATAAGGGATTTTATTTTGGTTGGCAGCCAGATTTAGCTTCATTCCTACACTGGGCAGCATTTGATTATTTCACATTAAGGGTAGTAACATGTTGGACGATAAGAGGGAAGTTCACATTGGTTTTCATTAAAGAGTAATATCCACCATGTATTTGGTTCTTCAAGGTAACTTTTTCAAAGTTATTTTAAAAAGCAAACAGTTTTCTACTTGGAATCGCAAGTTTAGCATATCGCACGCTACACATGTTCCCAGCTACAGCCAGTCTCTTTAGAATTCAATCAACATTTGCTCCAAAGTCATGCTTTCATAGCTCCAGACACAAGACAAAAGGGCAAATATACTGTGACCCTTCTAAATAGCCCTGATTACTGTGATCAAACAGAAGCCAGATACTTATGTGGATAAGAAGAAGCAGAGTTTGATGTGTGAAGATTAATGCAGAAGTAGACATTGAATCAGCATTTGCCAACATGCACCTCACCATGATAGCCAATAACACCTTTCCCCTGTGTTTACAGTAGGGATAATACTGGTACCCACTGGCCAGGGATGGATTGTAAGTAACAGCCACTGTTCACTCAGGAAAATTACAGAAAGTTTTACTTCCTTCAGGTGTCTCCTGCAGCATCCCTGGGGTGTGGATAAAGGCTTTGAAATACCTTTGCTGCATAAAGAAAGAAATGGATGACATCTAGGAATTAAAAGCATGTTCAGAAGTAGGGACAGTGTTTTGGGGAAAAGAAGAAAAAAAAAAGAAAACCACAAAACCAGAAAGTTATTTAAATAATAAAGAAATCCCACAAAAGCAAAAGCAGAAAATCTTTAGATTTTAAGAGTGGAAAGGTGTGCCCAAGCAAGCGCATTCTGTCAGGAGTGTCCTTGCACTAAGCACTAGACAGCATTTAGATTCTGCTAATGATCCCATCTCTGGGAAATAATTCATAAAAAGTAAACAGTAATTTTCATATGCCTGCCCTTTTGATCTTACATTTGTAGGGAGTATCCTGAGGCTAGCTGTGGGCGCCCTCGCAGCTCTGGCTGATTGACCTCTAATCTGCCCCTCAAGTAACGATCATGCCAAGGAATGACAACAAGAGTTGCAGACATTTCAAAGTGCAATCCCATTAAAGACAGGCTGACTCACTTCATCTTGTCAAAGAAGTTTCACACAAGAAATAAAAGCTTTTTAGAAGGATTCTCTGCTTTTGTAATGATGCTGTTCTTCAAAACAAAGAAGAACAAGACGAATGCACCAGGACCTGGCTGGTACAGAGCTTTACTCTAACTGCCATATGCTGGTCCAAGACACAGTTACGTGGTAACTAGTCTTGGTTGCAGAAAATTAAGAACATCTACTAAAAGAATCAAGTCAGAACCATGGTACTTGACCTCTCCACATTTCAAGAAACTACACATACCATTTATAAGATAGCAGTTGTCTAACTGACTGCTCACAATCTCATCAGCTTTGACAACACAGCTGCTTTTACCCCATGCTAATCCCTAGTAAACGCAAGAGGGGTCCTTATGTCTCTTTCATGGGGCATAAAGCTAAGAGAGAAAACAGCCAGCCCAGAGCAGCTGACATGCAAAACTCACTGTCATGCCAAAACCTGCTATCATGCCAAGGTGACTGAATTATCAGGAACAACTTATTTAAACAAGGGAGAAGAAAGTACAAATTAACCTGCTGAATTCCAAAGAAATGGGAGCACAGACTATTTCCATACTAGAGTAATAGTGAAAAGGCATGCATATTCCCAACATACTGAAGGGTACAACACAATAGAGAGGTAAATGGACCAGCAGAAAGGTAACACTGGAGTTGCTACCAAAGTGCTTGAAACAGTCTTCTCTGAACGGTGGCACAACCCTACCATGGGCAGATATGACACATGTATTATGCTTCCACTTCCTTCTTCAGTCTTTCCACAGTTCACACCCCTGCCCTTGTCAGATTCCCTTGCCTTAGCAAGAAGTAAACATCTTATAGTTACATAGGAAGAGCAGAACATGCAAATGGCACTCTGCAAACGGGAAAGATGTGAACTTTTTTAACTAAGAACACACGTAGCTGGAAGTTTTGTGCAAAATACAACCACCCTTGAAGAAGTTTCACCTAAGCAGATTCACAGCATGGTATCTCATAATCTGTTAGCTCATCTGACAGTGTCTGCATTGGCCACATGTCCCTGAGAACTCTGAGCAACACAGGCAAATGATCTCACCAGAGTCTGGAAGGCTCAGCTTGCTAAACATAAAAATTCAAGGTTCTCTTGGCATACGGGCTGCGATTTCAGTGACAGATTAAATGTTTTCTCTTTGGCAGGCTTGCAGTATCTTGAACAGGTACATAAATTAACTAATGAAAGACTGCATGAAAAGTTGAATCAAGGAATAGGAACAGGCATATCTCTCAATAGCAATTTCTCATTCCTGGGGTAAGCCGGCTGTTGCTTTTTGATGCTCACCATGAAGTTGCTGGCTCCACAATACTCCCACCACACTTGAAAGGCCACAATGCATGTCCCAGCAGAAATTCCATGTATGGCTGGGGCTCCTTAAGAGCTGAGGGCATTCTGCAGTGGGTTTAGCACTGCTGAAGGTAGCAATCGCTGACAGAAGGAAACGACCTCTGATATATCAAGCTACAAAGATCAACTTCCTCTTGACCTATGAAAATGGATCGTTTACAGTCCTGCTTAACACCATAAAGTACAGCAACATTGCCACAGCTATTATTTGCATAAAATGGTCCTAGATGTGTTGTAAAGCAGTTTGACAGTCCAACCTGATGGGTGTCAGCTGCAGAATATTGATAAAAAGGCTCTCCTATAGTAACCATAGGCCATTAGGTTGTCTGAATGGACATCCATCACTACCAGCTTGTGTGAAGAAGAACATTAAGCCAAAAAGGCATGACCAAGAATAAATTGAAAGGCCCTTCACTACTCCAGGGCAGCAGTGACTTTGTGAGGCAGTCGCCTTCACTCTATGACACTGCAGTCTGGATGGACCGACAGACCAAGTAAAACCAATGAACAGGTTTATTAAAGTGAGCTCAGATTAGTAAAGCTCACAAAGTCTCAGCAATTGCAAGTGCCTGAGGATAGGAAATCCTTGCACAAAGCTGGGTCTTGGTCATAAGCACACAAAAATAGGCAAAAGAATTAAATATATGTCCACAGTCTCACATTAATAGTTAGCAAAACACTCTGCCCTGCTTACCAGCTGTAGGACAGGGACATGGAAAGTCAGTTTCTACCTGTGAACCCCTACACTACAGTCTTTCCAAGCTGCAGATGTGGATCTTCTTTCCAATAGAGAACCATTATTTTGTTGTGTTAGCCAATTTAAGAGCTCCATTGTGATGAGCAGGCACTACATATCTCTTTTGTACTCTTTCCAATGAGTACCCTAACAGAGACATGCTTAAAAAGAATAAATCTCTTCCCCACTTGATAGCAATTGATGTAGCAGATGTAAGAAAACCAAAACTTGACACTAATTATTCTCAAGGAGGGAACCACTTTTTGATGGGGATTTTTCTTTCCAGAGTAAATCACAGAAGTTTGTGGTTTTACATTTTACCTTTACTCTGGTTTATCCTTTCCCATTTTGTGAACTCAGTCTGTAGGGTAAGCCTGTGCAAATGCTGAAAGCAGAAACAGCCCATGATGCAGAAAGCAGAGATAGGCCACGATGCCAAAAGGTATGAATTTTTGAAGTTCTGACAAAATTCTAATGCAAAGTTGAACCCTCTATCTGGGTTCCCAGGCCACTTCTTTGGATAGAGTTAGTTAATAAATGTACTCTGATTACCAGGCTTAAGCCTTTCTTATTCCATCTGAAAGAGCTGCACTTCAGCTCTCCTCCTTAAAGTCTGGATTCAACAAAGAATAGTAACGCTTTGAGGCTGAAAATCTCTAAAACCACTCAGTGCCAACTTTAACAGGAGCAGAATTAGGTCAACAGTAAAATTCACTCCCTCCAGGAACAGAGTTTGAACCATCCAGTTGAGCAGAGAAGAAATTCTCACCACATGTTTCCATATCTGTAAAATCCCTTGGGATTTGTAAATAGTAAAAGGAAAAAAAAATTCCAAATATTGTTGTAGAGCAGGAAGCTCTATCCTATGCGAGAAGTAAAAAAAAAAAGAGATTGAGCCTTCCTCTCAGTTACAAATTAAGTAGGTGCATCTTTTGAAGTGGCACAAACCTGATGGGGGAGAAGAGAGGAAGTTGTTGCAAGTATTTGGAAGAAGTGCGTGGGAGGGGAAAAAATGGAAGAAGGTCAAGAGTAAAGAAAAGAAGAAATCCAAATCACATTGGTTCAGTCAGGTATTTAAAGTGAGTTTTCTTTAATTAGATGAACTGTAATACAAATTAAAACTTAATTTCTTGCTCACAGTATATTCATTGGAGGGGAGGGATGTAGCTGGCTATTTCCAGAGCAGTTCAAGCTAAAACAGACCCAGTTCTGCAGGACTGAATAGGAGCCAGTTTCTGTCCTTCTCAAAATGACCAAAAGCAACTTGGCAGCAGAGAGTCTGACTGCAAGCTCCATCTCAGAAATACTTACGAAGCAAAACAAACCTGTGGCAATTGTGACTGAACTCATACTATATAAAGTCTTCATGCCTGACATTCAAGTCCTTTATTATGCTTTAAATGCCCAGGAAAAGAAGCTGTAGACACAGGGCAGAAATGAGGGCTTTAATACCGCACTGGATCGCTACGTGATGAGGAAAAGGTGCTTGGTCCCACACTGTATTTTTGGCATGAAATGTTAAACTGGATTGATTATAGAATTTCCCCTTGTTTTTGAAATCTTTTGCTTTCTGATGACAGAACTGATGATACAAATGCTCAAGCCCAGCTTTCAGTCTGGATAATGACCAGAAGCAAAGTAATCAGATCTCTTGGATCAGTGTCTGTCTCATGATACGAGATAAGATTAATAGTTTCATGCTGATTTGCCATTTCCTAGAGTAGTGTTAAATTACAAATTTACAGGGGGGTGGGAGGGAATGTGTACCGTATGAAACTCTCAGAAAAGGGCAAAACCAAAGCACAGTTATCATAAGATAAAACCATAAAACAATCACAGCCCCTGGGGGACCAGAAGCTCTGTGCAGCCTCTCATGTGTCAGATCATCACAGGGTGCCTGGTTATTTCATGATAAGATTATCTAATGTTAATCTCACCACTAGAATTGCCTGCAATAAAAATGTTACCAACTTTCTAATTTTAATTACTGTGTTCCTGAAGATAACTACTTCAATTCTGTTTGGAAAAAAAAAAAAAAAAAAAACACCAAACACAAACACTCCCCATGCTTTCTCTGAAGCTGGGAATACTTCAAATACCAAAATTCGGGATTGGATGATTTTCCATGTCTTTATTTATGTGATTATTAACTCCTCTCTTCCCTTCCATTTTTCACTCAGTCATTCTGACACTGGACAGAGTAAGCACTTATGGGGTAACACCATTTCTTCCAATTCATTTCACAAACTACACCAAAAAACATCCAAATACCTCTAAAGAAAAACATAATGCATCTATACATAGGCATTCTTGGAATAATGCAGAAGGGGAGATTTTTCTGAAACAAAAATTGTCAATGTGATGACCTTAGCATTAGCCAGCAGAAGTGGGAACCATGACTGCAGCAACTCCAACAAGCAGAAGCATATCAGCTAATTCCCTGGAGAAGATTTCTGTAGAGCAATCTCTTCAGAACCCAACAGTAACTTCCTGAAGAGATAATCTTAGGTGTTAGTTACATCAGCTGGTGTTGTAACACATACACACACACCCTCCTTACGTTGCAATTCTTATACCTGTAAAGCTTTTATAGCAAATATCTTCCTCCCACGAGCCAAAAAACAGTGACAAATGATGGCAGAGCCATACAAGCTATTTACTGTCATAGGACTTCCAACTGCTGACAAGAATTTTTAAAAGGAGATACTGTGTAAAAGCCCTTTAGGGAATTATGTTTCAGGGGTTTCTCAGGAACATATTAAATAGAAGAGGAAAAAAAAAAACCAAACAGAAGAACTCAGACAAATTCAAGAATCTCCCATTTTATCATAAAGCAGTTTAACCTGGTCCAAAACCACAGGGTCACCAGGGACTGTGGTTAACTCATTAATAGTCCACAGTTGGGTCTGATTCTACACTTTTCATCAAATCTTATTACAATCAAATTAAGAACTTCATGCCACAAGAGAACAAGTTTCTCACAACAGTTGTAACATGGTAAAATGAAATAACTATGTCCTAATCATACTGTCTTTGGATACTATTCCACTACTGTAATTTTCTTAGATGAAACTAGAGAAGAACAGTTGAAGCAATGTAAGAAACAGATTTGTCATTTTACTCACTGGTATGATACAATTTGCTTATACATCAGTTATTTTATATATGCATACATAATCTATTGTCTGCATTTTCCTTGTGCTTTTAGCATAAAAATGGTTAGAGAAAAATCTAGATGTGTATTTCTCCTGAGTTCACCGGTTCCTGCTGTTTGTTTCTCACCTGAAGTCATAATCCTGTCTTTGACATCATAATCATTTGCACAGCCACCAATTGAGATGTCACAAATGGAGGATTATGACCAGGTGGGGAATAAGCAGCAGGAGCAGTTGAACTCTTAAGAAACAAAAATCTTGTTTTCATGCAAATGTCCTTCATAATAGAGAACAAAAGAACAAAGGGAGAAAACTACAATGGAGAGAAAAATATTAGAAGCCAGATTGTTTCTAAATACATGATCTCCCTGAAGTTCCCTCTGAGGAGTCAGCTGCTGATTAACAACTGCACAAATCGTTGCAAAAATAAAACAAAACTTGACATCTGATGATTGAACTCCCCCCACTACACATATCCACAGTTTTCTACTTAACATGAAATCAGCAGAAATACAAGGCACTTTGAGAGAACTTGTAACCTTTAGAGGTATTTATATATTCCTGGCAGTAACTAAGCACTCTTCTCCTTGTTCTATAGATGAAGACACGGAGGTCAAAGAACACAGAGGACCTCTTTAAATCTCAGTCACAAACAGATTGCTGAAGACATTAGATATTACAAAATTCAAAGCTGAAGTGGCACAAATTTTGGAGCAACAGAAAACCATAGCTCCAGTTACAGTCCAGTGGGAGGCTAACACAGAAAGGCTACTCTGGGTTACCAGTTTCTAAGAGTTAAAAGAATTATGAGCAATTTTTGTATTTTAAAAAATCATTCATAAATTAATCTGCCTGAAATTGATAGCTAGAATCAATCTGAATGCCAATATAAAGTCACTGGGAAAAAAAAAATTAAATCAAAACTGCAATCCAGTTCCAAAACAGTAACTTTATATGCAAAGAGAAATCAAATCAGCTAGGACGATACTGCTCACATTGTAAGGTTGCTGCAAAAACAGCTACCAGGTATAATTCTGCTTTCATTTCTAGTTTCTTCTTTTACTCAGGTTTGGGTAAGCAGTGTTAAACTGAAAAACGCTGAAGTTGCCATGTTCTTGGCACTGCTGCTATACCCATATCAGGAAAATCAGTGTTTCTGCACCAGTCTAATTAATAAATACAAGAAATTCATTTTTGAAAAGGAAAAGGAAAAAAAAAAGGCACTGCTTCACATACTTGTGTTCTGCCTCACTACTGCTTGTGATGATGCTGAGTGTATGCCATTAAATATGACAGCATAGATAGCCTACAGCTCAAACAATTCCATCATCTGCCTGCATTCTATTCCTACACAGTCTTCTGGATATATCCTGTCCAGATCTTGTCACTGCACAGCAGATGTGGCAGCTCATTTCCTCAGCAGTAGAGCAGGGTAGGAACCCTAGCATGAAAACTGTGCCTTCCCTCCTCTTATTTTCCAATCTCCCATTTGCGGTGCTGAAGCACCCAGACTGTTTCAAGTTCCTTTGAATTGTCCAAATAGCCTGCCTGGGAATAAAAGTGCCATTTGACAGAGGAGTTAATTCAGTAGAAAAAACTTTTTGACTTTGCCACTAATCACTTTGTATTTTAGAAGTAACTCCCTCTTCCCTCCAAACCTGAAACAAGCACAAGCAGGGCTGTAAACAGCATTCCAGCTTTTAGGCACTAAGAAGCATGAGAGCAGATGCTAGAAACACAGAATAGTCTCAGTATCTGTACAAGACAATTGCACTTGAGAAAAAAATAAGTGGTAAATATGACATCTACCCACAACTTGAAGTAAAGAAGTTCCTGAATAACTCTAGGCTCACTTAGGATTTTACAGTTGATAGACAAACCTCTAACTAGATTTTAAACAAACTCTTAGCTGCTCTCAAGTTATATTTAACTTTGAAATCTGCTGTTTCTTTTCCAGGTCTCAAAAGAAGTTTGGCTGCCCATAACATTATTAATTTTCCCAGGCTTATCAGCCTACTTTAACAGAAAATAGTAAGCCTAGCTAGAAATTTTGTTCTACATCTGCTTTTATACCTACGCTGTAATTTTTTTAATAGAAGCTTTATTCATCCACAGTGTTTCTGAGCATCTTTAAACCTGTCACTTTAAGAGTTCAGATGGTCAAAGAATCTTTTGCTCTTGTATGAATTTATGTGTTTTGTATTAATAAAGCTCAAATTTTATATTCAGAAAGCAGACATGGATATCTATGAATAAAGAAAATCGCTTTATAGAAAATACATTTAAATTACTCCGTTCATTTTTCATAAAGGATGACATGTAGTTTGTTACATTAATAATCACTTGGAACAAGCGAAGGGATGTACAACTGTCTTGCTGTATCTTACTGGTGGTGGTTACCACACTCACAAAGCTTTTTTTATTCATACCAAAGACCAGGTAAAAGTCATAGTTTTACCTCACCTTTGCTGAAGCTTTCATCTAATGGGAAAACGGATACTTTTAACTTTCCCTTTTCTAAAAATGTACACACCTGTATTGAAAGCAGAAGTTAAATCATCTTGGAAAGAGCAACACTGTGTTCATACTGAATCTTTACTTCTAGGTGGAGGGAAACAGAGGGTAGAATCAATTCTACACTAAATATACGTTCAAACCCTGTGTTTCCTTAACACCTTTGTAATGTGAGCAGCACCCATGCTGAGAACTGCCTACTGAGAATTCCAAGAGTCATCCTTAAGATAAAATACGGCAGCAATGGATAATGGACACACTGGGAAGCAGCAGATAGAAAAATGCCAGTTAAAATATTTTAACACCAAGGAGGCAACAAGCCTTTAAGAAAGAAGAAAATCTCCTCTTTGAAATAAATCAACCAACTACATTGTACTTTGTTCAAGGCAAAAAGAACAGAAGATGCAAAACCATGCCTTTGAAACCAAGGACTGAAGGCCAATCCAGCCACACCTCTGCATAGTCTGTAAGTACCAGCATTTCATTCCTAGAGGCCATTGGTGTCTCCTGTTTAAGTGAAAAAATCTGGTAGGTAACAGTATAACTGATGTGCCTCCAGCCAAAAATCTTTACTGTCATAAAACTGAGTGCTAAGCAGAGCTTTAAATAAAGTTTGGAAGTGAAATGTTCTCAAACGTTAGCCTGTGATTTCTGAAATTAGAGGTCAACTCTATTACCCCTTGATGCTTGACTTCTGAAATTCCTTAAAATATGGCACTTGCGTCCCATTTTCAGGAACACACCTCATGCAGTCAAGCATATGGAGTCAATAAAGGTGTCTCTTCATCTGCCATCTGAAGCTTTATTTTTCTCACTTATAAATTGCAACTGGTTTTAGTAATAGCAATCCCTGCACACATTTGAAATGCACTTCCATTTTCCTCATTGCAGAGCTATATAGCTTAGTAAATACATGCAATTTAGGTTCAAAACCATAGCTCCAGGCACTGCATATCAAGAATTTTATATTACTGAAAATTAATGCCTTTTTGCATATGCTTGAGCAATAAATTAAGAAGCTATGTCTTATATGTATCAATTGGGATTTTCTTAGCCTTCATTTTAAAAAAGAATCATGCATACACATGCATTTCAGTTTCTTCTCTGGGCTTTTAATAAAAGAATATGAATTTATTTCAATTCATCAAAAGCAACTAACTAGAACTCCAACAGTGTCATATTTTGTACTGAAATTTGTAGGTGTTCAACTGCATCAATATCAACCTCTAAATTCAATTCTCCAACTGAAAAAAACTGGCACCTGCATGTACCGTACTCAGGGCAGTACCCAAGTAGAATAATCAAAGTAATAGTCATAATTTCTTTCAGCACAGAAAACTGCAGTCCCCATATCCAAGTTGAGAGGAAAATAAATGAGGTTATGGTAATTGCTGGAACAAGGGCACAAGGGCTAGTTCTCTTCTGGAGAGCCTTATTTAATCCCAAAATCTCCACTCTCCCATGTACGTGGTGCAGAGACAAAGCATGGGTATTATTGAATGTATATTGAAGGTGCATGAGAAATAGGGCAAGAGTTTTGCTCTCTGCTTGCCAACACAACCTCACATCTTCCACAGCTTTCTCCTTCCCATTCCAAGCTGACCAGTCACCAAAGTTTGAATGCTGGACTAAGCCATAGCTTAGGGACTCCTACAATTAAGGCTACAGTCAAGGTGGCCCAACAGCTGGCCAAGGAAGGGCCAACAACTGTTGATCCTTACTCTTCTCCCATTCCTTCAGGCAGCACATACAGTCTCTCCCCAACACAGAAGGGAGATCTGAAGCCATTTTAACCCAGCTGCCTGGGATGCCAGGCCACAGACCTGTGGGACAGAAAGGCTTCATCACAAAATCTGCAAGCTGTGTCAAAAAACACTTGAAACAAACATCTCACACAGAAGTCATTTGGGAGGTGCCTTTCATTTTTGCCATATATAAACCATAAAGACAGAATTGGAAATAAATGTGTCTTACTTTCTTCACTCAGAACATGTCTCTGCTCTAAATTCAGATTTAAACTTGAGGATGTTGTGCTTCAGAAAGTAAAACTAATGTGGAAAAGATCAAAGGGAACTTTCAACATGCAATCTAATACAACCCTTTTTGCCTCCAAAGTAAAGATGGAAGAATCAATTCAATAAAACAATGGTGAGACCAATTTATTAGCTTATTTCCCTGTGAATCTTAGGACTTCACATGCATTATTAGGAATTGTACCATGCGATTTCACAAATTCCACTAACTTTAAAATGTATTATTTCATAAAACCTACATGAATAATTACATAAATTGGAAGAATTTGAAAAGAAGTATCACCTTGCACTTCATAAGGGCAATGAGTGAGCCAGGCTGCCCACCTATAAAAAGAGAGATCTAAAATATTATAAACATTTTCATTAAGACAATTTTAACTCACCAATAGTTTAAAGGAGCATATACAACTTGTACACAAGTCAAGTTCAAACTAAAGTTCAGGAATTTGTCTGTTGGGTTTTTTCAAACCTTCAAACTGCAAAACCCAAAGTACTGTATTTTGCTTGTGTTATTCCAGCAGTGGGATCTCCCTGGAACTGGAGTGATCCCAAAATCCTCCATTACCACAAGGCTTTGTATCAGCAATGGAAACCTTTCTACAGTCACTTTTTGAAGGTAACTTTCAAAGTCTTTCCTACATTACAAATATACTAAATGCACCAAAACATAATTTTCTCTAAACAAAATGGTATTCATCAAATCTTCAACCTATTATCCCACATTCTCTTTTGGAGCAGACATGTCGATAGAACAGCATCGTCAATCAATCCGATAGATTTTGAGTGTATCCGCAATGAATCTACTGTGCAATAAATTAGCTTGAGTCATTTAAAAACTCCTATCTTAATGTTAGGAGAAGAAAAATTATTATTTTGATCTATTCCTCCTCCCCTTAAAGCACCTTGGGCAAGGGCTAAGCATTAAAAAGAAAAATAACCAACAGCTGTATTACAGCAATAAAGCCTAAATAAAAATGACTGATCAATCCAGAGGAGAAAATATAAAAGACATTATTCTATATAAAATACACACAAAGATTTTAACTCAAAAGTTTTCAACTGTGTCAAATGTGTTATAGTAATTAAACAAGCAGACAGGGTGCCAAAGCTGTAGGTAGTTAGAACACCCACGTTTTCCCCCATTTCAATCTTTCTGTAGTTTACTAAAGCATTTAAATTTGTATCCTTTCACAAACACTGTTCTATTAAGGTACTTAGCAAGAGCACCACAGGCAATGATGACCCATAAACCTGTATGTGGATTTCTCTGCTAGTATCTACACCACCACAAGAAGACAGCCAGGTTTCTCTCCTCCCTCCTTGCATTAGGCAGGTATTTGCAATTCCTCTTCAGAAACGATTCCCATTACACTTCCACCTCCATGCATGTTGCATCTACTTCTCTTGGACGAATCCCAGCTACATTGTACTGCTTCTCAGACTCCTATAAGCTCACTTTAAAAGCTTGTTTTCCTTCATGAAATGCTTGGGCCTGAAAATACATAATTCACTACAATTTCATCAAATGGCACTGAGCAATAGCTTAGCTCAAATTATAAAGAAAAAGGAAGGTTCACCAGAAGGCAGTTTCTGCTGCCCATATAAAACACTGTTCTGACATTTGAGCAATGTAGTAGTTTGGAAAGGTGCTGAGGAGCTGAGTGCCTCCACCTTTCAACAATTTCAAAGAGTCAAGAACACTCAGCATCAGCAGTATTAGTTCAAGCCCATGTCAAATCTCTTTATCTGAATATATATTTAAATACATAAAGTAATCTACAGATAAAACTGAAAACTGCACAGAACAGAATTAAGAGGGCCAGTTTCCAGGGCAAAGGATCACCTGCAAGGGAGTAGCAAATCACCCTTAAAAGAGGTAATGAAGGAGTCCTTCAAAAGAATTCCAAGGCAGTATTCTCCTATAACTTAAGGCACACAAACCTATTTCAAATACTTCTGATACTGTAAGATTACTCTAAAAAGTTTCCCCAAAGTAACTTTTAGACTACATCTATCTTTCTGTTCAAATCAATTCTCTTCAATGCATTGCACTAAGGAAGACTGGCTGAGATATGGCTGGCATCAATGACAGCACCATGAAAACTGAAAAATTACCTCTACAAGGGTTTGAGAAGAAAAAGTTCAACACTATTTCATATCACAGAGCCTGAAACAGAGCAGGTTGTTTATTGCGCTTTCTCAAAGTACTACCATTAAAAAAAAATTAAGATGTATTAATGATAGATGGCAATTTATAACACAAGTGATACAGATAAAAGACAAACACTTGAGAAGCAAAACATAATGCACTAACAGGTTAACACCAAATAATAGGCAACGGTTACACAGGTTACTAAAAATGGGTGTGAAATGATGAAATGGGAAGTAAGAGCTATAAAAATGCTTTCTGATAGCAAACCACAAAAGAAGCCTCCCATGGAAGCAATGGAAGCCAACTTTCATGCTGTTTAGGCTGGACAAAAATGTTTAAAAGCAGATCTGAATGGCGAAAAATCCTACAGTGGGAACAAGGAGGCAAAGATGAAAATTTTGGTTACTCACATAGATAGAGAATACAAGGGTAAGATGAATTACCAAAAGTAAAACCGGACATTTGAGAGAAGCCCAGAATGCTCTATGTGGGAGGGAGGCAGAGAAGGAAAGGGTAGAGAAGTTCTTTGTCCCTAATGTTTCTGACTTTTACATCATTTTTCCAATTCAATGAATGCAAGCAACAATCTCCAAGTAGAATTAACTACCACACAGAAAGGCAATAAATATGGATTTAAAGTGGAACATCTAATAAGAAAAGAAAGTCTTTCTCTTTCCTGCAAATGGAGGATAATGACAATTTAAATAAAAAAACCCATAGCAAACCATATTCATAATATATGGTTTCTGCAGGCTACAAAAATCATTGCGAGGTGCTGTATACTGCAGAGTTTTATGACATTTTTTGGCTGAGTTGATGATTAGGAGATTACATAAGCTGTTTATTACTTGCTGCAGCCTATGGAGCGCAAAAAAATGAACTGGTCATTTAATTTACACTAAATTTGTCCCAGATAGCAGAAAAAAAAGCAAAGCAACTCACTGAAGACAGAGCAAGCATTAAAATGCTGCAACTGAGAAAACAGCACGATTTTCCAAAATCACGTTTTACAGAGAAGAGAAGTAGTTTGGTGAAAGACAATTAGTATAAAAAAAGCTCTTGAACTCTGCCTGGACCCATGGATTAATGCCTAGCAACAGAAATGTGTGCATGTGTATTCACACACACGCATGCATGAGCATAATGGCTGTGGATGGCCAAGGAAATAGCCTGAGAATGACGTGGGGTAAGGGAGGAAAAGAACGGCAATTCAGTCTTCATGTTTCCCCAAAGTCGCAACTAGAACTAATCAAAATGAATTCATCTGAATGTCTGCGATGGCCAAGAATTTAGTCACACACAGTCTGGCTGTCCAAATGAATGGTGAGGAAAGGGCTCACATCAATCAGCTTCATCTGAGAAGATTGGCACAACTTCAATAGGGATTGACAGAGTTCAGTGTCTGCCAGACTGATGAGCCAAGCACCAAGCTGAAAATGTTCTGACTATTCATAATGACATTGCAGTCTAGGGCCTTTGATTAATTAATTCAGGAACCAAAGCATTCAGTTACTGTAAGAAGAATATTCGAGGTAGCTGTTTCTCACTCTTTACTGTATATGAAATCCCACTGCTCTGCACTCAGGCCTGCACTGGTACCATTATTGGAATGCCTTTGACTGCTGCTGTGCTGGTTCTAACATGCACTCCAGTTCCTCCCCTCCCTCAAACAATTTGCTTTCCTACAAAATAAATAAAGCCCTGTAAACGCACAGTGCCTTGCCTTTGAGAGATTTTGCTAAATGAGCCTTCTTCAAGCCACAAAAGAAACATTTGTCTTAATTGTTACTAATAATGTTATCTTTCAGCCCTCTCTGAAAATCTCTGACCAACAGCAGGGTCCTCGCCAGGCACTGCTAAAAATGTCGCTAGGTAGCATCACACATGCAGGCAATTAACAGCTTAAAAAAAGAAGGTTGATCATTTTATTGCATTATTGCTCAGACAGAAGAAAATTCATTTTCATTAAGATAAGACCTTTCCACTCATTTTCAGCCCTAAATCTGGTTAGACGAAGGCGAGACGTCTGCTATATTAATGTATTCCAATTAAACACAATTGGGTAACACAAATAGGAAACTTGAACAAGTTGTATTTAAGTTAGGGGGTGCTGCTACACTTTCTTGTGCATGCAGTCAGTCACACCAGCTGTGTTTAATGGAAAACCTGAAGGATGAAAGACATTACACTGAAGCCAGACTGAAAAACATCCCCGTACTAAGCACTCCCCAGCCTAAGTTATCTCATCAATATTGTTCACATATTTGAACAGAGTCACCCATACAGACCCAGTCTGTAGTTGCCCTTACGTTCTTCCAGTGTGCATCACTTTTCTGCTTAGCGATGGTGCACCCTGCAGCATGATATTTCCCTAAAGTATCCATCTGCACTGAAACATATTTTAAAGAGAAGCAACAAGCTTGACATAAAGAGTAGGAGTGAGATCCCAGAAAAAGAGCAAGGAAAAAAAAACAACCATTAAAGCTGGAAGGGGTTATTAATTGATCTTATTTCTCCAGTATTCACTTTACAGCCAGTGTGCATTTATTTTTTTGAAATTCCATTTGTTCAAAAATACGACTTGCATGCCTTGTGCTGGAACAAAGTCAGTCATCAACAAGATTGTGGCCCATGTAAACAGAGAAATTTAGCTAGAGTAATATATGCACTGCTTTGATAGGAAAATGAAAAGGCATTTCCTTAGTTTTCATGCCCATTTAAACAGTCTTTTTGTTCTAGATTCTCACCTGGCAAAAGAACCATTATGCTACAAAGCACAGAGGATTCACAATGCAGTGGCATGAAGGGCCCTTACAGGCTACATACAATGAATGCCTAGTGGAGATACACCTGGAAACAGCAGATGCAGTAAACCCACCAGATTCACAAACTACACCATTATCCAAATTACAATCCATTTGTAGGGGACACACAAAGACTACAGGGCCTATTATAATCCAAAAGGCATATTTATAGGCTTGTGGTTGTTCACAGCTTTAAATTTAGATTTAGAAAGCTTCGGGTTTGCTCCTGTTGTGAATAAAATATTCCATATAAAGACTATTTTCTTCTTCTTAGCACTGGGAAATATGACCTTTAGGACATTCTGGCTTAGTTCAAGTGATTTGGCTGCATTTCTCCCCTCCCTTGTTCCTTTTCAAGAAAAGATTATAAAATTCAACTTCATCTGTAAAGCCCAGAAAAGCCTACAGGTAGAGAACAATGTAGTAATCTATTACAAATAAGCAACTGTAAAGAACTGTTTACTTCTTCTTAGCTGTTAAACAAGCACTCTGCAGAAGCTTCTTATATGAAATAAGAAGATCTGCCATGCCAGAACCTAATTCTGAAAATCAATTTAAAAAATTAAATAAAAGCAGAGCAACAGTTACTTCAAAGCTGAAGGACATGCACAAGACACTCAGGGAAACGAGAAGACTGCTAATTCAAACTGTTACTGAGATCCTGCAAGTCTCGATGTAAATGGGACCATCAATGTCTAAAGCAACGCCATCCCAACAAAAATATCTACACCCAAACCTGTACTCTTTTTTTTTTTTACCATATACAGGGTGACACCTTCCATTACACTGCTAAAGCTGACATGGTGAAGGGACTTTTAAAAACTCTACTCCCTCCTTCTATCCTGTTGTCACTGCTGTGCACTTCAGCCTCCCTGGCCCTTGGCACAGTCACCTCCATGAAAGCCATAGAAGTATTGCAAATTGACTAACAAGATTAGCAAAGCCACGCTTGACTTGTTCAATAAGGTGTTGATGCATGCAGATATATTTGCTGAAATTACTTCATCCAGGAGGCATCAAATCTCGCTGGAGCCCTGGCTATTTTCAGTCCCTAATCCCTGAACCTTTCTAACCTGCATGTAAGACAAAAAAAAAAAAAAAAAAAAAAAAAAAGGAAAAAAAGGAAGGCGAGGAGATAATGATGCCCTCCGTGAAGGCAGCCGATCAGGAGTGCCTCCCCCAGCCCCTGCACATACAGTCAATGCCAGCTGTAGGCCAATTAAACCCAGCCGCTCGCAGGTGTTCGCAGAAATGACTAACACAAAAGAAATTCGCACTTCAGAACTGCAATATTTAAAAGCTTTGAGGTGGAACCAAGAAAGATAAAAGCCCGAATTAAGTTTATTGCCACCTTGTGCTTCACTCTAATGCAGGTTTTGAACAGGGTCTCCCATTGGTATTAAAACTTGGATGAACATCTGCATTTAAAATACAGGAAACTGAGCACGTGAAGTGCTTTTAAAATGCCAGAGTAGATGGGGGCTTTAGTATATGTTCATTTATTATTATAGTTGTATGGCAATATGGTAAAATATATTTGCCAAGTGGGCAATACAAGCTCGACTCTAAGTCAACATAATATGCTAGATTGCTTAGATTTTCATAAATATTTTTGGTGCTTATTTTCCCTAAACATAACTCTCATTTCCCAAAATAACAATTTCTTTAATTTTTAATGAGAACAAAACCATGGCAAGATCTTATCATGCTCTCTTACGTTCAGATTAAAAACCACAAGAGGGGAGAAAAAGGAAAAGAGAGGCAGCCCCCTGACAACTCTCCATGTTCTCTTAAGTGGTCGAGTGACAGGAACTACCCGATAAGTGAATTCTTTCCCTCTCTCTACAGAGTAGCAAGCAAAGTATCCGCAAAATGAATTTCTCTTTGTGGTCCTATACCAAAAATAAGTATACAAATTAACATCCAAATGTCTTTAATTCCCATGATATGTCTATTAAGCAGCAATTCTCCATAAGGCTGTTTAGCTATCCAAACAGCAGCCTAAAATTATTATCTCTGTAAGCTTTCCATAACTTATCACTCAGTTCCTATGAAAAGCCATTAATTTTGGCCTCTCTCTATCTTGGTCTCGCAGGAAATATTCTGCAAAGGGATGTAATAAAAATGTGATTTCTGCCATCATTTCATTAAAATTCCCTGTTAAATTTCTATCTGAACAGTGTACATAATATAAAAAAACTCAAGGCTCTTATTAATGGTGCTGTTCCTTATGATACGGACTTTAAAAAATAATGAAGACCATTTCTTACTTGTAAGAATATTGTTCATTTTTCATTCCTATTAAAATTTAATCTGGAAGTTGTTTAAAAATGTTTAAGTTTCATTACATTTCAACATCTTAAGAAGGGGAAAGAGCTAGCAAGTTCATGAGCAGGAATGCTGTCACTCATCTGTCTCTTTCACTGGTATCTCAACAGTAAATCACCCAACCTATCCATGACTCAAGATAGACATCTGCAACACTCTACTACTTACCCATCTCATGAAAGCACTGCGAGGCAATGTTTGTTTAAGACATTCAGTTCCGTGGGTGGAGGATGATAGGGCACAAGAGCAAACTGCTTCCTCCACTACATCTCTGAAGTTTTGGGAGAGGGTTTTCAGAGGTTTTGGTTGGGGTTTTTGGTGTGAATTATTTTGTTTTGAGTTTTGGAGGGCAGTAGTTATTTTTGCAGGAGTTAAGCAAGCTGAAATCAATGCAAAAAATTGTGGGCAATACACAATAAAAAACACATTAAAAGCCACCAAGTCTTCAATATGGGAGCATTCTTAGCAAACACACTACCGAGATGTAAACCCAAATTGCCCTTTAGAAACTGGAGAATCAACTTGTTTGCAATCTTACCCTGGTTCTCAAAAGTGGAAACCACGCAGATTTTCCTCACAGCAACACGAGTTTACTTCAAATTTTAAGTTTTTTAGAAGGAATGAGTGGTCTGACTTTCAATGGTCTCCTCTCTGCCTCCTTACCTGTAAACAGGCAGTGGTAACACACAGTTCCACGCACCGGAGTCGCTGTGCTGCAAGGGCACATCCCTGCACTCACTGCCACACAACTCAACCACCTTAAGTCAAGAGAACGAGACATTGTTCTGAAGCAACACTGAGTTAAACAAAGTGACAGTACCCCACCCAGAAAACTAAAATTAAACTATCAGAACTAGGGCATGCATCTCTCTACAAACACTACGCTTAAGCACTTTCTACAATCAGGTCTTTTATTCGGGGGTTTAATTTTAGACATCTAAGTATAAAAATTCTGGCCCATACATTTAATGGAAGCGTGCAATTGCCAAGCTGAGAATGTTAAATCTAATTTTAGTTTTTCTTTGAGCACTTGTTTTTTCACACAATTTCTGCAACTGAATAGGAAAATATCTGTGATATTTTCTGGACTGTATTCACAATACTCAATTTAGTCGTTGCATGTGGTGTAGTTATAAAGCCTACTCCAGTGAGCTGGAGCTTTCTCATTATTGACAGCGAGACCAAAATTTAATTTTAAGCAAGCGAAGTACTTTCTGGGGATTTTTTTTAGTTCTGAAAGGATTTATATTAAAATTAATGTTAATACATTGTGATCTGTACACATTCTAAATTAGAAACCAAAAGTTCACTGAAAGTCTTCCTTTTAGATCTTTTTGTGCAACTACCACCTAGTTATTGTGCTACAGGCAAATTTTTGAATTTTCTTCCTCGCATAGATGGGCTCATAACAGGGATATATTGATTTAAGCTCGTTTCATTACTACTAATGCTCTGCTAAATTTTAAAGACAATGCAATATTGAACAGAATAATGTGTTCTATTAATAAGTATGCTATTGAAATAGTGAGCAGATTTATTGCATTTGGATGTTCAAATAAACACTAAGATCATTTTATATATATCATCTCCTGCCTAAAAAGATGACTGAAATGGGATTTGATTTAAAAAACAATAATAAAAGCAACAAAAAATTGTTTGAATAATTAACTAATGGATTTTAATCAAAAAGAATATTCTGTAATCAAACATGTGGGCCTTGTTTAAATCAGTACTAATTCCCAGAGATACAAAGAACCTCCAAATGCACTGGCTGTACAAAAAGTTTGAAGAAAGACGTTTAAAAGGAGATCCAACCTCTGTTTTGCAAATGAAATAAAGTAAAGATGGCAAAACTCTTAAGTTCACACTGTACAGCGCTTGGCTCTTGCACACATACTTAAGCTGGCTCAGGAACCAGAAGTTAAGTATCCATGTCAGTGCAGTATCTGCTTGAGCCTGCTAATTAAGCTTGCTGAGAAGAACTAATTACTGATGCAGCTCTACTGCTTCTGGGAGCAGAGCTAATACTACTATGTGGTACAACATATCAGCCCATTCGGAGCAGGCTCAGGTACCCGACCAAAGCAGGGCACAACCATGCCCTTAAGTAATTCATTTCTGATAACAAACAACAAATAAAGATCCTGTTCCTTCACCAGTGACCCAGCATGTGATCTCCCATAGGCCCTCTCCTCCATGCCTCGTCCACCACATATGCAAAATGCTCTTGCAAGACTGCCTGAGCAGGCAGGACTTACTGATAGACAGGAAAATAAGCAACTTCTGAGTGCCAGCATAACTGCAACCAAGGGTTTGCACACACACTGAAATCTTCTTCATTAACTCTGCTACAAAGCATCCTCATTTCCTGCATTCTTGATTGCCACAAATATTGTACTAAGTGCTCAGGTTAAAAGGGAATGCTTTAAGCCATTTTCCTGCACAAATTTGAGCTGCCATAAAACATTCGCTTCCTATCTTGCTATAACAGTTCTCCGTAAGAATACTGCTAAAATTACATGGGAATACAAGCTGAAAGCAAAAAAAAGCAAGATTGTAATCAGAATAGCAAACCCTGCTAGGGCTAACAACAACTGCTGGTTACTACTGCTAGAAGATAACAGCAAGGCAGGCACAGAGCACCACTGTGCTCTCAGCAAGCTCATAAGGCAATATGCTCTGTGGACATCCTTGTCTTTCCATCTCTGCTATCACCACTACATATTTTCTTTCATTTCTCTGCTGCCTGAACCCCAAACCATAAGCTGGACAGGATAGGAACTGTGTTTCTATTTACATGTGCAGCATCTGCCTATATGACTCCAAGATTGATGACTGTGGCCCCTCCATTTTCCAGTACCTCTGCAGTGACACAAATAAACCAGAAAATCTGAATTTTGTTTCTAGTTTATTACAGCAGTTCACAAACCCTGGCAGCTCCCTTGGCTTTCAGTATGTATTTCCAGGCTCAGGACCCTGTTGCCCAGAACACCACCAGACTATCCAGCAGACAGCCCATACACAGGTGTGAGCATCAAGCTACACTTTTGCAAAATTGCAGCACGGGCCAGAAATCTCTGTCTTCCTTTAATATTCAAGCTGTACCTACAAGAATGGAGCCTGAGCTTCTAAACACTAACACAATACAAACAACCACACTAATTTTTTACAACGTGCCATTTCTGCTTGCACATGCTGCATGGCCTACAAAAGGTTATGCATATAAAATTGTTAGGTTACAGTTATTATCTTGTTAGAAAAAAACATTTTAAGAGCATTTGAGGAATGAAAGGATTCTTTTTTATTAATATTTCAGTAAAACTACAAGTGTGCAGTACTAGCTTCTGATGTATGAGAAACTCATTTCAATTCAGTAATCCAGCATAACTGCAACCTCAAATCCCAACAAGCATCCCAAATCTTAAAGACACAAAACTGGGCCATGGTCAGGCCCTAACCCAATCTTCACTACTTCAGCAGAGATCTTCCACTGCCTAAACAAGCTCTCTAATCACAGCTATGTAGAAATCTCTGCCTGTCAGATATTAAATCTTTATAATCCCAATTCTGATTAAGTGTATTTTAAAACGTTCCCAACAATTATTGTCATTACAGAGGACCTCTCATTGACCTGTGCTGCATACTTTCTCCTGTTCCTCCAATCATTTTATTCCCTACCCACATTCTCTCTACAGCTTACCACAAAAAGCATAAAAGCCTTTTTTAAATTAAATGATCTCATCTTTGATGGGCAGCTGAACTCAGCAAACTGAAGACACCCGCAGTGTAGAAAAGGCACATAGTTACCCTTACTTACAGAGTAAATGACAGTTTCTTCCAAATTTGAGAAAAATATCAATTCTGGATATCCACAAAGCCCTCTTACGAACACTACATGCACTTACAGACACTCTTCACAATGCCTATCTTAGAAGATTACCCTCTCAATAAAAATAACCTAGATGAATTCTTCTTCTTCTGGGAGTATCTACTGAGACAGCATTATCATAGTTCACAAGTGTCAACAGAGCACAGCTACATCATCTTCCCATTCCTCCATTTGGACACATCTCCCTGTTTCTACCCTTTGTCTTATTCTCCAGTCTTATATTCTCATTTTAGCCATTTACTGTTAATCTCCACGTAATAACCTCCACATAACAACCAAGTTCCAATGCATGCTTTAGGTAAACATTATGTAAATGTCAGAGGTCTCCCGATTATTTTCAATCATTGTCTATCTACACTGGCTTACCAAGTAAACTATTTGTTGACCACTATGAGCTCTCTTCTCAATTATGGCCTAAACAAACTTTAAAAATTAAGTTCATGAAATAAATGAGGATTAAACACCTCAAGTCTCTCTAACACAGAGTCGTTAGCTAGTCACTCAAGATTCCTCCGTGTATTCTTCTTTAAGGGGAACACCCCTTTCAGCTGACATGCTTCAGGATTACTTCCCCTGCCCCTAATCTCTTCAAATAACTGACTGTAGTAATGATGAAATGGACTTTACCAAGTGCTCACTGGTCATTAGCTCACTACACAGACAGCACCAGTACAGGGTGCTAATCCTTTGGTCTCCATGAACAGGCACAGTTCATCCATTACACACTCAGTTTAATTACATGTGGAAATTTATGTGCCACCTGGTGTTCTGGAGCTTATTTCTGACCAAAATGAGAAACACTGCTCAAAAGCAGCAACCTGAGGAGACTAACAACCCTGCTGGCATTTAAATGGTCTGCCATTTTGCATGAACACTTCTTATGGCTATTTTATTTCTCAAAAATAGAAAAGAGACAACAGACTTGATTCAGCACTCTTACCCCAGTCCAACTGTTTTATTTCAATAGATGACATTGGTACAAAGGGGTAATGCCATTATGAATCATGACAGTGCTTTGTTCTTGTGGTTTTCAAGCACAGAACTTGAAAAGCTTTACAAGCGCTGGCGGGAAGCACTGTTGACCTCACTGTACAAATAGTGAGCTTAGGCACAGAAAGCTGAAGTAATTATCCAAAGGTCACAGAGTGAATCAGTAGCAGATGCAGGACAACGAGCCACTTACATTTACTCCAAAATTCCGTCCCCCCTTACTGCAATGAAGTTATAAGCGTAAATCAATAATTGAGGTCACCAAAAACTTTCTGCATGCAGATTGCAGTGAAGTCACCCTCAAAGAAAGCAATGACAAAAGGGAAGGTCTTAATGAATTTTTCAGTGATCCTTACATAAGGATACAGCAATCAAGAAGGAGGTGAGGGAAGAAGATGCTCGCTCAGGAAGCCCTGTAACAAGCTGCAGTAACAAATCATTACTCCCAGAACACTGCTCAAGGAAATGTAACGCTGCCGTCTTCCAAATGCTGGGTTATAAAACCTTTCACACATACAATATTTAAAACCATGAATTATACCTGAGAATGTATCCAAACACCTAACAGTATCAAGTCATGCTAATGGTTATCTGTTTATAGGTCAGAAGGGCAGTAAATTATTGCAATGGAAAGTAGTAAAGCCACATTGTATCTAGTTGTGCTGTTTAACAGGTGATAGTGAAAAGTAGGTGATGCATGGAAACTTCAAGTTTTTATAGCTCTTGCCTCAATCTATATTCACTTATATAAAGATGTCACATTTTAAACATTTAAAAGTCAAATTGTCTGGAGAATAGATTCATATAAAATTTATTTTCAGAAACTGATATTTAGCCTACTGCTATCAGAGTTGATTGCTCTTATGTATAAGCTTTATTCAAGTTTCTACAGGTTTGAAAATACAAAGACTGACATTTGAGATCCCATACTCAAATGTGTCATTAACCAGAAATTGAAATGGAAACATTTCCACTTTCTCAGAAATACTCAGTTTGTTAGGGTGATAACTGCATTAACTGTTTTTGAGTTTTTGTGAAGCTACTAAATATGACTCTATTTCAACACAGACAGGAAGGGGGAGTCACAATGGCAAAAGAAAAATCCTGAATTGGTTCCTTACCCAGCAAAATATGCCCCGAGAATTAAATAGTTTCAAAGCTCTGCCAAAATAGATATTTGTAAGTGGCTAATGGCAGAAATGTTTTATTCTGTTTATGTCAAAGACACGTTTGTCAGGCACTGGACAGCCAGACAAATCAGGGTCTAATTAGTTCAGTCAATTCCCTCAGTTTTATCCTTTCAGTCTACACTGAGTTATTAAAGCATCAGAAATAAAATGCTACTGAGACAGCAATAAGGGAAATAAGATGTCAGAACTCTATTAACAATGGCATTTTCAGGAAGCAATGTAAATAGAAAATCAAATTTATGCAAGAAATATATATCAGTAAGTAATACTTAATTTAATCATGCTGCATTTATCTTCAAAGCAGCTTTCATATCCAACTGATTTTAAAAAATTGCTTCAACACATCAACATTGTGACTTCTTTGGAACAGTGACCATCATTCAGATTCAAATTCAGATGCCTACCTAATACAAGAGGATATTGGTCCCCAATC
Source organism: Climacteris rufus (assembly GCA_013398175.1). NCBI lineage: Eukaryota > Metazoa > Chordata > Aves > Passeriformes > Climacteridae > Climacteris > Climacteris rufus. The sequence goes on along the minus strand of VZRZ01008135.1, from coordinate 289,066 downwards.
CAAATAGTACAGTTGTACAAATAACAGTATCTGAGTAATAATTTATTCCACCCTCGACATTTAGCCAGCTCAGAAAGAACGTGTGACAGTTAAGCAGTTGCAAGATAAAAAGAACCGGAAAATGCCACATTCAACTGAAATGACAGGAAATATTTAGGTAGACAGAATGTAATAAATTTGGCAGACTTATGCGAGTTTAATTGCCCCTTTGTGAAAAGAGATAAATACATGTAAAAACTGTAGCTGTGAGGACCAGCTTTCTTCTAGGGGTGTCTAAATCTTCATTACTTCAATATGACCATCACAGAAAGGAAACTTTCCCAACCCACAGTCCTGAAGCCTGTGCTGGCAACAGCTCCCAGCTCTGTGACTGGCTCTGTGCAGGCACCGGGAGGCCAGTGGCCTCCTGTCCCAGAGGGTTGTCACATGTACCCACAACTTACTGGCCTTACACTGGTTCACATTTGCTAGCACAGACAGTGAGATCTTTCCTACTTCAAGCAGCATCTGCCATCCAAATAACTAAGCCTTATTTTCTCCAAGATCTCAGTAGGATACACTTTTTTTCTTCCCCCTGCCACTGTGGAATAGCTCATCTTACCAAGTCGGCTGGCCAGTTCCACTTTTGCTCTCACTCAGGGCATTCTGTCCATCAAACTATGATATTAAAAGGTTCCTCACTAACACAGAGGAGAAAAATATTAGTGATTTCACCAAAGGTAAGAACAGTTTTCTCTCAGGCTTTTGATAATTTAAAAAATGACCAGCCCCTCACCTTATAGTGTTTCTGACATTTTAAATTATTTCCATAATATCCTTAAATTCTTTATTTCAAGTTTATTGTAACAGAATTATTAATCTGATATTTTAATCTTTTAACTTTCTTCTATTAGGGAAAAAAGGGTTAAAAGGGAATAATGAACATCCCTAGTTTTTCCAGGTATGTCAGCCTGCTACCTGGATTTTGTTCCCATACAGAAATGTAGATTAATGGGTCCAAAAGGTTAAAGACAAATCAAAAGGAATACTTACAACACTTACTAATTTTAAGAGAAAATATTAGTTCAACGTGTAATGATATTTCTGAAAATGAACAAGCCAGACCAGAAAAAAAAATCATCCTGCTTTTTCCTTAGGGCTGTACACTTCAGGTTCAGTGTTGATCATCTTAGTGATGATGCCATCTATAACTTTCATGAGAAAGTAAAAGGAATATCTGGATATTTAAAAAAAAATTAGGACTTCAGAAAGAAGATGCCCTGATTCGTCTAAACTGAATCATCTGCTGGATTTGAGTAACTTTGTGCAGGTGCCTCATACTTTCACTTTTGCCAGACACACAGGGACCTCAGAGTGACTGGCATTGCTGTCACTCATCATTAGAAAGAAGGAATCAGGGACTAACTTTCCAATATGTACATGTTCACTGAGTTACACAGCCTGACTGACTAAGCACTGAAAGGGAGAAGCTGCAAGTTTTGGAGCACTTTTTATAAAGCAAATTGTTAGTCCTCTACATTTACTTCTTTTTAAATAAGCACAGTGTTACAATCGCAGTGCTTTGGATAAACTGTTACAATGGAATTAATCATTAAATAAACAGATAATAAGAATGCATAGGTGTGTGTCTACCTAACTCCAGTGTTTTTTTCCTGTGTTTTACTCACAGAAGCACAGACTCTTCATTTCAGATTATATGATTATTTTTACCTCTGATGAATAAACACGTCCATGAAATGGGTCATATACTATGTGTATCTGCTGTGTATCACACAGCACTGGAGAAGTTTTTCCCATGTTGAATGCTTGTTCCTTCTAACCCAGCACAGGCAAAAAGACTACCTTTTTTAAAGAATTTATTTATGTATGGAAAAGTTCCAAGCTAATGGAGCTCTCCTTACATTATCTTACAACTAGACCTACAATTCAACTTTGCATTTACACAGCATTTTAAATTCACTGAGCCTACATGCTCTAGCAAACACTGGGCATCATCTCCTATTTAAAGAGCAACAAACTAATCCAGAAAGCAATTAAAAAACTTGATGGCAATACAGTAACAGAACAGAATTAGATCCCAATTCATCTGCTTGCTAACCCTCACCTACATGGTAGACCACAGCAGCAGTCCCAGATGCACACTTGCATGCAGAATTCTCATAGTCAGCAAAAGTAATGAAAAATACTAATCAAAACTTCTCATGTCCCTTTAATGATATTCCCATGGAAAAAAGGAAAAACAAGGGCCTAAATATTTAAAGACTTTTTAAAATGTGTGTCTGAACTCTCATTTCTGCAAGTAAAAATGACTGCCTCCAGACATACTCCTGGCTCTGATTTTACCTGAAGCTTTGGAATCTACAGTAAGGGCATAAGGTAAGGTTTCAAAAGGCTGACATCAGCTGATTAACCAGAATGTTCAAGTTTAAAAATAATTAATTAATTCATTAATCTGGGACTAATTTCTGTGTTAAGATTTAGAAAAAAGTGTAAAATACTATAGTTTCACAACCAGAGACAGTATTATATTCATGCTTACATGTATATCAGCTGAAGCAGGAATACTGAACTTACACTGGTGCTTCAGCCATAGGTTTGGGTCTTCAACAGGTGCTAAACATGGGTTAAAACTCTAAAAAAAGAGGTTATTTACAAGCCAGTCTGTCTGTACATTCACATGATCTACGCACATGCACCCAGGAACACTGGACAGGAGGATTTTTGCACTGGCAGTGATGGTCAGAAGCAAGTCCTTCCCACATGTATGCTGATACCAGAACACCACTAGCCATCCCAGCTCCTTTATCCCTTTCAACCTTAAAATCTCCAGGGATTCCAAGGAAGTGTGCCCACACTTAATGCAAAAGTTACAGCTAAAAATAACTTTTCTGTCTCCTTCAACCCCATGCCTAAACATGTATGCTTGTTACAAGGGACACTCAAGTACTCCAAAACCACAAATGACAAGGAGTCCCAGAGTGCCTAACTGAACGAGTTCTGAAGGGTAAGTATTCAAAAGGAAGCTGCATTAACAGTGGAATGTTGTGCTTTATGTGAGGAGTGTATGGATCTCAGGAAAAAAAAATGGTCTCCACAGCTGTCACTTGAAATCCATATGAGTGACTTCAGTTGCTCACAGGCAACTACCTTTGCAATCTCATGCTCTCACTTAATGAGACAAGTTCTCCATTAAAATTTTCAGTCTCATTTTCTGTAACCATGAACATAAATGATTCCTGACTGAAATGATGTTCTCAATATGACTGTGAATAAAAGCTTTTCTGCTGAGGTTTAAAAGTGACAGCCTGCAAGACTAGGTCCTCAACCTAGCCATAGAGGGCTAGCCATCTAAGGTTCTTACTCAGAATAACAGAACCATTTAGGTTGGAAGAGATCTTTAAGATCACAAAGTCCACCCATTAATCCAGCACTGCAATGCTCATCACTAAACCACGTCCCCAAGTGCCACATCTACACATCATCTAAATATTTGCATGGATGCTGACTCTACCACCTTCCTGGGCAGCCTGTTCCAATGACTGATCCCCCTTTCAGTGAAGACATTTTTCCTCATATTCAACTTTAACCTGTCCTGGCACAACTTGAGGTCATTTCCTCTTGTCCTCTGTCATTTGTTACCTGGCTACACCCTCCTTTCAGGTCACTGGAGAGAGAGAGAAGGTCCCCCCTGAGCCTCCTTTTCTCCAGACTAAACACCCTAAGCTATCTCAGCCACTTCTCATCAGACTTGTGCTCCAGACTCTTGCCCAGCTCCCCTGCCCTTCTTTGGACACGCTCCAGCACCCCAATGTCCTTCTTCCTGTGAGGGGCCCAGAAATGCACACAGCACTCCCGATGTGGCCTCACCAGTGCACAGCACAGGAGGACAATCACCATCCTGGTCCTGTTGCCACACCATTACTGACACAGGCCAGGTGCCTTTGGCATCTTGGCCACCTGGGCACACTCCAGCTCCTGTTCACCTGCTGCCAACCAGCAGCACTCCTAAGCCCTTTCCCACTCAGCAGCTTTCCAGCCACTCTTCCCCAGCCTGGAGCTGCAGGGGGTTGTTGTGACAAGGGCAGGATCCAGCACTTGGCCCTGTTGAACCTCACACAACTGGCCTTGGCCCATGGATACAGCCTGTCCAGATCCCTCTGCAGAGCCTTCCTGCCCTCCAGCAGATCAACACTCCCACCCATCCTCAATCTGACTGAGGGTGCTCTTGATTCCCTCATGCAGATCCTCAACAAAGACACCACACAGGACTGGCCTCAGTACCAAGTCCTGGAGAACACCACTGTGATTGGCCACAGCTGGATCTAATTCCGTTCACGAACACTCTCTGGGTCAGGCCACCCAGCCATTTTTTTTCCCCAGTCACCAATGTACCCATCCAAGATGTAAACAGCCAGTTTGTCCAGGAGAATGCTGTAGGAGACAGAGTCAAAAGCTTTACTAAATTCCAGGTAGACACCATCTCCAGCCTCATCCACCAAGCAGGTCTTCTTTGTGAAAATTCCTCTGTCTGCAGTTTTAGAGCATTAATCAAATGTATGGTACAACTAAGGAACTGATGTTCATGATTCAACTCCAGATAGTAAGAGGAGTTTTTGAAATTACACACTAGAAAACATCAGAAGACATCCTGAGGGTTTTTTTGGTCTGCTCCAGTCAATAGAATAGCTACCACTTACAGCTGGGGAATGATTTAACATGGAATTAAATGTATCTATTAAAGATTAATGAGAAATTACTTTATCTCAAGGCAGAGACCAACTTCAAGGCAGAGACCAACTTCAAGGTAAACCAGACTTACAAGAGAGGTCAGAGGGCATCATTTGCTTTCCTCTACTCTAAATCTCAGTAAGTAACTCAGCCAGCCTGAGAGCCCATGCATCTGTGTGGGTAGCTTTGACTACTTGGTTTCAGATTGACCATTTTCTTGCACAGACAAGAGAAAACTCATGTATTCCTGTTTCTGTTGATGGTACTATGAATCATCATTGGCACATGATGGCCCTGAATGTCTACACAGTCTGTTTCTACCCCCATTCCAAACTCTGAAATTATAAGAGCAAATTTCCAAAATGAAGAGAAATGTAAGTCAAAGCAAGACGTCAGACATCTTCTGGCATCTGCCATAAACAGACAGCAACAAAAAATTTTCATAGAATTATATTTAATGCATGCACTGGATGAGTTACAGGTAATCACACTGGTATAAATCAAAAGTACACACCTGTATGCAGACTTGCAGTAAATGCTGTAGATGCATAGTCTCTGCTGATGGCACCTCACCAGTAACATTCTGCTTATATAAGGACATGAGCCCAGCTGTGTCAAGAATTTAACAAATTTGTCCTATGGTGGATAACATACCAGAAGGAGACTCCTTACAAACTTCAAATGGCAAACCGTGCATCAGAAAAACTTTGAATTTTAACTTTTTTGCAGCTCAGAGTAAAAGACTCAAGCTAAATCTTAGGGTATTCAGAACTAACTCGAAGAGATATTTCTGCAGGCAATCATCCTGGTACAGACAGATAACGAATTCCCACCTTCTTAGCTGAAAGAAAATTACACCCTCAGCTCTCATGAAAAATCTTTCTGCCATACAAAGACCAGCTTTTAGTGCCCTGAACTGATAATCACCTGGCTTTCATTAAATAAAGACACTTCTAATTAAACAACTTGATCAACACACAAAAATTTTCTTGCCTGTTCTTTGCAGGCAAGAGACAGCAAGCAATTTATCTTTCAATATAGTAATCACTTGTATCATGCTATCTGTAATCTACAGTGATGAATAAAGGTATTTAGATTATGAAATCCTAGATGAGCCTACAGACTGCATTCACTTCAACAGCAAGAAATGGCAACTCTAATTGTTTCCATTTTAAGAAGTAGGATTCCAGTTGTTGGACTGGCCCACAAGCATTTTGATGATTTCCCTCTTGAAGGGCTGGTGAAGAAAGAATACAGAACAGTCATAGAAAAATTCGAGTTGGAAGGGAACTGTGCTAGTTATCTGGTCTACACCTCACCAAAACAAGGCCAGCTTCAAAATTACATTGGGTTCCTTCCTCAATTGGGCTTTAAAAGCTGTCAGCACTGGTTTTCAACAAGTCAGGAATTTCAGGAATGTAATGTTAATCACAACATAAAGGATTATGCCACACTTGGAAGAACCAGAGAAGTTCATGAATCAAGAATTGGTGAACTGAGGTTATAAGAACAGGAAAAACTGGTTTTCAAGAGTCTCGAGTTTTGAACAAGGCCAAATACTGATGAATCAAAGGGCATGTGCATTGGTCAAGTGGACTGTACAACAGTAGTGCCAGAATATGGACAAGCAGCTAGCATGCTTACACTCCCAATGACTGCCAGGTAAAAAGGTAACTCCACAAAGTGAAGGACAGAAAAGAAGTTTCCTTCCTGAAGGCCTGTAGCATAATACAAAATCTTTGACAGTGAGTGAACTCATATGCAGCCTTGAATCCACCAAAGAAAGTTTTACTCCCACTTCAAAGTGAGAGGATGCTGGTGAGTATGGCCACAATGCACTCTCCCACGAGCCACGACAGCGTTAGACTGGAGAAACTGCAATATCGGATCTAAGGGTTTGCAAAGTGCTTCTCAAGGACAGGCAGTTCTGCTGCAAATTTAAATTCTCATATAAATCCAGAGGTGTCATTTCACAAGTGTAACAGTATCATCAGAAGCCTACAAAGCCAAGAGGATGTTTTGATCTTGGAGAAGGGAAAGGAAAGCACTGTCTTCTTTCCAGGTTTATCCCCCAACAGAACAGTACATACCAGAGATGACTGTTCACCCAAGGAAAAGATTTGCACAAGAGAGACAGTTTTTAAAGACAAGTGGATGAAACTGAAACAGGTATATTCAAAGAAAATAAAAGGAGAATCAAAATATCTTAAGGAGATTAGAGACAAGGCTGATTAAAGGCTGTAAAACAAAGACAGGGTGAACTGGAACAGAACTCACTTAAGGGTGATCTGAGCAAGCTGAGAGTGAACTGCTTAGCACCAGGAATAGAGTGTCATTTACATCAAGAAAATAGACTGGGTGAGCCAAACAGATCTACTGTGGCACACATTCCAGGGGATTGAGTGTGGGTGGAATTCTGTTGTGAGTGTTAGCAATACACAGGTATTGCAAAACTGGTATTTCCTTTTCACTTAAATATTTATATCCATCTGCATTGCTGTTTGGTGTTAACATTTTTTAGAAAAGACAGGTGAATTAACTATGACCTAGTAACTTAGAGGTAAAAGGAAAAAAACATTATTTTTCTTCATGCTATTACAAGTTAGTCTATTCCAAACCACCCTATGTTTGAAATATCACTGCTAATCACTTTGAACACCCATGAAAAGGCACCCGAAACCTGACATTCTCAGTAAAAAAAAACAGAAAGAATGAGGATGAAAACATTATCTCATTTTTACAGATAAGAGAGGCACAGAGAGAGATCAGAGGATTTGCAGAAAGCAACACAGGTAAGGCAAGGCTATTCCTGACAGTTACTCATGCTAAAACTGTCTCTGTCTGGCCTTGCAAAATTATTCTAATACCCTTGAGTCCCCAGTCAAATTAGTTCTTTATTTATTATCCTAGTTTTCAAGTATCTTTGAGATGGGCTCATCCATTGTTCCCGTACAGCTGGGTAAACAGACAAAGTCAATTCTATCACACAGGTTTACCTTATAGCATTCAAAACCCTTCCCATATGTGGGGTTTTTTTTTTCTTTAAGCAAGCTAAGAATATGTTTAAAGGTGACCTGTGCAGAAAAAAGAGAAAACTAGGGAAGTTTGGGGACAATCACAAAAGAAAGGCTTCTGAAGACTGACATGTTTCAATACCTTTGTCAAAGGAAAAAAAAATATATCAAATAATTAATGTTTGAAGCTTTAGTCCATAATCACCCTTATTAAGGCAAAATAAAATAAAAAAAGGGCAAGAATCTTAGTTGGCAGCAAGTAAAGAAAGCAAGGCTTTTTAGTTCTTGCAGAAAAAGGCTTTCTTTGGACTTTACTGTGAAATGATACAACCATATTCGACAATTCTTACGGTGAAGAAGTGAGAAATAGCAAGAGAGATAAATTTCAAGAGAAATAGCAACATTATTTAAAAAGTTTAAAAAAAAAACAACCCTCCCTAAAAGAGAATTTTGTTACAATTTGTGACATGCCCAAAGCAGAACATGTCTTTCAGGATGCTTGCATGGTGCTTAGCATTCAAAAGTACCTTGCTCCTGATGAGGACCACTGGCAGACCCCAAAGAGGGGGCAGACATCAGAATACGCAGGAAGAGGGCAGACGATACATTTGTTGAAAATAAATTCTTGATATTCCTTCCTGTCTATAATCCCACTCCATATCCATGCTTTTTCTACACAAGGAAGAACTGAAGTTTCACATACACACACAAGAATTTTTGTGAATCAAGGGAATTAGCAGATGTGTTGGTAATCTTCCACAAATAAGAAACAAAAGCTGCCAGCTGTACTTGTGAATTCAAAGATTAACATTAATAAGCAGTGCCAAGTCTAGAGGTATTATGTTTCTTTAAGGTGATGCAGCTCAAGAACTCCCATTCTGCAGAAACTCAGCTGCCTGTCCAGCTTTTGTGCCTCCAGTCCCACCCTACACTGCAGAACATCTACAGATTCATCAGCCAGAGACTCACCAAAGCAAACTGGATTCTTGCCACTGGTTGAGATGGCAGTGAAGTAGCAAGTATACAAACTAGGTCAGACATGATTACCTAGAACAAGGGTAATTTTCTATACATCTGTGTAAACTTCTGAAATGGCAAAGACTGAACATTTGGGAGCTGTGGATAGTATATCCAAAAATCATTTTTGATAGAAAAGGTTTAACTACATTTTAACATGAATGATATTTTCTATTAACAGCAAGGCAGAAGCCTATTTTTCAGTTGAGCTCTCCCTTTACCCAAGTGCTATCTCTCTGAATCTGAGTCAACTTTAGTGACCACTTTAATATTCACTTTACAATTAATGCTTCTTTTTATGGGTTGGTAGAAGGTAAACCAATTTCAGCTCGGCTTCTAGGTATTGAATTTATTATAAAAAGTTATGTACTTAAAACTCCTATAATGAAACCAGAGGCATCATGAGATATTAACCCAGAGTTAATGCTGAGAAGGCCAGTTTGAATAATTCAATTCATGTCACCTTAAGTATCTTTTCAAATGGAATTAACTTTATCTCACGAAAAAAGGAAGTTCCATGTTCCAGTTACTGATTATTGACTCCATGAGAGTTCTGACTTAAATCATCTTACCACCATCTTCCCAGCAATTTTATTTCACTACTACCAGGATGCTTCTTTACATTTTGAGTGCTGACTTTCATTATAAAGAAGCAATATTAGGCAAGAGAAAAACATGTTTTCAGACCTACTGCTATCGTTAGGTGATACTAAAACAGACAAAAATAAAAATTAACACCAAAGCATCTGCATTAGTTCAGTACAGCTACGAACCAGGGCTGCATTTCAGCCACATGCACACAGCTACTGCAGTTGTCTGCATCCCATAGAGCTCCACCTCTTTTTTACAACAATGCCATCGATGTTTGGTAACGCTACAGTTCTCCTGACCTGTTAATTGTCTTATTCTAACAGAAAACCCGGCATTTAAACTCTGAGAGGAGACGCTTTCAAATACCTACCTAAGCCCTGGGGAAAGTGACAGCTCACGATCAGCACTACGGTATGGGGTAAGAATGAGGGAGACAGGCAGGTGAAAAGCAGAAGCAGGAGGTGTTCAAGTGTTCCACTAGAAATTACTCCAAACAAATAAGTAGGAAAAAAGAATAGAAACAAGAAAGAACAGCTCAGAATAGGTAGAACAAAGAACTGCTTCATTACAGAGTACAACTGTGCAGTCCAATGTTTCTGCGAGACAGGGCAAAATCGGAACAACATCAAAACACAGATACCCTGGTAAAATCAGCAGTGTCCTGAAATAGGAAATGTTGATTATCTCTCCTAGACAATTCTATTAAGAGAAAACTATGTAGCAAGCTAGTTATCTTGATTTCTACCCAGATACATCCAGGATTTCCTTAGACCAGAAAAAAAACAAGCAATAAGGAAAATATTTTAAATTAATCCGGATTCAAACAAAACTCAAGAAGACTTTCATTATCCTAAAATTTCAATAAGATGGTTTTTGTCAAAGTCCACCTTAAAACAGAAAGAAAGAGCATAAAAGGCTTCAGCGGAGCAGAAAGAGCTGGCATGGGCAGCACCTGGAGCAGGAGGAAAGCGTTCTGGGTCTGTCCTCTTCCAGTTCTTCCTTCTCAAAAATCCCTCCTGCTGTGCTCCCCTGGGGCAGTCCCCATCGATGCAGACAGCACAATGCTGGCCTGAAGGACTGAGTTCAGACAACACCCAAACAGAACAAAGAGAGACCCATCAGGATACCAAGACCTCACAGTACAGGTATTAAGACAAGACATATGTGAAAATAACAAAAGTCCAGAACGAAGCAGCCCAGTGACCTTCCTTGGGTTTTGAAAGCTATGCCATCAAGGAGTGTGTCAGGGAAAGCACGGACACAGTGGGGCAGTCCTGCCCATCTCTCCGCGGTTTCTGAGCTGTGAGGAGAAGCATAGCACGAAGTACTTGTTTGGGGAAAAAATGGTAACAATTTATAAAGCCAAATGCAAAGAACGAGAAAATTGAAGAGGAATGCTAGAAACATCAGAAACATTTTGCAAGCTATAAGAAAAACCAGCTGAAGCATGTTTTGACAGGTTTTTATCTATGCCTACAAAGCTTTGCACACAACAAGAGGACTAGGGTAATTTCAGACCTGCTAGGCTGGAGCTGTAGAGTATGTAACCATAAATGAAATGTCAAGGCAAACCTGGATATAATATCTGAATTTGCATTTGTGGACAAAAGTACCTGTAAGTAGAGAGAAAAGAAATAATGGAATCAAAGACAAGCTTGATAGAACTTTTGCACATGAAAACAGAAAACAACTTTAAAGAAGTCTCTGTGTATACACTGATAGAGTGATTAGGAAAACAGAAGAACAAGAAGAGATGAACATGGATTGTTGAACTGATTTAACAGTCAGTGGGCTGAAGATTTCCCATTAGTTCTGTAGATGTGATGACACCACATACCTCAATTATAAGGGCTAACCTGAACAGGGTAAGTGTATTTGAAGTTGAAAGGCCGGAGATGAAATGTTAGGCAGGGCAAAACCTGAGAGAAGTATTGGCATCACCCCAAACACAGATGCCACAGTGCTGCTGCACCACATGGAGCAGTTTTCTATTTTCTGTGGAGACCTCCAGCAAGATACACACCAGAAGCAACAGACATCACCCATTCTCTGAGACTGAAATTCTTGTTTTGAAGTCAATGCCATCACAAAATGGATGGCATTTGTGGCAGATGGCTTAAATACAATGGCAGATATAAATACAAAAGAATGGAAATGAAATGTTTATACAGGCTAAAAGCCTGACAAACAGCTCAGTGTTCAACAATGTTGAATGAAAAAAAAAAAAAACAAAACAAAAAAGCCACCAAAAAGCCCCACACAAAACATCATCAGGATAAAACACCTGATGCCAATGAAGTCAGAGTATTGCTACCTGCTTCCTCAACAGAATTAAAAGACTCCTTCCTGCACAGTTTCCTGAGATGTAGGATCTGTCTGCGGAATTCTCACAGCAGGGAACCAGTGAGATGCCAGAATCAGGCCTCCTTCTGGATACCCTGTGCTGATGACTTTACTTAAAGTCCATTTATAAATAAGCCTTTAAGACAGTTCCAGCAGAAGAAAGGATCAAGGGTATAACCTCTACAAAAAGGCATGGTTCTAGGTAGGATGGATCCAGGAGAACTGCAGATGGAAGCTGCTACCAGAGAACAGCAAGTAAGAACATGGGGCAGGGTACTTGTATAGGCAGTCTTCACTTCCAGGGTATGATCTGCTACCAGCAGGGATGCAAGTCAAGTACCTACCTATCAGAAAAAAATCTCAAGCAACCATGTTCTCAGGGCTTTGGGCATACACATCTGAGAAACACTTTACCACTTCATTTAACACGTATCCCTTGTCAACGTTTCCTGGTTTTAACTGCATATGCAACTATAGGTCTCCTATAAATAGCTCAAATCAGATGAGCTGCTTTACAGACTTGAGAAAGCCCTTATTGACCAACTATACCATCTGTAATGCCCTTTTCAATCATCAAAAGCCACAGTGAAAATGTGAAAGACTGTCTACAGTGACTGCAATTATTTTCCTGTTTAAATAACAGAACACAAAACGGAGGAGCATCACAATTTTTTCCTTGGCAAAGGTGCAGATTCCCATGATTCCTACTCCACTACAACATGGCCAATTAACTTAAGCCATTTTATTCACCCAAACCTTGTGGGGTTTTTTTGTTTGTTTTCCTGCCATCCACATATTAAGGTAAGGACTAACGGGAAACTAATCACAAAACGGTATTCATCACTTTATGATGCAAGACAATACATTTAAAATTACTAAAATATTTTTTCGGCATGTCATTTGAAAAAAAAAAAAGAAATGGAAAAAAAGCGCTTACCTTCTGCTCCTTTTGCTTGGCAGCACTGAGTTCTGAAAGGGAGTGTGATAGTTTTTCTTGCTGCTCAGCTAGGTACTTCTGATAAAGGCTCAAAAGTTCCTGGCATTCTCTGTACTGCTGCTGCAGAGGTGAGACATCAGAAGTTAAGGGAAAAACACTCTTTAGTGAATAGTTACAGTCAAATATATAGCAACTTATTCTGTGTAAATCTGATTTAGATCCATAACAGCTCAATTTAAAAACAGATACTGTGTATTTGAGTAGTGCCTAATGATGATAAATCTGCCTAGAGATGAATGTCCAAGTACAACCTTCTTTCTACGCAGAGTGGAAAAAGAAGAATTGCACTGAATTCTTTTATCATTGGAAAAGGGACAGCAGCAGGAGGCAGGTGATGACATTGTTTCAGTTGGAACAACTATAACCCCCTGATTTGTATTCAGCAAAGCCAGCCATTACCAATGTTTATTTATAAATAAATAAATAGCCAGCCAAGTAAGTAAATAGTCCATTTTTAAGCACAGACATCGATTCACAAGCCCACATACCCAAATCCAATCTCTTTGCTTGAGCACCAATGGCTCAAAACCCCACAGCCACAGATGCAGCGCTACAGGCCTTTTACAGAGCAGCAATAATTTTTGGACAGTAATCTGGAGAAGCAGCAACTGTGGTGTTCGCAAGGATATTAGCAACAGTGTCCTGCCTTGCTTGCAGCATTGAAATTCCAACAGGAGATAAATCTGCTCTTCACCTGTCATTGTGTAATTCCCTCCCTTGCTCATGTAGCATGGTAAACCATTTATGCTCCCCTCTCTCCCCCCTCACTTTTAATTATGCATGCAGATGGGATAAGGGCTCGCTGTCCAAAGAGATTACTCTGAATAAATACTTTAATAACAAGTCACTGCAATTAAGGTAGGGAACAAAAACTTCTTCAATCTATAAAACAGTGTTGAGTTACAGATTTCCTTAACATTTTTATGATCTAATCATTGCTTCTGGGCAAATTCATGTTGCAATCACTTTTGCCAATCATGGCTGCATAAATAACTCACTGCTTTGTTATTCCTTGTTATGACCCTAAGGGGTTTTTTTGGTTTGATTTTGTTGCCTTCCCCCCACCACCACTTCTTATTTTTTGCAGGAGGGGTGGCCTTGCTGGGGCTTCATTTTTGTTGTTGTTGGTTGGGTTTCTTTCCTTTAAATAAAAGGCTACCAAGAGAGTAAGCAAAACATTTTAGGAAGGAATGGAAGGTTAATAAACCCCAATGTTGAAATCAATCAGAAGAGCTCTCATAACACCTTTGCTCAGCACCTGGAAATATGGGAGGGTACAAACAATGGTCTTAACAAGCTAATTGCTTTCCAGAGCCAGCCTGCCTGAAGCCTGAGCTGTTTTACATTTCAGTTCATTTCGTCAGAGAGAACCAAAAGGCTGAAGTGATTTGTGGTGGTCTCAGGAGTCTCTGCCAGCTATGATGTATATAAAAGGAATTTTTTATTCCAGTTGTAACCATAGGCAGTAATGTTTATAGTAGGTGAACATATTAGCCTGGACGCAGGGCATGAATTTTACTCTAGCAAAAGCCAGTTCATTTATACAGCCTAAGAGTTAAATGTCGGTATTTGAAGACAAATTATAGGGAAATTCATTTAAACCCATGTTATGTGGCAGAATATAAAAACAGACAGTCCTATCTATCTTTATCAATTTTTTACAGCCCTCTTAATTCACTTTGCTTCCAGCAACCCCTTCCCCACAAAACAGATTTTGCCCTCTCCTCCCTCCAGCTAACACACTGCTGGCACCAGGAATGAGCATCCTAAACAGCCACGGGGCACACGAGTGATGGCCATGCTCCTACCCTCACTCTTGCCACAGCGTTAGCATCAGTCCTACTGGAAAGCTGGGCAAGACTGCCCTCAGTACCAGGCTCAGCACTCCAAGGCAGCATTAGAAAGATGCCCCAATTGTGTGTCGGAGACTGCAGAGCCCTCGCTGTACACACAGCGAGATGCCACCATCTCTTGCATTTGGCTGCCAACTTTATTCAAAATACAATTTAAAACATGACATGGAAAACTAACATTAGCAAAGTACGTAAGCATCTCCTGACTGTCCAAGGGGCAGTTGTGTGATCATGAGTGGGAAGGGCAACAGCTCACATGAGCTTGAATGGCAGCCAAGATATCCCTGAAATTCTTGTAAGATTCGGTCAGCAATAGCGAATGATAAAATTTGCTGTGTTAGAAGATTAAAACCTTGTTCATTCACATAATCACTCTACATTAAGACAAGTATTGTTACAGCCACCACAGTCTGAGAGTTTAAAATCCTGCTCTGCTTACTAAATTAACATGAAACTTCAAATACCAAAAAAGGAAGTTTTCATTTGTATAAGATACATGCAGAATAACCGAAAGTATGGCAATTCTCAAAAATGTGCTGGTCAATTTACTGCAGAATATGTTCTTAAGAAAAAAAAAGCCTTAATATTAGACCTTACTCTCCCATTCTATTGAATTTTTGCTAAAAGCAGTAAGATTATCTCTTTCTTTCTCCTACAAATTAGCCAGGCAATACACAACACTGCCACAAAAATATTTAAGTCATTCAGATATAACAAGGTCACACATCTACTAAGGCAATACAGTCTCTGGACAAACACATACATAATGATAAATATTTTCATAATCTGCTTTAAAAAAAAAAGTTGTAAGGCTGACAAAACAGTCTAGGACAAGTCCTACAGATTTGCATTCCAAGAAAAAGCAATATACCTAAATGCACACATTAGGTAATTCTTCCTGTGTTCAAGAGCACAAATATTGGATTTGCAAGATGTTAGTTACCTGGGAGAAGTGGTACTTGGCATTTCCCTGAATGGTAGTTTTATGTCCAAGAAATATGCATTTGAATCTATTAGAGTAATACTTTTTATGCAGTTTATTAGCAAAGTATTAAGGTTGTACATGGAAGGGGGAAACAAAAAAAAAACCAAATTAGAAATGCAAAGGTTAGGATTTCAACAGCCACATTTACGTGTCATACTGCAAATACTATATATTTTATAGAATAAATTAGTTAATTTTTTCACTGAACCTAAGTCAAAGAATTAAGAGCTCATTTATGGCTTTTAAGAGATAATAACCTCAGTGGAGATAGTTGGCTTTGAGAAAAGGGGCTGCCAGCACACAGCAGTGACATGCTTACAGAAGCCAGGAACGGATGTCCATGGAGCTAGGTAGGGAACAAAGAGCTTTCTCTTTGGGGTGAAGCTTCACAGGAAGGCACAGCCAACCTAAATGCCCAAATGCTGCCCAAGATACTCTCCCACTCACTCCTTCCATCCACACCAGCTCTGCAGCCCCCTCCAAATCCCTCCCTCTGGGGCTGAGCAAACCGACCCAGTGAGGGAAAGAACAGCTGGGCACAACAGCCAACATGAAGCCAGCAGAGGGAGTGGGCAGCTGACAGCAGAGAACACCTCTTCCAGCAGCAGTCACCTGTCTTGGGAGTGTTCATCCACCTTGCAAAGCCTCAATCCTACCCTTCCTTCAGTTCCACTCTTAATCCTTAGGCTTTTAAATCTGCTACATGGCTACATCAACTACTCACAGATTGCTCCTTCCTGAAATACTTCCAGTCTCTCATAAGGTGAAGTAGAACCAACAGCTACAGTTCCTGCTTCCCCAGAAACTGGGAGGGGAAGGGCCAGTCTCTAGCATACCTCATTGACTTCCTGCACTGTTCCCAGTATGCTGTTTCCACTGCCACTTTGAATATAACTAAAAGTCTGAAATGTTTTGGCTTAGAGCATTCAGCCACTTCCTAAGAAGCTTTTAAATTCTACACATCATCCTCCATATCCTTCTGCAAGCAATGTTCATGCTAAAGTAATTCCAACAGCCACAGGTCCCTTCAGCTCCAGGTTTCCCAATGAAGTCAACACCACATTACTCTATGAGGACTATTTGCCTTTTCTTATATCACTTAATTTCTTGTATCACTTCTTGTAAGAGGGAAAAAGACAACCAAACCAGAGGATAGAGAACCTCAGAAAGACAATTTTTGGGGGGGGCTTTTATAATTTCAGAACAAATGTTTAGTTTTACATCACTTTAAAGAAAAAAATAAATTTAAAGCAGTCTCTGATCACAGCAATCTGAGGTTGGAGAAAACTTATCTAAAAGCTACTGGCAAGGGAACAGAACACAGCTAATGAGATTCTTTGTAATCAATCTAATAACACAGGCCTTTCTGTATTTTCAGTGTTTGTGAGAACTCATCACCTAGTGACTCTTTCTTCTATGGCTTGTCAAGAGCATTTTTGGGACAGGCAGAAGCTCTTTTGTTCCCTTTTTACACACGGGAAAACTCTGTCATGGGGAGTCTTTGGGCATGTCTGAGCACACAGGTGCAGCCCCGCAGTTCCACCCTGCACAAGTCTTGCAGCTGCAGGGGAAGTTAGCACAGCTCAGCCACAGCACTAACAGACCAGATTTATCTTGCACCTGATTAGTTCAGAGGAGTTTGCCTGCATTCACCCATGCAGAAAAGCTCTAATAGACCTCCCAAGCATCAAACAAGATGTCCAGTGATGACTCATTCCTGTAGTTCCTGACTGTCGCTTCAACTTGGACTGTCCTTTCACTCAAGGCTGCATTCTCTGATCCCTGGCCAGAAGACAACACAAGAGTTGAATCTCTATCTTTAGCCAGAAGATGCTGCAGTCCCATCAGCCACATATCCAATGGATGATTCTCTGGAGACTCAGAGCTATTACAAAGATATGCAAAGATGACTAAAGCAATCAAAAGAAAGAAGAATTCAAATGCACAAGTTAGATTTGAATTTAAATAAGACAGCAATAACTGGAACTTTGTGGTAGAGATACAAGAAACTTTCAGTGATATTATTTCAGCACATGATGAAGAAAGCTTTTTGGCATCTGCAATCATGACCCAGAAGCCACAAAACACTGTTTATTTTAAATTCCTCCCTAAGGACACGCATCTAGAAACCTAACTAGTTATCACCATGTCGGCAGTTTCAGCAAAGACTCAGCTCTCCTCGCTGCCTCAGGTAGTCCCTTCAAGACAAATGCTGTGAAAAAAAACTAGACAAGGAAGGAGATGCTGAGGAAGTGCTACTGACAGTGGGTTGCTGAAGCTAGACTGAGCACTGAGAAGTCTTTGGTTTCCAAAGAAAAATCTACTCAGATAAACTGCAGGCAGACCTGAGCTTGTCTGCATGCTCTCCAAACAGGTGTGTGTAAGCCAGACTTGTTAAAGGAGCCATACACAGTCATAGCAGCACAGCATCAAGTCCCTCATGCCTAATCTAACTTACTTTGCTTTGATGTTTTTGTGGGGTTTGTTTGGTTTGTTTTTTTGGTTTGTTTTTGGCAGCAACACTAAACCACTTCCAGAATGCAGCTGGACCGTGCCTGGCAACTTGAAGAATGTCACAGCAGCTCACAGCTGTTTAACAGACACACCACTGCATCCATAACTTTGGCACCATGTACTACTGTGACATTTCATGTACAGTTACTCAGTAGCCCAAAAATGACTTTAAAGAATGCTGCAAGAGTAAGTAAGCATTTCACCAAACTCAGGCAAAGGCTGATACCTGAGCTGGGTCTCCAAACAATGCTATCCCTGTAGCTAGAACTAGGGATCAGGCTACATCTTAACACTCACAGCACAAGGGAACCGAAGTTACAGAGTCTGCAGAGCCCCAAAGACCCACAACAGACTCGTGGCAAATTCCACTACAAGTGTGCTCAATTTGCAGGGGACCCACATTTTTTTCATGCATCACGCAAGAATATATTTTTCACAGTATTTTGACACATAAAGCAATGGGGTTTATTTTCTGCCTTAATATTTTGCATATCAATAGGAGAGAGATACCGTGCCTTTTGGGAAAGAAGCAATATGTATGTCATTCTGATTTCCACCTGCAGGCTTTTTTCTTCCTAACCAAAGAAAGGATTAAAATAATGCAGCTTCAACTACTTACATATGAAAAGTCATATGAATAAAAATAAACTGCCAGTATTAATGAATTAACATCTAAAAGAAACACTTTAAAATATAAACTAAGATATTCTAAGCTCTTTCCTTTAGCATTTAACAATTACATACTTCATTGGAAGCTGACCCACATTTAATTTTAAAATACTACTTGTGTTTAATACATACAGTCCTGTGCTTTAACAATTTCATCTCAGAAGAGCAACAGGAAAGCATTTTAGAAATCAGACTACCCAGGCACGGATCAAAGTCAACCCTAACATGTTTCTTCTGCCTTTAAAATTAAGAGAAATAAAATAAGTGGTTTGACTCTATGTGAATCATTGTTCTCAGAAAGGGTAGAGACTAGTAACTTCTATGAAGGTTTATTATCTAAACTCTGAAGTTGCTGCAAAGACTGAAGGTAATAAAACGTTTTATGAACAACTTCACTTCGCTCGTTCTTATATAACTGAGTTTATGTGGACTCCCTGGCACAGTGATGCTAAGAACCTGTAGGGAACTTTCTGCACATTCACTTTTCGATGTATTAAAGAAATCATCTGGTGAGAGTCTGAACCTTATGAGCCTTCAATTCAAAACACAATTTCCTTCTGATCCAAATGCCTTAGGAAGCACAATTCTGAAAACGCTATAAAGAAGCAAGTCACATACAATAAGACAGAGTGATCTCCAATCTGAAGCCCAACAGTTACATTTTAATTTACACTTGAATATTTTAATGTTGTTATCCAGTCAGTAAATTAACTCGAGATACAAGAATAAAAAGGGAAGATGCATAGGGAAAAAGGTCACAAGGTCCACAAAAGTTAAGAACTTCACTTCTGTTTGAAGAATCAGCATTATGTTGTTGAATGCCACAGCTCTCATATAAAGGAATTGCTTAATACATTCCCATTCTGTTTGAAGGGAAATTAAATTTACATTCTTTGGGAATATGGTATTGTAATTAGTTCATGACTTGATTACACTTTGAAGTGAGCTGAGACTGCATATGGTGCATACAAATTAGTTAAGTTATGGTTACCTACCTAAAGAAAAGCTACCAAGTTAAGGAAGTTAGGGACGAAGCCAGGGCAGTCCTTTGGAGCTTTCAAGAAGCACACTAAAACATCAAATTCAAATCTAGTCTCCGGACTCTCTGATGTCAAGTGTGAACAGGAATAAAAAACACAGTCTCCTAAACAGCTGAAGGAGCTGTTTTCAAGAAATAGTTTTTCCATTTACACCTATAGCACCTGTAGAGCAACTGTTAAAACTGATCCTGAAGGAAAAGCAATAAAAGATACAAGATTTATACTTATCCTATACTTATCCTATGATTTATCCTAGTACTTGTAATTTTGTAATTTCTTTTGTAGACAGCCTAAGTTTTATATCATCTACCAAGATGCTCCGTTCCACACAGATGACGAAATTCCCAAGTTCCCTTTAAACATTCTGGAAAATATTGAGATGCACAATACAAATATAGTGCATCTAAAACTGGCCAAAGAAAAAGACAGCCAGTATGATTTGATGAGAGCAAGGAAAGCATTTAAACCTAAAACTAATTCCCAACGCAGCAGATGAACTCAGAGAAGACTCTAACATACTTTCAAAATGCAAAAGCAGTTTAGGGCACAGGATTTGATCCTGTGTATTGAAAATCCTTTCTGCAGGATATGCCAATCAAACTGGACAGCTTATCTGCCATGTTCTCTGGTTCAAAGGTGGGCAAGGACAAAAATATCACACGCCATCGTATGCCAGCAGATGTGCCTGGATCAATAAATGCAAATACTATCTCAGAGCTCGCATTTTCTATTCCAAGTGGAAAGCACATCTCCAGCCTCATCTTCATTAATACGAACAAAACAATACTTACCAACAAAGAAAAAAAATAAAACAAAGATTTATTTTACAGCCTGGCTCTGCTAACAACTTTCTTTTACTGAAAAGGAAGGAAGAACATAACACACAAAAGACAAATTATGCCACTACATACACTGGCAAAAACATGCATTTTCACTAAAATGAACATAAAGGATCTGGTTATAGAAAAACTAAGAACCTGAATATACAAACTATAGACCCCACAGATCATTATACGCAATAACAAAATATTGGTCATGGCATGAGCCACGAAAATTTTTACTTTTAGCTTAAGAACTGTGATGGCAGAAGATTTTCTTCACTGGCAAGAAAGAGTTTGTTCAGAACACACTTGCTCCTTTCAGAGGAGCTCTGCCAAGGACTATAGTGACTTTCAGAATTTAAAGACTTCCTTTGGCATTTGCTTAAACG
Source organism: Climacteris rufus (assembly GCA_013398175.1). Classification (NCBI taxonomy): domain Eukaryota; kingdom Metazoa; phylum Chordata; class Aves; order Passeriformes; family Climacteridae; genus Climacteris; species Climacteris rufus. The sequence goes on along the minus strand of VZRZ01008135.1, from coordinate 268,105 downwards.
GCACAGCTACCCAGCCTCTTCCACTGGAAACTGTGAAGGAACTTGTTACTTATGTATTTGTCTATCTGCCAGTAAATGTACCATGCATTTTTTATGGAAGAAAGGAGCCTGGAGATTCAGACATACACAATTTCTGTGCAAAACAGTCCCAGCACCTGAGAACAACTCCAGACATTTCACCATGTACGAGAGAAAATAATCACAACCTGCGCTGTGTGAGAACATGAAGCCAAAAGAAGGCATCGTACCTATCACCATACACACAAAACCGGCGCTATTTTTCCTTTTACATATTTAGAGCGCAAAATTAAACAAATAAAAGGAACACTGCATAATTTAGCTTTCATTTTCTATCAAATTGCTCATAATTGTAACCATAAAATGATAATATTGTGCCATATGTGCATCTGCAGAGCCGGCAGCGGTGCTGACCGGTGCCCGCAAACGTGGGGCTGTGCCGCCACCTCGCGTCCGCCGCGGGTACTGCCGCCAGCACGGCGCACCCGGGCAGATCCTCAGCTTCATTTCCTCACAGAAAAGGGAGCTAACGCATCACTTTGAAACGTGAAAATCCGCCGTGCAATCTTCCTGCCACTGTTCTTCCTCAAATTACACTCTCCCCCATCCGCAGAGGCAGTCACGGCTTTACGTAAAATACCCGTGGCTGGAAATGCTTGCTGGTTTAGTTGCAGGCCTTTGTGAGAATTAAAAAATCTTTCACAGTAGCCACCGTTACCGTTTACACAAAGCCATTTGTCATCTCAGTACTACTCGATATTAAAACAGACATGTTCCTTACTCTAATTTGACAATGGAGCTCCTGGCAGAAGCCCGAGGAGAGATAAGGTGGGAATTGAGGTATCTGAGAAAGGATGCTCAGCCTCTTATGTTTAGACGCAGTAAGAGGAGTTATTTAACAGGATAAATATGAGCTCAGAGTCAGATGCGTGGAGAAAAGCGGATGAAGAGGCAAAAGAGAAATGGAATGTAAAAGCTGAACTTACTGAGAGCAGAGCTACAGCACCTCCATCTCAATTAAAGAACATGCATAGTAAATCAAAAAGGTGTCTGCTTTGCAGGGAATGAGAATGTAAGATCACAAAACATCAACTCGTTTTATAACTAAGCTAATCAGGATTGGACTTGGTTACTATCAGAATGGGGATCACCTGAGAATACACAGCGGTGTCTGTCTTGTTGCTTCCTTGCAGGAAACAATCAATCATCGCTCTTAATTTTATATATTTGACGTCTCTCACTGAACCTTTTCCTTACCCTCAAACAGGAATAATGCTGACAGAGAAAAGTATTCTCTCCTTCAGTCAAGCTCCCACCACCCTCAGAATGATCCTCATTTGGGTCCTCACTGGAAAGGAAACCTGGCTGCTAAGGGAAGTTTTCCTTTGCTGCTTCCTAATGGTTGTCCCTCCCTCTATGTCTTCCAAAGTCAGCATCAGGCTTGGGTATTTAAACTTTCTTATTTCCTCCTTTTAAACTTGAATATCATCAGGCAGGAGCATACAGATTTTAATCAGACTACTGGCAAATGGTGCAAGAGGCAAGATGAAAATCTGTAAATGCTGCTGGACGAAAATAGAAAAAAAATAAATACCAGTGAGCCAAGAAATCTTGCCCTTCTTATGGAACTGTCTTGAGTGCTATAGCTGGAATAGCACAGAATGTAAAAATTCCAGATCATTCTAGATAATTTATCTTTTTACTTTAAAACTATTGCTATTTTGACAGTCTTCCTAACCTCGTTAGAGCACAATCTGTTTGCACACTGTAGATGAGAGAAACACAGTGCTCCTTTTCCTAAGCGACAGATGAGGTCAAATCAGACTCCATACCAGCACACTAAATGTTAAGGAAGGTGTCCCCAAACCCAAAAAAGGGAAGATATTCCATGACAGAGTGCCAGAAAGATCTCTTCCACCATGTGTTGTACACACCTCCAATGAGTTACACACTTAAAAATGAGAAAGGCTTCAGAAAATCAGTCCTTTCTTGTGAAATCTGACTTTTAACATGCCAAACTGAGAAACACTGGTTTCACTGAACTGAGGCCAGTGAAGAAAAGATTTAATAACAGCCTCATTATAAGATTCATTGTTGTAGGACTATTTAATATACAAGATTAACACATCTTATCTCCCACTTTCACTCAAACCTATTATACCCCTCATTAATACATGCACATTTCTACATCATTTACAGCACTCAGGTCTCAAATAGCATTGCCTGAAAGTGGGTGTGTGCTGCTGCTCTTCTTCGTGATAGGCTCTTTTTGCAACAACAGTACTCAAAAATAATCCTCACAGCTGAAAATTAAAGACATGGGTAGATAAACAGGGCTGTCTAAAACTCAGTTAAATTAAAAATGAGAAATTAAAAACGAAAGTGGTTTGTTTTGCCAACATTCTGGATTGCATATCTTGATTTCAGTTCCCTCACACCATTCACATATAATAAGGCAGAAAACTTCTACCTTCCTAACCTAATGAATAATGATATCTTTTCCTCATGACAATTTGAGATGTAGAAGTAGGTGAAGTGACTCACAGATCCTCAAATGAAGAGGGATTAAGAGAAGAATGGATCATCAAAGAAGAAAAATCAGCAGTATGGTAAGAGCAGTACAACACTTTGCCAGATTACATTCCTTTGTGTCCATAGTTATACCAGGGCAGACCAGAACAATATACCTTAAAATGACATGAAGGGGAGGAAGAATACACAGTTTTATGTTCTCAGTAGACCAAAGGGTGTGAGTTGGCCCTTATTCTTACACAAAATGTTACAAACTTGCAAGCATCTCATGAGAAAGAATATGCACTTGCCCAGATTCAGATGTTTACAAGCCCTCCTGAGCTCCCCTAAACTATGGAACTGCTCTTCACAGGAGGCTGCCAATGTTTATGCAGACTGACCTAAACAAATACCTAAAAACACCAACAAAACCATCCAGTGTTATCAAACACAGAGAAACATTCTGACTGCAGTTTATAATTACAGGTTTCTAGACATTGTGAGATTTTGGGGGGCAAACACTACTATTTGCTCATCCTGCCGTTATAGTTTTCCACATGCTTGTGGCCACTGACAGTATTGTAACACCAAACTTCAAACAGTACAGATGTTTTATGTTCTCATCATACTACAGTTAACAAGATCAATATATTAAAAGAATATGTGCTAAGAACAGTGAAGATACTTCTCCAACTATCTGAAGAGAACTGCTACCCCTTGTACATTGTCAGAAAGCATGTTTACAAAATTCCCTTTCCCTCACAGTTTACTTTCTGCAGCTACCCTGTAGTAACAAAAAGGGTTTCAAATCAAATGGTTAATACTTATTGAAGAGAAAGAAAATTAATGACCTGGAATTATTCTACTGGGAAGTACTGATAGCAAAGACTTAACTTCTAGGGGCTAAATGTACAGCTCCTGGGATTCTTCCTACTGTTCTTGGAGACAAAGATGTTCACTCTGGTCAATTAATTTTGTATCAGAAAACATATCTTGCCAGGACAGGCCAGAGTGACACAGACCCATTCACATTTAAATTTCATCTTTAATTTTACAAGCTTTTATTTTACAAATTTCATCTTTAATTCTACAAGCTTTCAGGTAAAACCAGTCGTGAGGCTCTAGAGGTTGCTACCTCCTGCAAGAAGTAACATTCATCCCTAAATCGTCACATTTATTACCACTAAGGAACAGCTGACATTCTGAAGGGTCTTCTTGGCTTCTCACAAGGAGCAGTCCAAGATATCCAGCTGATGTGTATGGACCAAGGAAGTCTAAGGTATTGGTGGGGAAGACAGAAAAACTCTTCTGTATAGCCATAACTTACTTTCCTTCCCACTACAGCTCTCCATTCATCTTAGAGAAACACTGCTAAGCGTTAGCCTTGAGGATATCAGTGCTGGAGGGCTGTTACTGCTGAAGACAGGAATTCCTGAATCTAAACTCAAAAGTGCTCATCAGAAGAAAAAATAGCTGAAAAGAGTTTGCATAAAGAGAGTTACTGGCAGCAGGAAAATGATACTTTCAGATATCTTCCTCTCACAGGATTAATATTTGAGTAAGCAAATAGTTCTTCGGCAAATTCTTTACTTATTGCAGTGCAGTCAGAATCACAGTGAGATGACTCCATGCATACAGGCACTGCTGATAATGCAGGGATCACCACAGATGCTTAGAAGAGCTTAGTCAACTCAGGAATGGAACAGGCCTTCTTGCAAAATACATATCATAATAAATTTCTGAGCCATCAAACCAAATACAATACATGGAAATTGAGAAAAACGTAGAAGACTAAAATATTTTATACAATACAGACCTAGGAAAATCAGAGAAATTAGGGGTATTTTCCAGACCAGCAAGTGATCAAGGTAATCTCCACACCAAGCTATATAGGAATGCCTATTTCCTGCCAACAAGTAGGAAAGGAAAATTAGTGTATGTACCTTGCAAGGACCCTAGACTAGAAGTGACTGACTTTCAGAAAAAGGACCATAATAAATAGATAAATCTAGATAATCTCTTTCCTCACAGAACTTCAAAACAGAAGACAAGTCCTGGGCACAAGAACACTGAACATTTAGTCAGATTTCCTCATTGATATACATGATCAAGACTGTGGAGGAGTAACAGCCACCAAAGAATTACCTTCTGACATGCAGAATTCAATTAGAAGTCAAAACTGCAGCAGAGCTGCTCAGTACCTCTCCTTAATTTCGAAAGATCATGGAAACACACATGCCTTTTCCAGCTCCAATGGAAACTTCTTCCTGTGCTAATGGTCAGAAAGGTTCACCATTGCAGTATCTCAACAGCTTACAGGTATCAACAGACTTACTGTCATCATGCCTGTACATTCTCTCTACAAGGAAGGTCTCTTTGTAGGGGAAGGTGAGCTACAGACCTGGTATGTGATTTACAGGACTTTACACAAGCCTGTGCAACACAAGTAAGACAAGCCACGTGTATCAGACCTCAGAGTGCCACCACAAGAGCCTGTAGTGCCATTCTGCCAGGACTGTTCTCTGAACTGCTGCTGTAGCTTTGGTGGTGCTGCTGTAGCTTTGTGGTCGGCCTCCCTAACAGTCTGATCTCAAGCTGAACCAGGAAAAAAAGGAACCTGTGCTTTCCTCTTTTTCTGAGTTTTCATGAATAAGACATTTCATCTTTTCTTGCCTTCCCCTTCCAAGGATTAAGGTGAGAAAGAACTGAAGCAAAATAGGGAGAAAAATTAAAGCAGGAACTGTACCATAACACATCTGCCTCTGAAGCAAGAAGGAACAGACAGCACCACAACATTTTCAGATCTGACAGGTTGCTCTGCTACCAATCTGCACTAGCAGGTGACATGTCACTCCATGACAAGTATCAGAAATAAAGGAGCTTAATGCAACTTCTAGTGTTTTAAATGATTTCTCTCTATTGTGCAACAGGAGACGACAAGCAGTTCTAACAAAACATGGGGAGATTTTTCTCCCCTGAGCTGCAAAGCTTTAAAATTAGCACTTTGTGTATGCTTGTTCTTTTAATGTCTGCATTTATTAAGGAGCAAAACAACCATGCATCTGAAATGCCAGAGAAATATGGATCCATAAATAATGCCACATTCCTATTCACACCTAATCTAAATATTTATGTAGTAATTTACCAGCAAAAGATGCAAACTATTCTTTAAATGCTACATTGTATTAAAGGTTAACCACATGACATGTTTTATTATAAGGCTCTGAATTATGTTTAACACAAATTTTTATTTTCAGTGGAAGTTCTGGTGTTGAACTGGACAGACAGGGACAAGGAGTTTTAGTCACCTCTCAAAGATGAATGCTGAAGTTCAGATTTCTGTAATATTTTTTTCAGTCTACATAGCCATAAGCCGTGAAACTCAGCAGCATACTGATTGGGAGAGGAAAAGCTACCTCCTTCACATCTAGAAAAGCTACAAATAGCTCTACTAGTGAGGCTTGATGCTTCTAGCAGGCCTGTTGATGCAAAGTTCCACCCAGATACACAGCCTCTACTGGAATCAGGGCCAAATGAAAAGGGCTGTGTACATACCCCTGAGGGAAATGTTCACTGTAATAGCAGAACTGCCCCCAGTATAAGCACATGCCCTCAGATTTCACAGGTGCTAGATGTAGTCTCATCTCATCAGTGACATAACACTTCTCTGCCCAGTCCCTTACACAGCAATTCGTGATCCACTCCTCACTCAGTCCTACAAAATCCGGTTTCTCTTTCACTTCACGTCCTGCTACAGTCATCATGACATATTTATGGCCATAACTGTTCCTTTTGGTTCCTCCTTGAGCTCTCACCTTCATGCCTTCTGTTCCTAAAACCTTTAATATTAGACATAGTTTCCAACTTATCCTCTATTTTCTCTCTTATACAAGGCTTTCTTTAGAAATATTACTTTGCTGACTTCGTTTCCAATTCTCTTGATCTCTACATGATCTTCCACACAGAACACTTTCTTCATGTCATCACTCTCCTTAGATGCAAGACCTTTGAAGCTCACTACAGACTCAGCCATGCAGGAACTGCTACAAAGATTCTCCTGTGTTTTCCCTTCTCACTAACAGAGTCACTTCCATTTACACTACACTGAGAGAGATCCACTCTTTTGTGACTGTTATGAGCCTATAACGTGCCAGAGTTTCCAGAGCTGTAAAAGGGAGGGGTAAAAAAAAGCAAACCACATTTAAGTTTAAGTGGTGTTCTAGGAGCTAAGTATTTTCCAGCTTGCAGTATAAGAAAATGAACACTATTGCCAATATGCCATTTCCTACACTGAAACTCTTGTGAGAAGATAAATTCCCCAGCTCTAAGCACAAAGCATTCACAAACGAACATTATGACCCTTTTCAAATGTCCAACATCTTCACATTTCCTTTGTGACTGCTAAAGGAGGTACCTCTAATTCAACTGCAGAAAAGGCTCACTTTTTCCAGATAGAGCTAATCAGACAGAGTAACACCGGGAGATCTAGTAATGTTCCCTGCTTCAGAGAGACATGAAATACAGACTTATTGATGGAATCTGCATTTTTGGTTCTCATTTGTTCAATGTTAGTGTTGAATAAGCTTACCAGTGTGAGGCAACATTTTCAGACACTGGTATTTTGAACACCACTGGTCTCTGGGACTATCCTTTTTCTCCACCTCACCATATTTAGATCGAAGAAACAGTGGCCAAAAAAAAAAAGTAAAAAGCTGGAAGCATAAATGTTCATTCTTAAGTTGCAGTAAAATCTTTCATTTCAATGATATACAGAAGTACTTGGAATGTATTACAGCTGATAAATGCAGAAATGAGGTATAGAATACTACTGAAAATAGACCTTATTTGTATGCACGCCATACAAATATGTTAAAATACGTAGTTAAATATGCTGTTGAAGTTAAGTAGCTTTCATAGAAGAGAATCATTGCAATTATCAGTGGTAATAGCAAATCCTCTCTGATACAGATGTTTACTTCCTGTTCCAAGAATTAGGGCAGGAAACAGCCATGTTAAAAATATTTGTCTAGCACCAGCCATAGTGTTCCTATTTGTTACTGCTAAGTGTACAACCTGAAACAAAAATAGATAATTTTTTTCCTCCCCCTCCAGCATAACTTAATGTATTTAAAACCTTTAGTCAACAACCAATACCTGCTACTATATTTTGGTACAAGCTGTCTCTAACTACAGTCCTATCTCTTCAGTTAACAACTGGAACACAGAATGTCATCTCTAGGAAACAGATAGCATTAGCTTTTCATCACAAAAAGCTCAATTAAAGCCCATTTGAGAAAAGCTGAGCCACTACTCTACTGCATTTTTCCCTTTCCCTGCCTCTTGATAGCTAGGCTGAACCTAAATATCATTAACTGCTGTGAAGGCTAATATGCAAAGCCTAAGTACAGACCTGGCTATGGCAAGTGCATCTCTCAGTCCTGGTGCACAGGCAAAAAAAAAAAAGAAAAGTCATCGACATAACGACACAGTTTCTTCCCAGTGCCCACATGTTTACTTCTTGCCAATTCCTTTTGTGAAATGGTAGAGGTGTAACTGTCTATTCAATTTTTTAAATTTCACTGTGCGCCTTCTGTTTCTTAGAACATGGCAAATACTGTCTCTACACTATATCCCTAGTACTTAGAATGCAAAACACTTTATGACACTTCTAGCTCTGGGAGAAGAGAAAATGAAGCATGAAATAAGAAATATACTAGCAGAACAATATTCATTGACACTGGTAAATCTGTATACTGCTGCTTTGGGAAAGTATTAGTATTTGGGGTTTTAGGCTTCTTTTTAATATGTTTGCCCAGCTTGTCTGATGTCAATGGTATGTCTGTCCTTGCAGCTTTTTGCATAGAACATGCAACCCGGATGCCAAATTCATCAAATTATGCTCAAATCCAACTGATTTATATATTCTCGTTTAAATGACAAATATTATTAAGCTATGTTATGTAATTATCCTCACAGTCCTTCATAAATCCCCTGCCTTTGAAAAAAGATGATCACATTTGTTGAACAGTCTGAGCCCAAGCACAGAACTAGAAATCTTTTCTGTCCAAGCACAAGTCTAGAACTAGGAATAATATTTTGTTTCTTAACAAGAGTGAAGAGAACAGATTCACAAACAATAAAGCTATGAACACAGAACAAAACCCAGGAAAGAACATCTTGACTGACCAAAAACTCACTTTAATTGAGAAAAGTTTTTACAAATTATTCTTTTTTTCCTTTAGCTTGTATTGAAATTGAAAGAAAATGGCATTAAAAAAAATCACATTCTTCAAGCCCATTACAAGCCAGCTTTAATATGCTCAGTTTAACATGCACTAATTTGGTCAGCCTCACATTGATATTAGATAATATCTCCTTGTACTGTTTTTAATATATAAAAGCTAAAATTCTTGCAGAAATATAAGCAGGCAGGGACAGAACTCTAAATATAGTCACACGTAACAATTAAGAGTTAGGTAAACTATAATTAAAAGAAAATACACTGGAGAAACAGAAAAAAAAATGCTTTTCAGGGCAGACTTCTGAACCTCAGTCCCAAAAGCGGAGTGATGAGGATCAGCTGTCTGCGGCATCTCCTGGTCTGCTGCGTGGTGGGAAGGGGCTGGGAGACTCCACACCACCAGGGAAAATGCATGGAGGCTGGCACTTCTGCAGCAGGTACCCAAAGCAGAAGAAGATTTATGTATATCAGCCCAATTGATACTGAAATGGATCATTTATGGCCACCTAGAGCCTCATGCCAGAAATTCAAAGTAGTCTGAAAACCACAACAAGCCTTTCTTTTCGACTGTAATAACTGGTACAACTCCCTTCAGATTCCACCTGTACTGCTGCCACCTTCCTCACAGCACAGGGAAAAGATCCCTCCTGTTTTACTTTTCATGGAAAAACCTTCCACATACTGTAGGAAGTACAAGACAGATCAGCACTTCATTGGGTGGACTAGTTAGAAATTTGGCTAAAGTCATTGTAGCTAACTGACAAAGGCTTAAATCTTTTACTACTGACTTGCTTGAATCACACTACATTACACCACACTAATGTAATAGGCAACTTGGAATATGTAGCCCTGATTTACCAAGGATTCTCTCATCAGCAATTATTTAAAGTAAAGAAAGTAAAGTAAAGACAAAAAAGCAAGGATAAATGTTACAGCACTTGTTACCACCAGGCCCAGAGCAATACTGACATTGTCAAAGCTACAGCAATGGGAATTTACAATGTGAACACGTGATAAACATGCAAAAATTACTTTGTGTGTCTCCTCTTTTTTATTTTCTTTCTGTTTCTTGGGGAAGGACCATTCCCACCTGCAGTTTTACCTCTCTTCAAACCTACCTGGACTCTTTTTGAAGGGAGAAGTTGATATTTCATGGCTTCTAAACTATTTTCAACGCCTACCATTTTGGTCCCAATATATTTCCTAAGAACAAATGGAACTACCTCAACCACCCTATACATCAAAAAAACCCACATATAATTATAACTGTACAACTTAGAACATCATAAGAATTTTCAAATATTTTGTACCCAATTTAGTAATAGACCACCACAAATTAACAATAGCTTTTTATTCCATTTCCTTAAGGCAGGAGGGATGCAATACTGTCAGGGGAGGCAGCAAAAACAAAAGATGACTTTCACCATCCAGAGTAGAACATGCAGTGTAGATACAGCTTTTTATTTTCATCCCTAAAAAAACTGATGTGGTCTTACTTACAATAGATAGAACTGGGGGAAAGAAAAAAGTTGCTTAATGTATTCTTTGCATTAAGGATAGTATGAATTTTGGTACAAGTGCCTTGCATTTCCTGCTACATAAATGAAGTCATTGACTAAGCACCCTAAAATAATTTCATGCCACAAACACCACACACCACTCATCACAGCTGAGATGCTGACATTTGCTGCAGGGCTGGTACTGCTGCACTGAACTTAGGCACATAATCCACCTCTTTTCTAATTTAACTAGAATCTATTCTAGTCTGTAGAAGAACTACAATCTTAACTGCAGAATATGTATATTTTTCCCTTGATTGCATCTACTTGTTCTTTCAAGGGCATTCCCATTAGGAACAAACACTTCTCCATCCTCTCTCCCCCTTAAAGCAGAGTGAAAATAATCCTATCAAGGGAAACTTATTACTGTTTCCAAATTGCGCCTGGCTCTCAGCAGGCACACTCTCCAGGCAACAGTTTTGCCGCTACATTATAACTAATTTTTTTTTTCCAGATGACATTTTGTACTGTAAGTAGGTAGAGGAAGGACAGATATGTGTGGTTTGGGATAAGAAAGAACCTCCTTGAGCCAGGCAAAAAAAAAGCAGTGCACCCTCCTGCAAAGAAATTCTGTTGTCACTCCTCAGAACGATTTCTTAGCACGTTGCACCAAAAACAGACCATTCCACAAATTAACGCTGCAAGAGACAGATGAAACCTGTAGTTTGTTCAAATTTGGAGCTCCTGGTTGCAGAGGATAATGAAGAAATAAAAGGAAAGAGGGGAAGAAGGAGAACAAAAGAAAGCCCAAAGCCATCATTTGATTCCCGGCACCTGGACACGGCACTCGCTGTCCAACGCTGCCACCTGGTGGTCACTCCGAGCGGCGACACGGCCCCGGCTCCGAGAAACGGGATTCGGGAGCGTCACCCACACCGTCCCCTTCACAGCTGCTGCCTCCTGCATCACCATTTGGCAAACAAAAATCCCCTCTCCGGTTCCTTTTCAATTTGTATTTACGGCTTTCTGCAATCCTTCCAAATAGATTTACCAGAATGCTTGAAATAAACTGTTCCTACTAAGAAGGGAAAAAACAAACCCAACCCAACCTCAAAGCAAGACATATTCAACAGAATTAAATCTAGCGCACTTGATTTTTAGGAGGTAGATAAAGAGTAATTTTTAAATTCATTTAAGGCAAATCCACTAAAGGCTGCTTCAAGACCAATTAATAAAAATACCTCAAAGTCACAGGTCATTCTACCAGACAAAAGGAAACTTAGCCAAATACATACCAAGGAATGTATGTATAATTTCAAGCTTTTTAAACAGAATATGCACAAACACTCAAATCTTACGGACAGAGACACATGAAATTTAGCAGGATGAGACAACTATCTGAACCAACAGAAAAAACTTCATATCTTAACCAATTCTTCTGAATAAAATAATCAAGGGAAAGAGATACTACTTTGGGGACAGGACAGAGAGAACCCAAGAACTACACAGTAACACCAGAGAGCACGTCAGAACACCACTTCAAAACCAGACTGAACAGGAGCTTGATTCCAGCCTTTAACCTGTAAACATAAGAACAGGAACTCTCAAACTACCTAAGAGAAAGAATGGCAGCATATAATCTATCTCTGGTAATCCCTACAGCCCAGCTCCTCCTTGGGAGACTCAGTTTAAGAGCAAGTTCAGCTCAGGGATATTATTTAGCCACATCACGCTGTCCACAACTGGACATTACACAGTTCTGCACTTCACAGCCTCCCAAAGGCACTTAACCAGCCACATCAATGTCCCTTCCCACCACCTGTTCTTGTGCCCCTAACCTGAATAATGGACTTGCTCCTCACCACATCTTCCCGTGCACCAGGGAGGATCCCCCACCCCACGCATTTCTGGAAAGCTGGGCCATTCCTCTTAATTCCAGAGCTCAGGTGTGCAACCCTCCCACATTCACAGCATCCTTACCCTGCCTGCTCATGTAAGTGAGAAACAAAAGCCTACAAAACCCACAGCAGGTTAATATTTTAGAAAAATGTACTACTACAGGCTTGATATGAAACACAGATTTTCTTGAAAGACTGCAAAGCAGCATCCCAGGCTTATTCTTCAGACAATGCACAGTTCCAACTTCCCAGTTTTTGCACAGCACCTTTTCATGTCAAATACAACACAGTTACATGATAGTTGCTTAGAAATCCGTTTGGCCAACAGGGAGCAACACTTTAGAACAAGAGTCCAAAGAAGCAGTAAGAATTATGCCATAGCTGAAGTATCAAATTAAAAAAATACTGATGCAGTCAGTTCTACAGGCACGAAGATTGTCAGGAATGACAAAGCTTTGAAGCCACAAAATCTTCTTCGAAGCTTGGCTCCAACGAACTATCACTTTTAAGTTTCAACTATTCTATACTACAGTTTTAAGTGAAAGGGCCTGGCAAGCCTGAAGCACTTGGAATTAAATAAATAAATAAATAAATAAATAAATAAATAAATAAATAAGGCGACTCTGTGATTTAGTGCTGCCTTCAAAAAACGTAAGTAAGATGACTTATGTCAGGCTTATTTCTTTAACTGTATGGGGAAAGACTTTGCAAAGCACATGCAGACTTTTCTAAATAATTTAAATACTGCAGCTATGAAAGGCCATAGAGCTGCAACACAGACCTTTCTAATTTTGATTTCTCCTTCTTCTGACTAACAAGTACCATTAAGCTGATTTCAATATTTCTTTCTGTAATTCTCCAACCATAGGCTGACCTTGGTCACTGAAAGTCTTCCTTTGGTTAAGTGAAACAGAACACTCTTTCCTTATGAACTTGCTGCATCCTTAAATACACCACGTAGTCCCTATATCCTCGTTCTGCTGCCTCTTTGTTTCCAAAAATGTCACAAGTCAGGAGGACAATCAAAATCAAATCACTTTTCCCTCAGCAGGTCTCCGTAACACATTCAGCTTGCTGTGTTTTCTGTTGTTTTAAATCTGTAATGTCCTCTTCAATTTGTAAATTTTTAATTGGAACCACAAGACATGCAATTGTTCTCCCATTTCTGTAACTCTTGGGAACCTCATACCACTATCATCTTGTTATTGAGCATTTTACTCCATAGGGTCTGCCAGTTTGATTGCAACTGTTTTCACCCCCCTTTTTTTTTTTTTTCACTACATTCAGATTTCTACCATCCTATCCACATTTTTACTAGAAAGTCAGACTCAAGTAAACTTTTATCACTGTCCACTGCTTGTATCACTCTAGCTAAGTACCTACTGCCTGAGAAATTCAGATGCAGAACAGAAAGATCATACCTGCTCCAAATAATTCACACTTGAATACAATCTTTGCAGTAAACTCTCCACCTTATTTCTTTCCTCACCATGATCATAAAATAACTGCTGGAGTTTGTATTTTCTCTGAATGAGATTCCCCAAACGTATCCTGAATTCAGTCAGCTATAGGAATTCATTATTTTAGTTCGATCTAATGCTCAATCTTGATTGTGCCTTGTCTCAGCTGTCATTTCTTGGTTTCTCCGCCTCTTCCTATCACTTCAGTGCTTTACTTCTCTACCTTGCTACCCACAGTGTTTCCAGCCTTTACTCCCATTGTTCTCTGGACTTCAAAGAGAACCTGTATCTGCTTTCAAAGATGTTCTGCATAGGCATTAACATCAGCTTGCTCTCCTCATTAACGCTTACCCTACAATCTCTTCTATTAAGTTGTCATTTTTAATTCTCTTGATTTGAAAGATACTTGGATGGCAAATGTACTAGTAAAAACACTTTTAATGCACATGCCTAACACAAAAGGATAAATACAGTTGCAAACAAGTCACATGTGAACCAGACAATATAAGGCTGCAGAAGTAAAACACCAGCACTGTGACTTAAGTTTTGGATGAAACAAGGGAGTAGACCAGAGATCTCCAGTGTGCCGTGTTCAGTATGGCTCACATGGCTACAATAAGTAGCAAGCAGCGCTCCAGCAGAATATTCCAACCGGCTTTCAAAATAAATCTCAAGTAGGGGGTGTAATAATCAAGTTGGTAAACTCAATTTGAACATGATACATATTGATTTCTTCTGTGGCTAATCACCATCATGATTCTAAATTATAAAGATCAGAAATTCTCTTCTCCCTGAATGCATACCGTAAATTGCAAACCAACAACAGCCCACAGAGCTGTAATTGCTATCCTGACAGGATAAAAACGCCTACTCACCCTATTGTTTTTGTGAGTCCATCTCCTCTCCACCCTTTTCCTCTGCCTTTTATTTTATCTCTTTCCTCACCACAAATGTGAACTTTGGGGATATAACAGTGAAGACCTTTTTCCAGATGTTTCCACAGAGCATGGTACTTCCTTCAGTACCCGCAATATCTGCCCTTTCTTGCAGTAACACACTGCGTGTTATCAGCTCTGTCATAGAAACATAGAACGGCTTGGGTTAGGAGGGGACCCCAAAAATCACCTAGTTCCAACCCCTCTACCATAGGCAGGGACACCTTCCGTTAGACCAGGCTGCTCAGAGCCCTATCCAACCTGAGCTTCAACATTTCCAGGGAAGGGACATCCACAACTTCCCCAGGCAGCCTGTTCCAGTGCCTCATCACCCCTGCAGGAAAGAATTTTTTCCTAATATCTAATCTAAACCTACTTTCTTTCAGTTTGAAGCCATGTCCCCTAGTCCTATCACTACATGCCCTTGTAAATAGTTTTGCCCCATCACTCCTCTAAGAGCCCCAGTCAACAAACATGACTAATGAATCGCACATATTCCAGTGTTACTTCTTTATAAGTTGTGCACCATTTCAACTGAGTATCTTCATGCATTCTGTTACATCCATCCTCTGCTGGGTCTTGGGTTGGTTTTTTTGAAAGCACAGTCATCCCATTTCAAGTTTCTGCTAAAGGTTCTGCAACACTTAACTTATCCAGGAAGATAGGCAATGCCCTATTATCCCAGAAGATAAGAGGCTAATGTGTATGTCTCAAACACCAATAGCCAGACAGCTGTGGAGCCAACCGATGATTGCTGGTAATGACAGACAAGAATTATTGGCAACGACAAAGGACTGATGGTATTAACATGCCATGAGAAAGAACAGGATGTGGCTGGAGAATGGGACATACAGAGGTAGGACAGCACTTTCCTGGGACAAACATTCTTGTTCTGGCTCCTGGAGATAAGCACAACACAACACAGCACAGGAAAGAGGTCAAGAGGCAGGCATGGGCTGTAGGGAGACATGGAGACCACCAAAGACCCTTGAAGCCTCCTGCCTATTTCCAGAAAGATCTGGGAGAACAGACTGCACATGACAACTAAATTACACAGACAGTGAGAAATTTACCTCCAGTGCTGGGACATTTATCCAAGAAAAGGCACCCCCACCAAGCTCAGGCATGTGTGTGCCCCAGAACCTTGGACACCCCATCAGCTGGATCAGTGATGGACCCAAGACTGATGATCTTTTCTTTCTTTCTCTCACTCTTTAATTCATCTCTCTCTTTCCTTTCACCTCCCTCTCTTATCCTAAACCCATGGCTGGGTGCTCATAGGAGGCCAAGGACCAACGCACCAATTTCCATGCCAAGTGTGTAATTCATTAATAGAACTTTGTGATTGATTGCAGACCCTCCAACTCCTGTTGTTCCTTTCTACCATGAGCATCTACAAATCTTGGGTGCTCCCTTCCCCTTAAGGGTGGGACATCACAAATACCAGCAATATGAAGGGAAATTCAAGCAGACCTGTAAGATCGATCATAAACATCATTAACCAGTTTGGGGTATTTTGTCACATTTCAGCCTACAGATTTCATCTTCAGTACGTTTAATAACCCTGAAGGACTTAGAATTTGAGGGTCTGAAATGTTTAACACTTTTCATACCAATAATACATATCTACTATACAACTTGGATTATTTTTCACAGCTGCATTATTCTGTTTGGTTTTCACCAAATTTAATACTACCATATTATTATCATCTACTTCTACTCTCTTGGTTTCTAAAAGGGAAAATCTATTTCATAAAGGTACTGCCTCGTGAGGTTAATGTTTGTATTATCTGATGTAGAAAAACATGGATAATCTTAACTGTGTCTGACAAGACACTCACGAAAAAAAAGCCTTACACATCTTTTTTGGGATTACTGCAATACAAAGCTGAACCCTGTCTGAAGACACTCTGAGTGAAGTACAGAAAGGTCCCAACCTCAGGGTGGGAGGAACAGCAGAGTTTTCTTTTTGATTTTCTAAGAGATATCATTATCCAAAGCACTAATGCTGAAGCTGTGAATTCTGAAAAGAATCTGCTACATTCAGACATCAGAACACACAATATGGGCAATTAAGCTTTAACTGAGATTAAGCTCAAAGTAAGCATGGATGCAAATTAAAGTTTGGAGCTTACTAGAAGGTCCTGAACTATGACCTTCAACTTTAATGATTAGACAAAGAATCATAAAGATCATTCTCTGGTAAAGAACTGTCTTGAAAATTACAGGAGGAACAAGTTTTAAATATCATACCTTCCGTTATTTTCTTAATAATCGTCTGCAAAGAGAAAGTAATGATGGAAAGTACATAATGTCTTTGGAGAGGGATAAGATACCATTCAGATGGTGTTTATTCTCAACATTTACCACAAGAGAGCTTACATCATCCTGTATTAACCTCAAAACTAATATTTCAGCATAACTGCCTAAACAAAACCAAAAAAAACAAAAGGTAATTCCTTTGAACAGAACATCCTGCCGCTAGCATACAACACAGCATTCTTGTTCAATCGGTGTAGATGATAACTTTGGCAGAAGAATAATATTTTTACCCAGGGCAACAGAAGCATTTTCCCCCCAGGTAATCCCTCACCACTGGTCCTTTATCAATTCTGTAAGAATAACCTATACAGAGAGGCTGAGGGCACAGTAACTGTCCATTCTCCTGCACCCCTCACTGCTCAGAGAACAATCTTTCATCCTCATCCTTTTCACACTTTGCATATTCAGCTGCTTATTCCCTTCCAAAACAAGACTGGTTGCAACTTTAGCAACTTCAAAGTTCTAAGCGGGAGGACAGAGCTAAAAAACAGAGGACTGCCGTTACTTGAAAGGAGTCTGTTGGATGCCATTGTCCCCAGCATTTGCACAGATAAGCTGTTAACAAGAGAACTCAGGCATATTCTCATTTGAACTCTAAAATGTCCAGTTCTGTGCCAGAAATTTCATCCTCACTGGTTTAAGCAAAAACAAAGAGGAATTCATTTGCATTCTCTACACAAACAATTTTTAGCCAGACACAGGCCTTTCCCTGACCTCAAGGAAAGGCGATTGCTCAGATCACTCTTTATCCACAACTGTGCTCAAGTGAGGGCCACATCAACTTAATAATTCTTAAGTTTTCATATTGTAAAGAAGTCCTGAAGATAACTTGCTTTCAATTTTAAAAGAGAACTCACATTTTTCATAGCTTTCACCAGCTACATACACCAAAACCACTACATCTCTCCATCTGCCAAACTGGGGCTTCTGCATTTCAGAAGTGCTCCATTAGATCCCTAAAACTTAGGTCTTCTGTTAGGCCTGGATCTCGCCCAAATCTGTCTGCCAATGGTAGCTCCCCTCTGAGAGGTAAGTAAGGAAAAGTGCCCTAGCATTATCCACTTGATCAATTCTCCCACTACATAATTACAACTCGAACAAAAATCTGTGCACCTCCCACCAGCAACAGAGGCTGGGTCACAAACCTCTCCACAGGTATGCAAGTCTTTTCTTTCCTTCCTTGGGCAGGAGGGAACAAAGCAATGTTTCTTAATCATTGAAAGGATACAAGTATTGTACATACAAAGAAAAATTACAAAAGCATGCTCCAAACATTTTGAAGATGGGTATATTGTTCCACAAAAAAGTCTTTGACCGTGGCCTGTATGCAACTTCCTAACACAGGCTGACACCAATTAACAAAAAGTCTCTCTTAACAGAGGGAACAAAAATGTAATGATTGAACGAAAAAGAAGGGTGACTCTTGCAGACATGCTCTTGGACACTCTGAAGTAACTTAACAGAGACCAGAAAAGACATCAGCTTCCTCTGTGTTTTAAATTACTCCTCCTAGAAAAGGAAAGTTTCAACATACAGGTATTAAGATATTTTCTCTGATGTAAATTCCTCCACCTACTCCAGGACCATGTTGCCAAAGGTGACAGATACCATATTGCGCTCACTGTATCTCCACTAGACAATAAATTAAGTTTGCAATATAAAGTTCTTCAAGAACAAGATAAAGTATCAGCAGCCACACATCCAAACAGATACTTAACATGGAAATGGCAAAAGGCACTGCTTCAACTTACACCACTTGATTTTGTAGAAACCCTAAAGCTGTCTAAGGAATTAATGTCCATGTGCAGACAAATGGAAAATGCCTAAATGTTCCAGAAGGAGATTAAGGCTGAGTCTGAAAAGAAAATACAGGAAGACAAAAGCAGCAGTAATTTGCAAGAACCATTGTCAGATAGGTTCTTGCAAGTAGCAAAAAGATAGTTTGACATAAGCAGGTTTAATGCCACAACTTTAGGATAGGGACCTCAAAAGAACAGGGAATGGGGAACGTGAAGTTCCCTTTCTTTGTGAGCGAAAGGGTATTTTTATCGCAGGGTGTCCTAATTGGCAATAGAACTCATCTTCCTGTGTTTTTAAATGCAGTCCTAGTCCTTTTGCCTTCAGTAAAGGCAGAAATTTCTCCCAGAGTCTTTATTGTGCAAGCTCAGAAATTAAGACCAAAAAAAAAAAAAAAAAAGGAAACCACAAGTGCCAGAATAAAATCTGAATTTTAAACATAGTTCTATTACAACCTTTAATATGTCGAACAAATTCTCAAATTTCTACTTCATTTTCTTCATTTTTATGGAGATGGCAGCAATACATTTTAACTCACAGAATGAGGACAGAATTATGAGCTTTTGCAAACCACTCAGATCTCCCTGAACAAACGGATCTAGATTAGCACAACACATTATATCAGTCCTTAGAAGAAGCTGATTTTAAGTGAGCAGCAGCATTATGTAAATTACTTACAAGAAAGAAATTAGAAGAAGATGATTCAAATACAGTCAAAAGGTTTGAGTAAGTACAAAGTTTAGTACAGACATATATCCATTGGCTCCACATACACATCTGCTGTTTGCACACACAAAATGGAATCTCCTGCATCTCCTAATTATATTTCAAATGAAGATGACCATTCCATGAAGTTTCAACTACACTACTGCAATTCAGTAACCCTGTATATTCTCATAAAGCATGAAACTTTTATATAGACACACAGAAATCACCATTCTAATTTTATAAACACTGAAAGTAAAAAACCATAATGCATACAAATCCAAGATCCATGCCATTTTTGGAACTAACTGCAAAGTTCAAAAAACACCTGAAATCTCCCATGTCCTCAACAACACTATCCCTCTTCCTCAAAAGTGTGATTTTGCAATTAATAAGATACACAATAATTTCCCAGTGCATGTAGAGTTCTACACAACGCTATCACAAGCTGTACAGTTCTTAGAAATGCCAGAGTATCTGTACTCTCAAGATTGCAGAGTGCTATGCCCAGAAAGTAAAGTATTCATCAGGTTGCTTTTTGGTTTGTCCTCTGAAAAAGGAAGAAGTTGCATGGGAAAGAACACAAAATTCTAGGAACCGCTTAATACTAATAATTTCATGTTTATGCATACTTATCTGGAGCACAAAAATAAAGTGATAGCAAAAAATAAATCAATTTGACCTGCATAACCAGGGCATAACTGAGGAAAGGTCTATTTTCAGGATGGTCCCATGGAAATTATTAAAACTAGTTACAGAAATTAAAGATGTGTGAAGGTGCCTTTCTAGCATGACAAGCCTAGAATTATTGCCTACACAAGCAATAATGACAAGCCTAGAATTATAGTTTTAGAATAGAAATTCTACTACATTCTCAAGCGTTTCTGTGAGATACACTAAAGTAGTCTCTCTCAAGACATTAAATACCTCCTCTGTGGCTCTTATGACAATATTGTAAAGGTTGTCACCTTCACTGAAATATATCGAAATCTAAGGCAAAATAAATGCAAACATTTTAATCCACCATTAAAGTTCACAAGAAGAAAGTAACAAGCAGCAAGGCATACAAAAATTCAGATTTCAGCATAAACATTACTCCAGTGATACCACAAGTTCTGGATGACTTACAACACAACTCACTAAAACCAGCAAAATAAAGCTATGTGTAACTGAAAAAGGAAAAACACTGAAAATCTACAATGAATTTATTAATACCACATAAACACACAGAAAGATCACTAAAACCTGCTGTAAAATTCCCCCCACACTTGGGCTATTTTGGTTCATATTACTGCATATTAAGGTAAACAAGCAACTACTCATGCTCCTCCTCACATCTCTCATTAGCTGTGATTAACATCTCCATACTTCATGTATCCTGTCCAAAACTTTCAAATGTTCCCTTAAAAGGAATTTCAACTCCTAGGGCCTCTAAGAGAAGTCATGGCAACCTGGGAAACATTAACCATCATTTTTCTCCTGTCTTTTGTGTCTTTATATTCAGGAGATTGGCCGATGCCATGAATTGGGAACCTTGACTCAAGCAGGAGACTAATGTAGTGAAGCAACATGTATCAAGGCCATCTCCATTCCTGTGTATGTGCCATGCTACCCATAAGTGAATGCAGAACACTTTCAGAGGGCACAGAAATCTTCCAAATGCCACCGAAAACCACAAAAACCACACAAGTCAAACTTTTGCACTACTCAACAGGAACAGCTGCAAATATGCTTCAGACTGGCGTTTCAGGGAAACTTACAATACTAAGTTGAAATGCGGTTTTTCTTTTTCCCAAACCAAAAACTCCAGCAAGTTTACTTTTTAAGACAGATTGTGAGTCCATCCTCACAGATTCACTCCCACATAATCTCTACAGTCTCTTCCCTTCTCACCACAAAGCCCAAAGTCCCATTTGTGATCCATAATAGTTCAAACTTGGGAATTCATGAGGCTGACTGCCAGAGAAAGAGCGCCTTTAAAGGAATATAAAGCTATGTTTGGCATAACAGCTTCTCAGCCCATGACTGTTGGTTTCACCTTCCCATCATGAATTGCTAATACAATGCAAATAAAAATACACACACCACTGCAACGCAACAATATTTGGTTCACACATGCACACAATTAAACAGAAACAACACAGTTACTAGAACATGAACTTCTGTCACAAAGTTGTCTTCTAACATAGTAACATCAATCTCCAGTGTTTATTATGGTAGTCCTGTAATAGGACTTGAAACAGATCCTTACACACTTATTAACAAGTGAATAGGAGTCTCTTCTACGCCTATAATGTTTATTACAGGATCTCAATTCTGGTCAAACAAAATCTTTAGACTGAGTTTTTTGCCTAATTAGGAAAAGATAAACCTATTTTGCTTATGAAGGGCAGATTTGCCATTTGAATGCATTTCTGTAATACAAGCATGGAAGCTAGAGAAATATAAAATAGTATGAGAACTGCACTACATTCACATAAAGGGTAGTTTAATAATTCAAGGTTTATTTGGAGGTTTGTTTGCAACTGTAGGAAAGGTCAGACCTTATATGAATAAGGTATTAAGGTTTGCACATAAAGTCCAAGGTAAGGATAAGTAAAAATGCTTGTTTACCATGCAGTTTCTCAGAGCTGTAGAGAGCTAACATTTTTAAGACCAACACATTGATAACAGTATGGATTACTGAAAAGATTCTTTATAGAGATCAGCACACATGCATCAAGAGTTCAACTGAAAACCACAAAATCCATTAACACATAGATTGTGAGAAGGAAGTTTTCATGTTTTAAGAGACGTGTGGCTTTGAATTACATGTAGGACACTTATTTTAAATTTCTCATGGCTCTTCTTGTGCTTCTTGGATTTAATACAAGACAGACTCCCATGCTTTTGCATTAAACATTTCCCACACTGTTCAGTGGCAGTCAGATACAAGAAATTGTTAAGTTTGGACCTGGCCTGTGCTTTTCAGAAAAAAAATTCATTACACCAATATGCATCTACTTTGGGCACCCATAACTGGATGCAGAGATAGATACATCCAAGAGGATGCAGATAACCTGCTGCTCTGGGGCTGCTAGCTAAGTATTTGAACACATACCTGTGAATATTCAAATATGCACACATTTTCACATTCAACTAAGCTCAAACCAAAACACTTCCTCAAAGGAGACAGTGGGGCACTAAAAATACTCAGAGTCTAGTATGAGCAGGAACAAAGACATCACTTATTAGTAGCCAAGAGAAAACAAAAATATTCCATAGTTGTAGAAAACACAAAAACAATGTTTCAGGAAAAGCAAACTTTGGGCTCATGCAGAAATGCTTCCACATCACCTACCCTACCCTGGAAGGAAAGCAAACATGGAAGTTTCTAAGCTTGAAGAAGAATTATTTCTCTTCTAACCCAAGCTCCACTGATCAAATTCACAGAAGTCTTAGTAGCATAAATTTAATTTAATTTCATTAAATCCTTTTTGCCTCTTGATCTAAGTAACAGAAATGACAGCTTCTCCTGCAAACCCCTACACCCTCTCCATATCTTCTCAAGTGTCTCCTGGTGGTAATGACAGCAGCATATGCCAGCAGAAGGGACCACAGCAGAGATTGCATCAGGCAGCTGAGCTGCTGGTAGGAACAGTTGCAGCATCTCTGTCCCTCTTTCAGATGTGAAGCAAAAGCAGAGGACCCCCATGCTGGTTCAGCCAACAGCCATGCTGCAGAACAGGAGCTCTCAGAAGTCCCCAAGCCTGTGCTTCACATCAACACAGTGCAAATGCAGCACGGGCTTCATCTGTGCAAGCTGCACATCCATCATGAAGGATTTAACCAATCTGCACCTACTTTAAGCAAGAAGCTGCAATTATTTTATCCTATGGTTTCCTCTACTTACATGCACTTTCACATCATCATGATTTTGTTCTGCAGTTTAAACATGATTCATACCCTCAATTTAACTTTGATTCATAGTTTCTAATAACATCAGTCCATTGTCCAAACACTGCAAGGGGATATTAAACAAGCTTAGATGGTCTGGGGAATTTGCCCACCAACATTAAACACAGAATAATTGTTTGACATAATATTATTTTAGATAACAGTTTCAGATAAACAAAGTATAACTGTAATGTGCTTGCTCTGAACTAAGAAAATAAAAAATAAATGCAACAACTGTTGGACAATATTGCAAACTGTTGTATTATTAAAACATGTAAGTGGTTATGACTTATTCCAAACAATTGTTACCCAATTTCAAATTATGTAAGAGCAGAAAAACAATAACAAATAGAAGTTTTGAGTTTTATGAGCCCACAGGTCAATGCGAAGCTCCATTGTCTTTGTCCAGACTCTACTGGCTTGCTCACTGGCTGCAAAATGTCACCCTTAGGAGTTTAAGTTAAATTGTCACTGTTTTGGAAATGTAGGCAACTGGTAATACATACACACACACACGCATCCCCCTATATATTAAAAAATAAAATTAAACTATGCCTAATAGGTACCTAAGTAGGTTTTGAACTCTCCTTATTAGTGATCTACTCTCCTCTGTAGAACAGAGAATGCCCTGAAAGTGTTGAGCAGATGGCATTTTTAAAGTGTGATTTAAATATGTGGCATATGCATGACATGTGCCTTTCCTTGATTCTCCAGACACTAATTGTTAAAAAAGACTTCTGAAGTACACACAAATGCACAGAGTTCAAAAATCAGTCAAGTACTTAGTCACAAAAGAGAAGTCAGCAGAATTTTATGGATAGACAAAAATTAACTTACCAAAACTAGACTACATTCTGTGCTAGAAACATAGTCAGCACTATGAAAAAATGTTAGAACAATGCAAGTGCTTGTGCACATACACTGAGATACAAAGGAAATTGTTTCCATTTCACACCCTAAAGTATAAATACCTCCTAGAATTGCACGATTTCCCTTATAAAATCCAAGTATTAGTAGACAAATTTTTTATTTTCTCCTTTAATAAGGGACCCACTTCTCTGCCCCAGAAGCCTGATACTTCTTTTTTTACCACCTGTATTGAATATTCAGTTGCCTTTCATCCAGCTCTGTATCTTGGGTTTGCCAGTCCTTTTGATTTGCCAGTGCTCCTTATTCCAGGCACTCTCCCCAGCATAGTCTCATCAATATTTTTTGAATATACATTCCTGCACAGACTGATTCCAAATACAGCAAGCATTCATACTCCATACTTGCATATATATCATTAGGAGACTTCTAGGACCCTACCCTGTCAAACCATATTAAAGTGACATTTTTAAGGCTGACATTCCATTTTCTCTAAGCTTGTTTTGAGCAGACATTTAGTAGAAACCTCCCCCCATTCAGGATTTTAATCAAGGGAGAAAATTAAGAAAAAGTTAAGTCTGCTATCTAGGAAAAAGATCTATTAGGTCTTGTCTGGAGTAGAGAAATGTATTCTTCTAAGAATCAATTTAGTCTTTGCAATGCACTTGTAAAATGTCACACATTCACACACAGAAAGCATTGCAGATCCTGTTAAAACTAGTTTCATTAACTCTAAATGCTATTTCAGTCTGGCTGAATTAATGGCAGCTAAGTTAAAGGTTTACTGGCATTGTAGTTAATGCTGATCAAACAGCCTACCCATCACTTTCTCCACAATATACTCGTGGCCCTTTGAAATCTGCCCGACTTCACCATTTCTGAGGACCCTGCCACAAATCTCTGGGATGGGCACCCAAACTGCAAGGCATTTCACAAAGCACAACTGAGGACAGAGGAAACCTGTGACAGCTTGAAAAGCTTATCAGCATTGGGCACTGCAGAGCCTAATTTGATGAGTGAGAAACAATTCAAATTTCTAGACACAAGCTTACAGCTATGGCAAAGCCTCCAAATCAGAACGAAAATATAAACTCGAATTCAGGTTATCTGCACAAAGAACTAGAAGCCAGAGAGAAAGGCAGATAGTGATCCATCCTCTGCTGGGAAAGAAAAGGATGGCTAAAGATCTCTTTCAGGTCTTTTTCTAATACATGCTGCTAACATAGCACCAACCTTTTGTCAAAATCACTTTTCAAACACAAGAACAAAACTAACCTGCCAAAATCTAAGTAAATACTCTCTTTTTTCAAAGAAGACAATCTTTTTGTTTTGCATCAGGTGTTTGGTTGCTTGTCAAAGTTTTCTTTTATCATAAATTGTCATGTTTTCCTCATAAAAAAAATTACTTTTTTTATCAGTAGCTGAAAGTCTAATAGGATGACTGAATCAGTATTGATATACCATGCATGTTGTAATGACAGACTGACACTGTTTTAAAAAATAATCAAATCACTTCCATTATGTCAGAGCACAATCATCAGAACAGCAGGATCACAACATGCATCTCTCACTATGTCATGAAAGAACACAAAACTAAGACAAGGCACCTTTGAATTCCTTTGAAATACATTTTAGTGAAACAAAATTGCATTTCAAAGTATTAACAATGCCTGCAAAATAGAAATTTAAAATGTTGATCAGCTTTAAATGAAAAAAAAATGTTGCTTGCCTTTAATTTACCTAATTTTCAATGCCTGTTTAAGAACAAATAGTATATAAGCCAAGGGGCTGACAGAATAGATTTCTGTTCCCAATCTAAGAAATAACTGAAAAAGAGAGAATAAAATATATAAAATGTTAGAAGCTGTTTTCTTTTCTACAGAAGATCCATCATAATAAAATGTTAGGATCAATTAACAACAATTTCCTAGCACTGCACCAACACTGTCTAACCACTATAAATTCTGTTGTAATTTTTGCATATAACAGTTTATTTCACCAAACCATTGTTTGTTCGAGGCCATAAAAACTGTGGGGGACTCCTTTTGTAAATTAATCTTAATCAAAATTTGTTTTCAGCATTGCTGTGTTTTCCAAGACTCCTAATGCATCCTTTTCACAGAGCAAGGCATATAGCATTCAACATTCTGCAGGATAAACTACAGCAAAATTGACATTAGGGCAATAGAGACTACATCTCTATTAAACTTACAGAACAAGGAGCCAACTGAGTATTAAATAAAAGACAAAGCACCACATGGCTATAGTAGGAGTCTCATGTCTGTCAGCAAGTCTGTTCCCAGCTGACCAGGGTTCTGACAGATGATTTGGTATGCAAGTTCATTACAGAATCTGTCCACACTCTGTACCTTTCATACTGGAGTTCTGTCAGGCCAGTGAGAACAACCTGACAAACATCTTGCAGTGCAACACCATCCCTCTATGTATCTGTTTTATTAATGTGCATTCAGTGCAGCTTAACACATGAAAATGTTACAGTGAAGTATTCCCCTGTTATCAGAGGCATATCTCGGCACTAGGCTTGATATTACATTTGATTCTCATATTGGCTTTGTAAACATGAAACTGTTATGTCCATAGAACTTCACCAAAAAAAAGTGTTTTGATGATGATTGTTCTGATATAGAAGTTTACAAGCATGGAAGAACTACACTCCATTACCCACAAATCCAGACAACTTAGGAAGGCTCACTCCGCTTGCGATGAAATTGAGATCAAAGAACCTAAATCCCAAAGATGAATAACAAACTTTAACAAATTCTGAGGGAAATGTATCTAATACAACATACTAGTACTCCTAACTCAGTTTCTCCTTTCTTTGTACATTTGACACTACATAATTGACAAAAAATGGGAGATGAGCAGAAAAAAAGAAAATACTGTGTGCATCCACATAAATTTATAGCTGAGTCTCCTCAGGAAAGAATTATTCCACTCAGAATCTGTACTCAGATGCTGCACTCAGAATTTGTGTTGTGACTGGCTGCTGCACTCTTTTTTGGACACGTTTGCATTACAGACACACAAGGCACTCCTTGAACACATTGACAGCAGGCCCACCCAAAGTGCTGGATCACAGATGCCACTGGGATCAAGGTGGGCAAGGCAAACACTGCCAAGGGTGAGAGGGAGGACTGAGCAAACTGGCCTCCAGCACATCTCTCCAAAGTGTTCAGCACAGCTCAGACTGCATGGACAGTACATGGGCCATGGCTTATCAATATTATTTAGGAAGGATATCAGAAAGTCCCAGAGATATGTGACCAGAAGCATCCTGTTGTCACAATGTCTGGAGTAGAAACTCCAAGATATCATCTCTAGTTCCCTTCATGTGATGTAACAACATAATTGCAGTCCACAAGAGAGAGAAATGCTTGTCCTCCATGCAAGCTGTCTACAGAAACTCTACAAAACCTTGTGCTTCATACCTTTATGTGTCTTCCCTTGAAAATTCCTGCCCCTCCTACATCCATACTTTTCCCGACCAAAAATGTTATTCACTCCAATGACAAGCAGACATGAAAAAATGTTAAATTCCAAAATACACAAAATATGACACAAAGTAACAGAAACTGATTCAACCTACAGCAAACACACAACACAATCCTTTCAAAACACACTGCACCGAGAAATAGGCCCACATTTGTTGCCCTGAGTTTTGCAGTTCTGATGTTTTCATTCTTTTGTAACTGGCTCTCACACATCCTCTGTAAACATAGCCATGTTATTGTAACAATAACTTATTATCTACATTCCTTTCTCCTGGGCACAGAAGTTTGATGGACATTTCCTTTGACCAGTGTGATTGAGGGACAGCGAAGCTGTTCCTCCAATCCACTATGATTTCTGAGACACATATAATAAAGAGGGCAGGGTCCGCCCGGCAGTTGTTCCTTTGCTCTCAACAGGTGTCTGTGTCCTTCTTTCATGTCATTATTGCGACACACATTAAGCAACACACTCCAAAGACAGTTACATTGTCTTCCAGAAAAATTTGGAGAATATACTGTCTTCCTGAGCAGAAAACTCTTCTTTCCTAGGGAATGAAGTTTCACATCATCTACCACGCAGATCCAAAGAGTGAGAAAGAGTTTATGTATAATCTCATATACTTTTCATGAGCCTTATAAACTTCTGGCAGATTTAGTAATCTTCCATAAGTCTCCAGATTTCACAAGTCCTATATAAAATAAAATTCTCGACATTGGAAGAAAAAGAAAGTAGAACACCTTAAGCAATGCAGTAGGGACACAAGGGAGAGGGGAGAGTGAGGGGAACAAACCAGTCCTTATTACAGCTCACTAACACATTTTGGATTGCTCTTGAGGCCAAAGATATAAAAGAGACAAAATACCACCGATTCAGCATGCCCACAGTAATTTTATGTCAAAATTGTGAACTGCAGTGCAAAGCTCCTGCAATGCAAGTTACCCACGCTTTACTTAACCTCAAGGACCAGCAGAAAATAATGATCATTCAGTAAGATATTAATTACAGAGCTTTCTGATTATATGTTTTCTATGAAATATGAGAGTATCTATTCTAGCGTCTCCAAAGAGCAACAGACATGGCAATGGCAAAGA
This sequence comes from Climacteris rufus, assembly GCA_013398175.1. Classification (NCBI taxonomy): domain Eukaryota; kingdom Metazoa; phylum Chordata; class Aves; order Passeriformes; family Climacteridae; genus Climacteris; species Climacteris rufus. The sequence continues at coordinate 239,312 of VZRZ01008135.1, read as the reverse complement.
GCTGCACGTCATCCAAAAGAGGGATAGATGCAGACAAAGATGAAGCCCAAATAAAAACCCAAGGACAGCATTTAGTAACTCTGAATTAATAATCAGTTGTCCTGTAATTTATTTCAGAATTATTTCAGCTATGCTTATTTCCTCATTAACAGTGAAAACCTACAACATGAAAAGTACATAAAATATAAATCTGTGGCAGATGAAGATACCAAACCTCTGATTACTTTATTATTGGTATTTAAAAGGTAAAAATCATAATGATGGGAAGTAAATCATGGCTTTACAGTGGGCAGCACCATTCACAGTTCTGAGACACCAAGAGCTACACAGCTAGTGAAAATCCAGCTATGATTCTTTTTCTCTGAACATTTAAACCATTCACAACAGCTCAGTGTCCTTGAACAGCTAACAAAAAAACACCCACAGTGGTGCACCTGGCTGATGATAAAACAAGACTGAACAGGATTCCTAACGAGAAGACTTGAGAAGACACCTTTGCCATGGTGGAAGTCAAGAGGCCTGCTTAAATAATAATTTGTCTGCTCAGTCACCTCAGCTACTTTAAAGGACCAAACTTTAATTGCAACATACATGTGCATTTAAGTTTCACCTTTGGGGACTTTCCATAACCCCAACCATAAGTTTTTCTATGCAGCTTTGCAAAGTTGAACTTCATCAAAACAACTCCCATATGCAAGAAAAAGCAAACAAATCCCAATTACTACACACTGGTGTTCTGACTTTTCTACACCCTCTGACCTTCCAATCATACAATCCTTCTCAACCTTGTTCCATTTCACTCAGATTTTTAGCCTGTTCTAATCCAGAAGACAAGAGTTCCCATCAGTCATACAACAAGTGAGAGAAACTTCTCTCACTTTGTCCTGTCTTTTCCCTTTGAGAGAGGGAATGTCTATTGCTCTAATCCCTTCTGCATAAACACTACATAGAAGGAAGATCTATTTAAGCAAAACACTGGCACAAGAACAAGCATGTTTAAGCTAGCTGTGACTTTGTCTAGCCTGGAAATTAAAAGGTGTAAAAAAATATTAGAAGCTCTTTTCAAACACTGATCCTTAAAAAATGGCACAAGGAGAGAAATAACAAATGAATCAAGGCAGATATTTATAGCTTTAGGAACAGAAATATGTTAAGAGGACTGTTTGAAAGAGCCAGAAGATTCCTGATAGTCATCTGTCCCCTGCAGATGAGCCAGAAAAATCTCTCATGCATTCACTGTTCAGTCAGAACAATGCAATTATATTGTTAAAATCTTTGGACTGTCCTGTTTCCAGAACGACAAGTATAGTACATAACATGAACCCTGCCAACATGAGAGAAGTTCAATATAAACAGTTCATTAAAATCAACTAGGATTCACAGGCTGTGTGTGCATCACAGCAGATGTACCCAGGAAACCCCCAGATGGCTTTCTGGGGAAACCATGAGCCTTTCTGAGTAACAAAATCTAGCCCCACACTACCAGAGGCAACACCGTGCAACACCTTTTCCACAGTCAAATTCTGTCCTGAAGGTAAGTTCATTTTACTTGCTCCCATGACTTCCCTCTGCAGATAATTAGAAACATATTTCTCATTTTTAATTTCCCTCTTTTCACAGAAAAATTTATGCAGTAGACTTATTAGCAGGTTAAAGCAAAGAGCAATGGCAAGTTAAATATGGTTATTTGCACTGGAACAGAGCAATAAAGCCACACAGGACTTGTCCAGTTACCTGAAGTGACAGCTGGACATTAAGAGCTGTGCTCACTTGAGTCTTATTCTGCACCGTTAAAAGATAATGAGTAACATCTTTAAAATCTTCTAAGGATCTTTCATCACTGTGCCCAGCAATATTTAAAGAAACCAAAATCCTCCTCCCTGAAGATAATGAAATATGAAGAAAGCCACACTGGAACAGTACATGTATTATAAAGGCTGTTAAATGCTTTGCTTGCATTTTTACATCATTACTAAAATTCTACTCTCTGAAGAAACTATGTGAAAGCAACACACTTCAGTATTCTGCTCTCTGGATGCAAACAAAATGAGGTCTGCCAATTTGTGTGACCATAATACATTTTCTTTACCACTTCTTTCAGTTTTGAATTTCAGAATAAGCCATAATCCACTCCTTCTCTTGCTTCTTCCTACACTATTTCAAAGTGTCACAGCTTAATGTGCACAAACATGCTGAAAACAATCTCTACAAGGTTACTAAATGCCCAAATTGAACTCCAAAAATTCATTTACAGGACTTCAGAAGACAGCAAGGTGCCACTTCACTGTCAAATTCCAAGCTGAGTTTAAAGAACTACTAGGTGGGCGGAGAAAGCATCATTTTTTCTAACAAGGACTTAAAATATGCAGAAGTCAAATGACAAACCTTCACAATGGCTTTTTCACATTTCCAAACAGTAACACTTAGTAATTTAGATGGCAAATATGTAGCTTCATGTATCAAAACGTGCCAATCCACCAGAAATGAAATTGTACAGGGATAAGAAGTAGCCTGTCTGACTGCAAACAGCTGAGAGAAAAGATGCATTGCTAAATCAATCATATTTGACCCTTCCTGGAGGTAGATGAATTCAGAAGCAACAGTCTTGGCCTGGCAACTAAATTTAAGTATAAGCATGACTTGGTGCCTTAAAATCATGGTTTAGAATGCCATCACAGCATACCAACTGCTGCCTCACTGCACCTGCACTGGCACCTGGGCAAGATCCAGTCACTATAAACACCACATTTTGGTCTCCTGGTTCATTCAGCCAGGACATTTTGAGAAAGTTTTGATAGCCACAATTGTTCTATTCCATTTTATTCTCACTACTTGGGAAACACATCCTTCAGCTGACTCATTTTTTAAATCACTTCAGCACTTAAACTGTCACACTTGACGCATAATCTGACACCACAGAGTCATAGTTTGAATATTTCAGTTCTATTACTTTTAATTCTGTACCAGTTAATCATACTTTATTTAAAGGTAAAATGTTAATCTTCTGATGTTAAAAATCATCATACGTTACCTTTTTATGGCCACATATTAAAATAAGGATACTTGCCAATTACCTAGAGTCTTCTTTTCAGGATTTAAATGAGACATTGACAAGAGGTCAGCTCAGAATCTCTGCAGTACAACACTCTGCTCTGCATGCCAGAGGTGCTCTCTTTAAATTTCGCAGTACTTCACAGCTGAAATTAGCACATCTCACCAACTGCCACCCTATATTGGTGTGTCCTTATTTTAATCCTTTATAAAAGGTGTACCAAAGAGCACCTGGCTCCAAATTGTTTGCTATAAAGTGGTTGCATGCACTATCACAAGCTCAAAACTGTAACAGAAATCCTTCAAAAATTCAACGGTTCTCTCCAAGATAATAAAAGTGAATTTTTTGTTGTTGTTTTAATATTGCTACTTCACATGACTTAAAACACATCTCTACAGACACCACCAGAATGAGGTCTTAGGCTGCAAGCATTTCCCAGCAGGGATTTTTGTCTCTATACTTGTCTGCAAAGCAACTAGCAAATTGTTAATCATCTATAATTAAAGACACCATAAGCCCAGAACCCATCAGAGTATATCTCCAGTTTGCTCACATGGCTCTTTATGCATAAAATATGCCTTTTCATTTCATTCCAAGCACCTTTTTCTATTTGGGTGCCTCCTTCAAACTTTCTTCTAAGACATGACCAAGAGAGGTATTTTCAACATCTATTTTTATGTATAAAACAACAAAGAAGGGAAATCTATGTAACATACTTCTCTAAGTTTTTCCTTGACCCTAACATTTTGAGGTTAATGTAAGACTTTCAGAGTGTGTCCACAAAATGTCATAACTGAGCAACATGCACACGTTAAACTTTTCATCTCACACAAAGGCCAGAAAGCAGTACCACAAATTTTTAAATAGGTAAGTAGGAGAAAAGACAGCTGAATTGCCCATTGCCACGTGTGATAAGCCAGGAAAAACAGCTCAGTTGAGCTGGTGATTCACTGGATTTCCACTCATTTACATAGGTCATGTCTGGCTCATGGCAATGCACTCTAGATCTCAACAGTTACTTTTTCCTGTGACCACAACTGCATCCTGCAGGTTGCACTCATCTGCTCTATCTTTTACACTCTACTTGCAATGGTAAGCAAGTCATCCTGAGATAAAGTTCATACAGAACCAGATGCAACATATTAATTTCATTTTTAAATAAAGGAAAAGCAGCATGGTTTTAGTGGTGGTGCTGATTATATTGTCTTAATTTTATTCCACCCTTTCCACGTTCAGAACTACAAGTGTTTGCTATGTTGCTTGGGGTTTTGATGCTTTCCTTTCAGTGTTGACTTCATTACAATTATCAAAGCCATATATACTATAGAAAAAACACTGTTCATACAACAACTACCATCCACACTTAGCTGGCAAGAGCTCACAATACCTCTGCCTGTCTGCAAAATGAAAAAAATATTGTAAGTGCAAAACTAAAAACCCAACAATGTAAAACTCCACATGCATTTCTGCTGACAAGCACAGAGTCTAACAGGTGAAACTGCTCCCTCCCTAAACCTAAGCTCTACACCAAAGCTCTGCTACCAGGAAGGCCAATCCATGGACGGCCGCCTGACTAGACAACTTGCTCTAGGAGGCAAGCTCAAGGCTACAATCTTTATTTTAACACATAATTGCCTTGAATTTTAGAAGAGTCTTCTGCCTTCACGCAGAGGATAGCCTCCCACAGTTCATAACAAAGGTGTGTGTTATTACAACATTTGGAAGTGACTAACAGGGTGAAAGCTAAGTTTCATTTCTCACAGACTCTTTAGAATCAAACAAACTATATCTAAAAAGTGCAGATATGCTTTTTTATTTCTTTTGCAGTTCAGGGGAGGGGGGAGGGAAAAGCATCACTGATTTGTATATTAAAGTGCAAGCATCTGTCCTACTGATGACATTCTAGGGAAGCACATTAGCATAAAATTTAACGATGTCAAATAAGTGGATGTGAAATAGGGACTGCGTAAAGACACTATTTCCAAGCCTGACAGAAACATCACTGTTTAGAAATGCAAATGATACCATTATGTTCAATAATTATATGAAAATATGAACAGTTCAGCATGTTTTCCAGCCCTGATGGCGGTTAATGGGATGTACGCTTATGTAAATAACTACTATTAAAGCTAATGCTGAAAAAAACTAATAAATTCATACTAAAGCAACTGATTTAGTACGCTTTTAAACCCCAGCAGTGCTCGCTTATTAGAAAGGAGTGCATTCTTATGTTTAGAACTCATTACTGTTACAAGTCACTGCAACTCCATCAATTACCATGCATTAATGAAAATGGGACACATACAAAAAAAAATTATTGCCTCTCAGCAGTTTTCTTTAAAGACAAAATATAGGGGTATTACCATCACTGGGCCTTGAGGGGAACTTAGCAGCAACATAATCCTTATTACTACAACTGTACTCCCTGCGCTATAAACCCTGGGGTATATTTTGTCCCAAGAAGGGGATGACCTTTATGTAAATTTCTTGACATACATGCAATGAAAGTGACCACACTGCCATCAGTAAAAGCTTACAATTTCCACAGTTATAAATGTATTTAAATAAGCATATACATACTAGGATCTGAACTGAAAAATTTTAAATGTGAAATTAAAAACTACAACTCCTGAAACTAGATGAAAGGAGGTGTAAAGCAAATAGAACTAAGGACAAAAGGTATATGTTGAAGTGTTCAATGAAGTTCTTGCATCCAAATAATTTCCTTCTGTTTTTACACTTTCACTTTTCATAACCTCCTAGACAGCCATGGAATTAAGACTTTAAGGATGTTATTCATTGCTCTTCAGATGTTTCCTCCAATACCTCAGCATTACTCAAAATTCTTAGCCATGGTTAAACATCACAACTGATAGAGGAAATAAAAGCAAGACTGCTGTTACAGCAATGAATTCCTAAAGAAATTAAAAGCTGAGATTTATTGAATGTCTACAACTCTACAACTAACCCACTTTCATTTTCTAAGTAGTCTCTGAAAATGAGGTATTACTGTAACATCCACTAGACCCTAAGATGTTTAGCAAGGCTGAAATTGCATTTATATTAGTTTGCACTAACTGGCCATATAAAATTAAGGATGGGCTTGAACAACCTTACAAGAGGCTATAGACAAAGAACTGATGCCAGATGGAGAAGATTCACATAAGACAGTTACCTGTCCAGCCTCAGCTGCTGTAAAACATGCTGGCATTTTGGTATGGGAAGGCACAGACTTGAAACTCTCAACTACAAAAGCACTGTCAATAAGGACTATGAAATCCCACAACAATAGAAGGGAGGTAAGAAATAGCTGAAGTTTTCATCATGCATGAATAGTGAAAAAGTTCATACAGGCAATGTCTACCGTAAAAGACAATGTTAAATTAATGCTATGTTAAAGTGCAATGTAGTCCCCACAGCACAAGGCAAAAATAAAGGCTACTCCAGCCTGAAAAATATCAAATCTAAAAGCAAGTAGCAAAACCAGGCTTTTAGAGGGCCAGCATCCCACAGTATGCAACAGCAAACAAATGATGACAGTCACTGTGACAAATGTTTGATGGGAGAGAGATGGAAGAAAAAAAATTGCACAAAACTATCTGATTGCTTTCACTAAATCTCTGTTGAAAGAGAGGTATGAAGTGTTTTGCTATCTAGACCATTAAAACTATTTCATGAGTGAAGGCCACTCTAAAAACAGTAAGACAAATTTGCTACTGATTAATAATAAAGCCATTCATTTTATTCTTCAAATCTAAAGTAATTACAAGCCAGAGCATGGCAAATGGATTTAGAAGAAGCCATTACGTCAGAAGAATCCTTTAAAGAAGAACAGTAATTTAAAAGACTGAACTGAATAATGAACTCTCCTGAACAACAATTATTATGAGATTGATTTATTGAAAGTGTATTTAATTATGCAAGAAATGTTTAAACTTTCCAAAAGAGTACAGGAAGACAGAGAAACCAATAGCAGAGTCAGCCCAACGTCCTCATTACAGTTGAGAAGCTGAAGCAGATGGAGAATTCATTTAGTTTAGAAGGATAAAGTACATCAATTTCTCTGAATCCACATTTCTAGTCAATTTGTTACAGTACCAGCTTCAACAATTAATGATCTCATTTTCTCATTTGTGCCTCCTTTTAAAAAGATCTCAGTCTTTGTTTCCAAATGAGCCAAATGTCATAAAGAAAAAAATTAACTCAAACATCACCTTGAAAGCTCTCATGCCTAAAATCCAAATGTTTCAGCAATAACCACAGAACCAGGGCTCAAATTCAGTCAGGTAGATAGCCTGGTCAGTTTGAGTATCTGAAAAAAGAAGAAAAATCTGCCTTTTACCTGAGACACTTAAACTGACTAGTTTGATTTCTACAGAGAAATAGTTTTTTTACCTGGACTACTTCACTATTTTTTCTTATGATACAAGAATATTAATATATGAGATTACCATGGCTGAAGGTGTGTTTCCAATGACAGGTCTCTCTTGCCTAGTTTAGACAGGGGCAGCCCATCACCATATCCAGTTCTGAGATCCCCACCAGACACTTAATACAGATATTACCACAAGTCTGTGCTACAGATACCAAGGGCTGGGAGACAGGCTGTCTGTGAAGCATATAGCTACCAGTGGCTATCAACAATCTGGCAGAGCAGACCTGCAGCTCTTATTCAGTCAGAACATTCAAAGTCATCAAGTCTCTAGCACCAGGTACAGATCACTGCAATGTAAAAATGTCATGAAATGCAGGATGTGAGAGAATGCTACCAGCCCTCAACACTGTCCTCAGGGGGCCTCCAAAATTCTACACCAGAGCTGCTGGGTGGGAAAATCTTGTATTCCATCAGCCACACACAGAACAACACCATTCCACCCTTAGTATAAAACACAGCAAATCTGCTTCTCCCATTCCACAGCTGTATTTCTATGCTGACAGTACCATCTTACAAAAAATTGTGCACCACTGAGTACAGAGTTTTAGGGCAAAAAAGTCTGTCTAGTTCACATTCTACAGAGGCTGTTGTTGACTGCTTAGATGCTGCCTGCTGATTCTGGGTATTTTCATAGCATGGACAACGTGGCTAGATTGTGCTCTAAGGCACTAACTAGGATTAAACACAGAAAGCTTTAAATGAATCTCCAGCCATTGATCCATTTGAACACTCAACATTACAATATGTTTCACCTTGTTTCAGTTTAAAAGTTCATGAAAAATTCAAAATGTCTTATTTACCCAATAGTCCTTGACTGATTCTTCTACATTTAAGTTCGTAAATACATACATTATTTAGCCAATACTGCAGTTACAGAATACCACATAAATATTCAGGGACTTTTTAATAAGTGCAGCTTTTTTTCAACAGAACACAACGGTTGCTTAGAAACATTTACCAGTAGGATACCTGAAATAACAGTAAGGGAAACACCTTCAAAGAGTGAAGCAGTTGGATAAAATGGAAGAAAGGAGCAAAATACTAATTTTTCATTCTGCTCACACACCTTCAAACAAATTATGATGCACTAGAAGATATATGGTATGCATTCACATATGAAAAATAGAAAGAGAAAAAACTTAAAATTATAAGCTGAGGGAGCCAAGTTAAGAAATAAAAGAAAAATAATGACGGTCATTTCAAACCCTCAGTTCATAACTTGTCAGAAACTATACCATCAGGAACAGACTGAGCCAAACTTAATCTCTAAAATTGTTACTGAGTTTTACATAAATAGCCTGACTTTCAAAAGCACTATGTACAAGTTTCTTGCAAATGGCAAATTTGTTTTTGTATAGAAATCTTCTTCTTGCTTTTCTTCTCTTTGGGGAGGTAGGGATGCGGGTGCAACAAGGCAAGGACCCACTTTCATACAAATACTTTTAACTACAATATTCATGTCCATGCCCCACTTCTCCCTGACACTGTGCTGTCACTTTGAGTTCAGACTGTCCCCTGCCCAACAGCAGCCCCAGGGAGGATTCATGCTCACACATGAATCTGCTACACATCCCACAAAACACTCAGCCAAAGCCTTTCTGTGCAAGACATTCTTTGTTCCTTCAGCAGTGACGACAACTTGGTGGGTCAGATTAAAAAAGGAAAGGAAACAGAAAAGCCTATATTTTCAGAAAAGCAAATTTAACATTATAGAGAAAGTAAATCAGAACAAGCAAGTAAATTTTGTACTCTGATACCTCCTTTTCTATCATTTTGTTCTTTGCATTAAGGAAGCCACTAACACTTTTTCTTCTGAAAAAAAATAGTAATTTTACATTAACACAGTAAGATAGGAAAAGGAGAAATATGTAAGTGGCACTAATTTATGTATGCAAGACTACTGTAATGAACAGTACTATGGCAAAACTAAAAGCATTTTATTAAAGTCTCTAGATAATGCTTACAAAGCTCATTATTCTTCCAGCAAATTAATATTCTATGTCTCACTAACACTATAAGCAAATGAACTGTTTTAGTTAAATTAATATTCATGTTAACTGCATGCAAAACCAACTAATTAAGTAGTTCTATAATATTAAGGACATATGTAAACAGAGTCTGTGATCAATTTTAAGACTAACCAAGTAAATCATGTAGGATTTGTTGTATGAACTTGGCTGGGTCTTCAGCAACCCGGTTTACTGGGAGGTGTCCCTGTCCAGGGGGATTGGAACTAGATGTCTTTAAGGGTCCCTTCCAGACCAAATCATTCTGTAAAGCCATGTTCAGTCAGAAAATAATTCCAACAAAAAGGTTAAATAACCCAGTTACATTCCAAATATAAACCAAAACAGCAGTTTAGTAAGGTTGGTGAGTTTAAATTTACAAAAAGAAAATGAAAGTTCAAAATAAATAGAATATTCCCTTTATTTTCCTATTCTTTGTCCACATAATAATAATTTAAGCAGAGCTTAGAATTCAATAGCCAGTTGTTTATATTTTTTAAAGAAGGTTCCTCTTCACCTATTAATAAATCTTCACAGAAATGTTAAGGCTGCTTTTTCCTCTTCATTTATGCAACACCATCAAATTTACATGAAAAAAATCCTTAATGGTGATAACAAGGAAACCTAAACAACCACAACATAATTTCTTTGGGCTATAAAATATCAAAAGTATTTGTTTCTTTATAATCTTATTATATTTTTTTTCCTAAGACATCTATCATGACAGTATTGGGGCATCTTACAAAGAATATTTTCCTAATTGTTAAATTTAATTATATTTGGGACGTAAATTAATAATAGGTGCTTGAAAATATGTCAGGAAAAAAAAATGAAAGCCAGAAGCTTTTCTATTAACAGCTCCTAGCAAAAGTGGAAACAGAGGCAGCACAAGCAGTCTAAGTGCATAACGTTGTGCACATTGCTCACCCCTTGTTGTGAAAATGTAAATAACACAATACAAATAAGAACAAGGAAGCTGCAAGTCGCACAGCCCAAAGTCAATGCCAGAATTTAGACTGCCACTAGACACAGTTTAGTCACCCACAACATATCCATACAGCAGCAAACAGAAGATAAACACCAAGACACTGAGGGACGTTCCACATGGTGAGTCTTCCCACATGAGCTTAGTCCCAAATTGTTTCAAAAGCTGAGCGAGTGCTAGAATACACTGACATATCCCTGCCTTCATCAGCTGTCTCACCATCGTCTGACCGATCCCAGGCCACCTGCCACCATCCCAGCTCTTACTTAACCCTGACTGCTCATCCCAAACACTTCTGAACCCATCACCCATAGGCTTTTGTTGCTTTCACATCAGTCATGCCCAGCCCAACCTCTTTTCCAGGTCTTTCTCTCCAGACAGGTTCTAGATCTCATTTTCCCAATACACACTCCACTTATATTTTCCCCTCTACCTTTTACTTAAACTTCACTTTCAGAAAGTCATTTTTCCTACCCCTTTCTCATCTTCATAGTTATAAGATGCTTTCATTGTGGGGGGCACCAAAAGAATGGGAGCACCTGTTACTGGATTATCCAGTTCAACCCAGTTGGGCTAATTTTAGTAAGAACAGCAAGAGATGTCATCCCAGCATGCATTCCTTAACACCACTAAGTGCCACAACTCCTAAGAAGAGCACCACTAGAACTTTCCAGTTTATTATAAGCAAAAGAGTCAATTACAAGCAAAATAAAATTTTGATCCTCCTTTGGTTTTGGAATTGTTTGAAACACTTTAGATCAAGTTTCTTTTGAAAGAAGTCAGTTTCAAGTGTAAATGCCTCGAGGAAAACCAAGTCAAAATATCTACTTTTGACCATATTATAATATGAGAGGTCTAACAATACTGCTTTAGGAAGAAAGTGTAGACCAAACAACTAATTGAAATCCCCAATTTTTCTTCATTCTGTGACAGTATTGCTATAGTAATTCTGTGATATTGACAGCCCTGACAACAAGCTGGCCTATGGTTCACAGCATGCTCATCAGAGTTGTCCTCCATTAACAGTACGCCCTAGTACTGAGTACTCAACTTCCAAAGTTTCAGTGAAAGGGTAGAACTGATTTTTAAATCTGCATGACATTTTAGTTGTTGTTCCCTACCCAGAAAGCCCTGACCAGTTCCAAATCAAATGGGAGCTTAGGCTGCAGATAGATATTGTTTTTTCAATACTGCTAGTTACTGCTAGTCAAAGTTTTGTAGTAAGATCATTGCATACCATCCATTTCCCTACCCCCAAAGCTTTGGTCATAGTCCCTCAGCAATGAATTTGAACAGACGGGTCCTCATAGCTTCTCAGGGGGAAAGAAAAGCCAACCACAAAAAATAAGAGCACATTTTCCTGAAAGTAGGGATTTCAAGCACCAAACAATATTTTTTCCTGTAACAATCTCAAAAAAAAATAAACAAAACAACAAAATACATGTTGCTGAAAAACCCCCACACTCCCCATGCTAAAGTGCTGAAATTGCACTTTGCTGGATAGCTGCAGTTATATCAGAAGCACCAATTTATTACCATAGGATAGTTTTAAATACTGCAGTAAAGAAATTAATCTTATAGAGAATAAATTATGGGGGGGTTGGGGGAGAAAAGTAAAACTGATTTTACCAGACTTTAAGATTTTTTTCTTGCGGCATTATATCCCTGATATCTTATCTGTAAGTGGACTCTACAATCAAGAAGAACTTTCAGAATTTAAAGTTGCCCTACTTGAAACAGTCACAATCTGTATTCAGCCTCAGCAAGTCCTTTCTACTATTTCTTGTCTCTGCAACAAGCTTTAAAAAATTAAGTGATCAGAGTTACATTGAAGATCTTGAATCATTCATGTATGATAGGCAAGTATTGCAGTAGTTAAAATTATGTTGGTTTAAATTATAACCTTGTTTTATATATCTAGGTTTTACAGAGTTTTATGAAGTGTAAAATTGCATGCATTAACCTTCTGCCATGTCTACCAGACTTCTGGAAAGGTATTCATGCTTGTGCAATCTATTTCTGGTAAAGAAAAAAAAGAAAGGAAAAAAAATCCAAACAACAAAACAAGCAAGCAAGTCTACTTTCCAGTAGCCAAATAAACATTGTATGAATTAGTCAAAGCTTTGTGTGGATACATTACACAAAAATCAGGAACATGTATCCCACCAACATTCATGAGCTGGCTGAATACACAGCATGTAACATACAACAAAACACTGGCTTCAGTGCAATCAATGTAAAAGAGCTGTTGTCACATCTCATGGCTCTTGAAATCAAATTTAATATTTTCCACTAAATATTCATGGCCAGATAAATTTGTTCATATGTATATTATTTAGTACAAACAAAAAAACTCACCCTAAAAAAATAAGTGCCACTGTGCTACAAGGGATGTTCTGGGTCAGCAAGGGCAAATGCCATGCTGAAAGACCACACAGCACTGAATGCCTTTCCTAAGCCAACCAAGTTCCATCATAAACAACGCACTGTTTTTGTTAAGCCTCCCAGTACTAAACTGTGAAACAGGATTGCCTGAATTTTCAAGTACCCTCCTCTAACTTCATGTTTAATTTTGTGGATTCTCTTTGTTTATTTCCATTTCAACACTGGCCCATAGCTTGAACAGCCATTTTTTGTCACTAACTGCATTTTTAACTCGAACAAGGCATGACTCGGGACTGAGAACAGTACTGCACACCAGGCTGCATCGTGCTTTTAAAAATAGCATTACTACCCTCCCTATTGGAAATACAGCTCCTGATGAATCACACACCATTTGCTGTGCTGTAGTTGCAGCCTTGTCTCTTCCATATCCCACTGTAGTCAGCCATTAGCTCCCTGAGAAATTTAAACAACAAAGCATCAGTATCAAAGATCTGGAAGAGAAATGAACAACAGAATTTTGTAAAGGTCTGAAACACCACAGAACGGAAAATTGCAATGCCTGCAATAGTGATGTTGCATGTGATATTCCAGGACTGGGACTAAGCATATGCATCTTAAAGAAATGCAAGTCACAGGCTGCAATAAAAGAGAATCCACTGGGTTTATAAACAAAGAAACCCTACACCAACAAAAAGTCTAAACTGGCTAAACCTCCTAGTACATATATATAGTTTATGTGCCTTCAGTGTAGATTGTCTCTCTGTGGACGTGGAGAGAAATGGAATACCATGCAAGTTTTGGATCTAAATTACAACCACCTAACAGAATTAATTAAAAAAATAAAAATCTATAATCATATTTCAATGTGTAAATTCCTTATTGTCATTTCTAGTTGACAAATATCTATTTCATAGCAAAACAACATCATAGAAACAGCTGGATGGCAGTTTTAAGCTCAAATGAACCAGTGTCACATGCTGACAAGTCATCTCTCTGATTGCTTTTGAATGGCAGCACATGCAGATATAGTCTATGCCATAAATTAGAACAATTATTTCTCTGTACTTCACTTTTTATTTCAGTGAGCCATTGCACATATTTTTAAAGGATATCTTCCCTTTCCTTGATGATAAGTTCATTCTGTTCCTCTAGCTGTCTGATCTTCTTCTCAAATGACTCCTGTTCAGCTTTCAGCCGTTCTTCTGTCACCTCCTTTTCTTCACTTACCCTGAAAAGAATTTGAGAAAAATAAAATATATGCCCATAACCACAGTGCCTGCCTTCCAACTCCTCCACCACTTTGCAGGTAAATAGATAACATTCTCTCCACCCTTAAGCAGGCTAGTTCCTCACAATGTTTATTATATTACACAGGAAGACACATTTGACTTTGTGCAATACAATGTTTTTTTTCAAAGACAGCAGTAGTAGGGTACGTGCACAATAATGGTCAGCAAGGAAGAACAAAGTAAGGGCTTGAACCCACCATTAGGTTTGTGCAGTCTGATTCCCTGCAGCCATAATGAAGATTCACTGGGATCCTTACAAGCTTAGGGCATGAAGATAGAAAACTCAAATGGGAGAGCTTAGCTGACAAGAGAGGATGAAAATTATGTAAAACTTTTCTGTTCCTTAATCTATAAACTAATCCTTCTTTCACCTTTACTGGTCAAATACAAGTCCAGGAAAGAATAATTTTTCTTGTTAGCTTTCTCCAAACAAAACAGTTTGTCCTTTTTTGGAGATTTTCAAATATCAAGCTGCAGGAGTAAACTTTCCTTTCTGTCTGGGGCACGGCACCCTGTATCTTGCTGCTCAGTGTAAATAATTGGATCAAGATTAAAAGATGACAATGTAAAAAAAGGCCTACAATGATCATTTATTCTGCATCTCAAGAGCAGGCTATAAAAACAATTTTTCTGGTATCACGTAGGCAAGAAGATCATTATGCACAGATGATCCTGTAACTATGCTAAAAAACGTGCTTGAAAATCATGGTTCTATAAAAGTGACACAAAAATATTAAGTAATGAGCTTAGACTAATAAATATTATTGCTCTGCACTTAGGCAATTTCTGTTGCTGAAGGCTCTTAAAGTTCAGTCTTTTATGATGATGAAACAGCTGCCACAACACAGGTGACAGGAGCCCAAAGCAATACAACTTTTAGAAAACTCCAATTTCAACTTCCTTTAAGTGGAACAATCTTATAGGAAGAGGAAAGAGGAGGGAAAAAATACTATCTATCTATCTATCTATATATATATATATAAGCATTAGACTAAGCTTTCCAATTGTCCCATCAGATTCACTCATTCTTAACAGAAAGTTCCATTCAAGGACTGAGCCATACATTTGATATTACAGCGTTTTCCTTAAGAGGGCACAGATTTGTTTTGATCTTTCAGTGGAAAGGTCATAAATACCACAATGGGGTCATTCCCCTGGGGTGAACTATAGACAAGCAGTATTCCCCAGCTCCAATATCAACCCACAGCCTTTCCCGTATCAACTCAAACAGAGTGCATGAAGTTGGAAATAATAATACTGAAACTAACAAACCTAGAGGGAAACAAACACATACCATATAATCAAATTCTTTAAATTAGGGTGGTTTGAAAGTTTGGATCAAACTACTAATTGAAAAGTTTATAAATTATAGGAAAAAAAAAAAAGACATGGAATTAATGTGAAAACATTCCACTGTTCATAAGACCATGGTCTCATTTACAAACCCAGCCCTGGCCTGGGAAGGTGTGATGAGTTCAACCTACTCCTAAGCCCCTTCCCCTCCTCTCACAGGCTGTCAAAGGGTTGTGCACACAACATTAAAGAAACCAGGTAAAGGGAACCAGATGTTTTAATTCTGGACCCATACCAACACCTTTGCACTCCTTAGCTAAGCAGGCAACAAACTTCTGAGAAGTATCTACACATCATTGCTCCCAGATGCAGTAACAGCCACAGCACATTTGCCACAGGCTGCAGACAGAGGCTTTCACATCTAACCATGACCTGTTTGTTTCCTCCAAGTCCAAAGCAACCACTTAAATGACTACAGCACACACGACCTTCCTTCAGATAATCACTAAGAGATTCAAGAATAAAAAAAATTTATTAGAAAAGCACAACAAAGACAGCAATGACCACGTGGATGAAAGACAGGAAGGAAACAGGAAAAGAAAGAGAGGAAAAGTATCATCTCCAGGACATTATGTAAGGAAGGTAGCTTGCTTACTGAATTCCAGAAGTGATGCTGCATGAGAAAAAGTGTTGGGACGACTGAAACACTAGACTATGCTGGCACTCAATAACACTAAAATCAAACAACAATATAAGAAAATAAGGTAAGAAAGAACAGAGCACTAGAGAAATCAGACTAAACCTAGCAGGTTCCACTCATCTCTAGATTCTGTGATTTGTTGCTTGTATCAGTGTGCATCACATTCACGTGCTGTGTTTGTATTTAACACAGATCACAGCAAGCTGTCACACTCCCAGACACATGAATATATTGTGCCACATATCTTATGCAGTAAATGACTGAGAACAGTAAGTGATCTTAGAAGAAATGTGGCAGTATGTGTTTATGTATCACAAAGCAGGAGACAGCCCATAAAGGGCAGGCAAGATACAAAAGACAGTTACTCACAGGAGGGGGCAAAAGGAAGTTAGAGAAAAGGAATACAAGAATGTCATCAGATTATGCTGGATTTATGTCACTTCCTATAAATAGCTCAGTGAGGTTTTTTTCTTAGATACTTATTTCTTTGGCTTCTGGCAGTAAAGAACAGCTGATTTTTAGCAGAACTATGAAGGACTTCACTGATGCTGTACAAAAACATTACAAGGCTCAAAATGCTCCTCCAAAGTATTTTCACCCACTGCTCACCCACTTGGGTCAGGAAAGAGCAGTGAAAGAATGAAGGCAAAACTACAAAGGGCACAACTGCTCCACTGAGCAACATGCTGGTGTCCAGCTCCATTGCTTCTGTTTCCAGGATCAAACAGAGGACTGAAAGCAAAGATGATAAATCAGTAGAACTATTCCTTCCACTCAGTGTCTGCAACATTTTCCTGAATGCAATTCACATTCATCTACCTTGTGTCATAGGATATGCACCATCTTTGTTTAAGATTTGTTTTAAATTCAGCAGTTCAAAGCCCATGTAATTCTAGATGCATTTAAATAAATATTTTATTTTACAGGAACACTTCTTTAGACAGAGAAAAACTCAAAATGCAAATATATTGACAAACAGCCCTCTTAGGACATCAGCCTTAGGGTTAAAATTAATTCCTAGTTCACCAGTTCCAATTATTATTGTGTGCTCCCAAGTCCAGTGCTGATCCTAGTATTTTTGTCTGATCTAAAGAAGGAATTGATCAAGAAGTTTGCTGATGACACTGACTCATTCCACTGAGTAAGCAGGACTGATGCTCTCCAGGTGGAATTTTTGAAGCACTGCTCAAGTCAACAGCACTTCAAGTTTTATTTGTTTAATGAAAAACTGACATGCACAAGCAACAGCCATAATAATACTCAAATCAACACTACACTAGGGACAGAACTCAACTCTTTCTGACCGAAGGCACTTACAAACTTTACAAATGAAGAGCTGGAAAAGCAAATTAAAAATAGCACCTTCTATTTTTTTTTAAATTTTTAAAAATTAGCTTTTACCAAGAGAAATCTGAAATGCATTAAGAACATTGTGTCTTAGCTAGTCAATACAGAAGACAAAAAAAAAATAGAGATATAGACACTGGAAACTTCACTGATCAGTCCTACACTTCTTGGGAACACTTGTATTTTAGGAAATATTAATCTGGTATTAGTCTGCCAACTAGCTAGCAAACATGAAAGTATTTTGGTGACCATTCTTGAAAACCACAAATTTAAATTCCAAGCAAAGACTGGCAAGACCACCATGGGGCGGGGGGGGGGGGGGAAATTAAGCAAGAGCCAAGATCAGGTAGTCATGCAGAGCCCAGAACACACAGATATCATGAAATGAAACCACATATCCCAAACGAAGAAGCACTCCAAAAAGACAAAAACAGAATTTTTGTCCAAGGATCAAGGTTCACAAATCTAATACATTTTACTCAAGTATCATGTGCAGTTTGTATAAATTAAAAATTAAAAAAAAAAAAACACAACTCTGCTATGGGCCCAAAACCTAATTGAAATTGCTACACAATGGATAAATTTTATGATACGCAACTTGCAAAATACAAAACTAGATTTCACAGCATGAATTTATTGCTACAAATGACTTTTTAAGCACAGAAGGTAAGTGTGATTGGTGACACAATAATCCTGGGCATGCTTTACCTATCAACACATAGTAATTTCCAGACAAGCTTAGGGATATCTCATTTGCAATCTCACTGCCTGACCAATTAAGAGAACTGCAGCATAATATTGCTCCTAAAGTAACACATGAAAAAAAGGAAAGATTTTGACACTAAAGCCAAGTAACAATTTGGTTAAATATGAAGTAGTGTAACCCAGGAGAGACAGCAACACAAGAGGGCAAACACACAAAACTTGTAATACAAACCACAGCCAAGCTGTCCTTCAAAGATCTTAAGGACTGGAAGAAAAACAGCAGATATACACTATAACAGTTTCCTTGTCCTCCTCTGCAATTGTTTCCCATTCTGTAACCAAATTAGTGTTCTGGTTTGATATTCATTTTCATCTTTGGTTGGAAAATTCCAATTTCAATTGGTCAATTTCAACTTTGAATCAGGATTAAACCTCTACATAGAACAAAGTCAGTAGAAAAGACTCATATCCTACACTGCTAGCACCCTACAAAGGGTTTAGGAATCCAAAGTCTTAGGAAGGGAGAAGCATTTTCTCAGTAAGAGACAAAGGGCTGTCTGAAGGCTCTTAGTAGCTGTCAGTCAGAAGTCGTTCTGGACATGCTAGTGATCTCAGACAGAAAGAAACAAATATAATAGTAAAAATCATCTTGTATCTCATTTGGAAAGGGAAATCACTTCCTCCCATGGGTGAATTAAGGGCATTATGACACCTTTCTACCTAAATTGCTTTTGACGATTTGTTTGCAAAGACAACAGGTCTTTGCTTCCTCCATGTTTATCTTATTCAAAGAAAGAAAGAATATAAAGTAGTTAGATAGCAATTTTCACCACTAAAAACAAAAATTAAACTTTCATGAGCCATTCTACATCACTTAGTCAATGCCGCTGCTCACTCAAAGGCAAAGTGCCTAATTGAGCTGTACAGGCACATGTGAAGAGGGAAGAAGTACTTATGATGTACCTGTCCTACCAGGAGCCCCAAAGACACAGAACTATCACTGCATAGCAGTTCGGAGTGAAGGGAATGCTTGCAAGCACAGACACATTTACTCCCTCTGCTAAGGAGTTATGATCCTCTCCATTTAGCCAAACGCCAAGACAGAGCGAGCTCTCAAAATCTGCATATTCCTTAAAGTATTTCACTCCAGAATCCTTCATAATCATTCTCAGTGTGGTGTCTAGCAAGTCCTTAATGTTCAACAGCCAACTGGCTACGTCCCAGCGGGCCCTGCGCTGCTCCTTCTCAGAAGAGGCTAATGTGTCCTGACACTGGCAGCGAGTACGAGCACAAGAATCTTTCTGTGTCTTCACCATGTCGCTGCTCATTTCATTACATAAGCTGATGACTGCTTCAGGAGCAGCCTGCAGTAATAAAAGCTCAGAGAGAGTCTTCTTTGCCTCTTTTGAAAGGACTTTGCTCTTACTGTGCCACTTTCACCACCATGCCAGGAGCACCTTGCTGAATACGTGAAGGTGCCATGCTGCTTGTTTTTGCAAAAAATGACTGATTACACTGGAGAATTCCCCATTTACTCACAAAGCACTTTGGCATTCATGGGCATGATTCATTCTACTCAAATTCCTCTACAAAAACAATTTTTAAAGAATCTGCTGACACAGTAAATTAAAAAGCTCAAATTTGCAACATTTGGTATTTTGGTTTTAGTCTGCCTCTCTCTTTTCACCTTAAAAGGATACATTCAAAGAAATGCAAGATAATGGTTACATTTGTAGGTGGCAGAACAGATCAAAAACTACAATTACTTAGCCTGGAAAGGAGGATTAGAAAGGATACACTTGAGCCCTTTCTTTTGAGTTTGTCTCAATATCCAATTTCATAAAGTCCCAAACAACTAACATGATGTCTGCCACTGGAATCCCCACCAGCAGATCTTTACAGCCCAGAAACTTTTTTTTTTTTTTCTCCTCAAAGAATGATATTAATATAGCCAGCATTAGAATTTATTCATATTAGTGAATGCACTGGCACACATACACCCACAATGTTCAAAAGCGCAGTGGGAATGAGAGTTGGAGGCAGAGCAGTAAAAAACAGGAAGAGATAGAAAAGTACATGAGCTCTCTCCTTCAGCAGTCACAGGAGTCAGGGAAAGACCACTACCCTGAGCTGCTCACGAGACACCCAGCTGAAATTCAAGCCCCAGAAGTAAATCATAATTTGCAACAGGTTTTCAAACAAAAAGAATTTTACCACTTTACAACAGCCTTCATGCAGCTACTTACTGACAAATCTATTTCTGTTCACCATCCTGCAACAAACATGCATGAATTAGGCTCAACTACCACTCATAAATTGTAGCAAAATAAGGAGCAGTGAGGTATAGCCCAAGAGAGACCTTTATTATTCCAAGTATTTACTGCAGGACACTGTTTCTGCAAAACTTTCAGCATTCTGCTGGTCCTTTTTCTTCTCCAAAGTAGCAAAGAATGTTCTTCTGCTTGTAAAAACTCTCCATCATTGCCCAACTAAGGATGAAAATTATGGAGAGTTCTAAAAAAGTGACGAGGTGAGCGGAATTAAAGTTCAACTTCCCTATTACTCTGCAAAGGACTTTTAATTATGTCCAATAAAAATATGATTAGGTTTAAAAATAAAAGAGAACTAAGTATAAAATAATAGTGTTCCACTAATTTTACTTCTCAAAATTAATGTTGCTGCACCTTCTATTTTTCTTCAAAGAAATGTCAGGCAGAAATATCAAACTGTCCTCAGGGAAAAATCACAGCATCTGAGATTTAAGAAGAATCCCATGCTCGAATGAATTAGTGTACTACTATTCACTAGGGAGCAGTGTATTATGAGGAACAATGTAATAAAAGGCTTTTTTTAATATTAGAATATACCTCTATATATCAACAGTGGCAACAGTGTCCGAATAGCTCCAACATCTGACAATTTGTAACCAGGCTTCCCACCAATCTACTCTTTATGACAGTCTTAACTATACATTTTCTAACACAAGGCATGATAAAATAGAGTTGCAAGCATGAAGAACTCCAGAAATTACTAAAATACTGTATGGCAAGAGATCTTATATTAGTACAAATTATTAGCAGGTAATATGGTCCACTGGTTAAGGATAATCAGACAGAAAATATTCCCAGCTCCATCAGAGAGTTATTGCATGACCTTGAGCAAGTAACTTAATTTCTCTAATTTTCCAAATTTTGCTATATAGAAAGGACAGTAATGCTTGACAATTATTACACAGACATATGAGATCTATGTCAAAAAGCATTTCATTTATATCAGAGAACCTGCATTTTGTTCTAGGAAAACTTTGCCTTTAAAAATTCTAAGTATGTATACTAACTTTTAGCCCAAAGGACATGGGATCACCTCACAAGACTTTGCCCACTGATGTGACAAAGCCTGCCAAAGGCCTGTGTGCTCCTCCTCATTTTTACAGCCAATATGTAAGAAGCAGATTTCCAGAGCTTCTGAGGTGCTAGGGACAAAGAGCAGGACAGAAATCTCCTAAATCTAATTCACCTCTTTTTTGTATGTTTTACCTTTCTGAATGTAACTACCACTAGAATGAAACTTAGAAATAAACTTTTGTTAAAGCTGAGAAATTTGCACTATTTCTGACTCTCCTTTCAGAGAAAAGGCAGAACCTGAAGTAATTAAGGGAAGCAAGAAGAAGTTTGGCTAGCTAAGTTAAAATTGCACAGGCAAATACTAATTAACATGTTTTATCCACAAGGTCAACAACCCACCTTTAACGTGGCATTCCATATAAAAGCTTAGCCCTGCCAAACAATACGCACTACAAAGTTTCATAGCAATATTCATTTCATAGTCATTTCCAAAAGCAGAATGTGTTTATTTGTAGCACTTGATAAATGCAAACAAAATCCTAGTCCTGTGATTAGGTTTATAAGGATGAACTGCTGCTGGTCATGAAACTTTGCCTTTTGTTTTAAATATTTAGGGGTTCAGGAAGCAAGGAAAAAACAACCAGGCTGCTTCATTGTTCATACCTCTTCCAGGAAGAAAAATTACCTTGTGCAAATATTCAGTTTTATAATGCAGTTGATGTTAATTAGAAGAATGACTCTCTTTAAACATAATGCATTTTGAGGTGATGCTTCTCTTACCTGGCAAGTTCTTTAATTAAGTTCGCAATGCGTCTCTTGTCCTCAGGACACAAATCCTTTAAAGAAGCACTCTTCATCCCTCCTTCATTAGTGCCCTGAAAATTTAAAGTTACATTTTAGAAAGTACTGTTTAAAAGAAAACAAATATTTCATAAGATATTAAAAGCATTTCAAGACTTAATAATTAGAAGCTGAAAGTAGATCAATTCCAACTGGAAATAAAATTCATATTTTTTAAAACGTAAGTACATTTCAGTGAAACAAACTACCAAATTGTGAAGAATTATTTTACGAGATTTGTAATTCAAATGCAAGCTGCTAGCTTCAATACTAAACATGCTGGGTAAAGTTTTAAGACATGCATTATTCATTGATTCATACTAGATAAAGGGGAGTAGGTTCTCCCGACTTGGAAATCTAGTGCAGCAATATCCAAATCCAACTTCAAACTTTATTATACTAGGATCATAACACAGAAAACAAGAAAAAAATATGCTGCCTTAGCATTTATGACCGAAGCATACAAAACAGCAAAATGTTGTTAGTAGATAGCAAGTGCTTATTTCATTTTTCTAACACACAGAAAAGCACACAACCCTTCACACACGGCTACTGTTTGAGTTTAATGTCTTTTTTGCTACCTTTGTAATTAATACTTGTCAAAACACGGTTGTAACAGAGCCCAGCAGTTCGAAACCTTCACGCATTCCAGGGAATGCACGGAGAACCGCTGCAGTTGCCGCGTGTGCCCACCAGAGGGCACAACTGCTGCCCTCGTACCACCAGGGAACGGCATTCCCGGCTCCGGGCCTTTCCAAGCAGGAAACCAAAAATTCCTGTGATCGGGGAGGCAGTTCCGCAGTGCTAATGGCAAGCACGAAATACGAACCCCAAGATAAACGCAGCAATAAGAGGTATGCGATTCTGTCCAAGATTTTGGCAAGTTTCAGTATTTCCACTCAAGCAGTTTCAGTTTACACTTTTACAAACCTCCCTAAGCACGTACAGTGCTTAACACGCGATAAAAGAATGCCACCAGATGCCCTGCAGTTTGGCCAAGTTAACACAATAGTGCACAAAAGAATACAAAGCCAACACTGGGCTTCTCTCATTATCAGTAACAGCAGCTGACGTACACACACCACAGAGGCACGGACCCCTTTCCCTCTTAGCTAATTGCTTCTTAAACAGTGTCTTAAAAACTATTAAAGAACAATGTCCAGCACTAAAAGAGGTGATGTTTTCATACAGACTCACGTTACACTCATCTGACCCTTCAGTGCACTCTACCTTCAATGTATTCTCCTCATGGGACAAGGGGAAAGGAATTTCACAAGGCAAATTTTGGCACTTTTCAAGGGGCATTTGATTTCACAGTTTCCTTCCCAAACATATGTTACCTAGTCATACAAATGAAGAAAGAATGTCTAACTTGACTGAATTCAATTAAACGTATGGTTGAAGGAATTTCATTTCCCAAGCTAAAAATCCATGACTTTTTTTTTCAGCAGACAGATGATGGAACTTCTTTAGGAAAAACAAAAAGTTACAGTTCTCAAAAAACAGAATGAAGATTCACATTAGTGAATATGATTTCAACAGAAGGTCTCTCCAACTACTACCCAAACTGAAGAACATACTGTCAGACAAACGTGTGAGATGGAGAGGAAAATCAGTTTTTCCTATCACTCACAGGTGTGCATAGATGGTACACAAGAAATTCTCAGAGACAGACTTGTACCATAACACATGTCAAAATGAAGCTGTGGAATAACGCACAGCAATAGCTCAACCATCAAAACAAGATGACAAAGGAGGTAGAGACCAAGACTGTACTGTTTCCTTTTGCCAGATTTTTGTCCCTTCCACACAGTTCAGGATAGAACCCAGTACTTGGAAGGTACTCTCCACACCTTGGAAGGTGATAATCTGCATGAGAAAAATAACACAGAATCACAGAAGGGACCACAGCAGCTCACCTACTCCAGACTACAGCTTGTTACTCAGGATTATGTCCAGGCCAGGCTGGACAAGGGTCTGAG
Source organism: Climacteris rufus (assembly GCA_013398175.1). Lineage (NCBI taxonomy): Eukaryota > Metazoa > Chordata > Aves > Passeriformes > Climacteridae > Climacteris > Climacteris rufus. The sequence goes on along the minus strand of VZRZ01008135.1, from coordinate 214,949 downwards.
CAGCCCGGACTAATGGAAGGTGTCCCTGCCCATGGCAGGGGGGTTGGACTGGATGATCTTTAGGGTCCCATTCAACCCAAACCATTCTATGATTCTATGTTGAAGTAAAACCATCAGATCTCCCTAGCCATGCACACAACACCTTGCAGAAAGTGAGTTGTGTTGTTGATGAAAATTCCATGCAAAAGGAATTCTTCTTCCACAACAAGTAAAAACATTTGTTCTGTTTGTTTCAAGTAATTCAGAGCTTATCTTCAGAGTACGTTTCCACAAGGATTTGGCAAGGTAAGCAAAAAACAGAAGGTTAAGACAGACAAAAAAGAAACAGAGCTTTGAACACATGTTGTTGTCAATATTACACAAGCACAGGTCACCAATTCGGATTTCACATATCATGCATTATATCAAAAAAGAAGTAAATCAAAAGCCATTTATACAATGGCTTTCACAACAAAACCTCTAGACAACAAGTAATGCAATCAATGCACCATTCAACAAAACAGATTTTAATGTGACATATGAAGGCATCTGTGAGGCCGCAGGCTTGTAGATACTTAAGAGATGCTTCTACATAAAGACTCTGCATAATGGGGGCTATTTGTGGAATTTATCTGCATGTCACTTAACAGCATCATTTGCAAAGTAGAGGTACACACCAGCCTTCTAAAAGCAGGTTGTGATAAACAGAGAAAGGGAAATGTACAAGTCCAGGAAAAGCCCTAAAAATTAAACTAAAACTTGTGTTAACTAGTTAATAAATAGTCATGTCATGCTGAAGGATTCAAAAGGCAATGACACTGTCAAAGCAACAAAAGTTGAGTAACCTGTCTTCACCTCAGTTTTGAAAGTACACGTGAGGCACACAGCACTTAGCACACAGAAGACAGAGAAGGACATCTTAGCTCAGATAAAGAACAAGCTTTAACTGCATGATAATAAAAGTGATGTAGAAGCAGTTAAAGGTTTTAGATCCTGCCTGTAAGTGGGAGGATGCCAAACCCTAATGATTTACAGGCTTACACAAGACGACTGCAAGGCAAGAGACTTAACAGTACTCAAATGACTTCCACAGTCATTGTACTACATACAACATGTTAGAAAAATGGCATCTCTCAACACATTTCTGAACATCACAGCACCTATCACAAACACAGAATAAACTTCCAAAAGAAACTCTGCTGTTTTGAAATTTCTAATGCAAGAAACAGTAGGAAAAGCATCACCTAGTCTCACAGGAGGAGACCACACAATTGAAAGCAGCTGACAAAGCTACTTCTACTACTCAAATACATCTTGAAGTTTTACTGTCAAAAACAACGTTATTTTAACCTACTAGCAGGAGCAGGCACAGCAAAAAGGTCTCTCAAAGAGAGCTTTTACTCGTTTTGTTTCTAAATGAGACAACTAGAGCAATGAAACTGAATAGACTGAACACAACTTCTTACATTTTTAGCTAGTAAAATATAGATTAGGCACTACCCAAGGCTAAACTCACCATCTCTGTACAAATACACACATAGAAATACAAATAATCTGTTTTACATACTCCCACTTACACAGCACTTACATAAATTAGCACATTCATCTTTTGTTCTCTTTAGGTGATAATTTCTGCTAGAAAGCCACCATGTAAAGTGGGAAAAAGTGTAAGAGACTGTAAAAATAACAGTACTCTAAAACTGCTTAAAAGTTTTCAATCTAAGAACTTTCTGCCATTTTTCTAGTATGTGCACTCTTAAGAGAAAGAAAAATTTGCCTTTACTGACCTGCTGCCCTGTCAGATCTCTTCTACTTCTATCAGGATCCATGGAAACAGAAGCAACAGCTACAGGCACCTTCAGTTCAGTTTGACCTGTTTGATATTTTGGCAAATACCTTGTTCTTAAATTTCCTTTTGTAGACACTCCTGTAAATGAAAGACAAGCAGAGCACACAGATTATAAAGTGAAAAGGGACCCTACTCTTGCCATGTATAACCAGACTTTCACAAAGGTATCCATGCCTTAGCAGTTCTTTTTGAAAAGAATGAGCATCTCAAGCATATGTTTGCAGTTCCCCCCAGCCTCTCACTCCATACAAAATTTCATTAAGATGAAGACACCAGCAGAAAAAGAGGTGCATGGCACTGAAGCACACCCAGCCACAATGAACATTAAAGTAAATTCTGAAATGCACATCATGGCTTCTGACTGAGGTTCAGAGAAAAAAAAATTCTTTGATTAAGATGCAAAAGCATAAAATTGAGCTTCTGCTTTGATACCCAAAGACAGTGAGGAACCAACCAGCAGTAAAGCTGTTAAAAGTACCACTCATATGATAAAATACCACTCTTTCTGTTATACAGCCAACCTACTGATGCTCAGGCTGTTTGTTCCTTTCAGAAACAGGCATATGAGTAAGGCAACACTGCAGTGCACACTCCACAGATCATTTGTCAAACACTTCCTACCATAATTAGAATTAGATCACCACTACAAATGGTAAGAACATGAAAGCACTGAAAATCCTGATGCTGCAATTACAAAGTGCCAACACTGACACTAACACTAAAACCTCCCAGGGCCAGATTAAAGCCCATAGCTTCTTGGTACTGCCTCAAGCTTTGATTTTTGACTATTCAGAAGCGCAAAAAGTTTTGAACAAAAAATATTAACTTTATACAAGTAGACAGATTACATTTATTTGGGTAATGAATTTCAGAAGTGTACCAGCAATTCAAGTGAAAGAACTAAATTATAATTCCACACTTGTACACAAGGGAAAACAAAGTTCCTGAAATTCACTTCCACAGATGTGGAAGAGTATTTCCCAGAGTGAATCAATTTCCATCATTTAGGATCACTGCTTTCTTTCCAGGGCACAGAGGAAAACAATCTGACATTGCCTGGCTTAAAAATCTCTGCATGTCTTTTGCAGTTCAACAGAGATGTTTATGTTTGGCCAGTAGTTTTGAAGAGTAACCATGCTATTCCAAACCTAGGGAGTACAATTCCTCAGAATTTGTAACTGCTGGATGACACATACTCAACTCTAGACTACAGTTAACCATCCCCAGATATGTTTTCAGGACCTGGTGTCACTTTAAGAGCTGTGTTTGAAAACAATTAAAGAATACTGAAAGAGAACTAAGAACACTCATCTTTTCCCCAGTGATACACCCAAGTATACACTCAGTAAATCAAGGTCAAAAGAACTAATTTTAAAAAAAAAAATTGTTTTTTCTGTACACAATGAATCTTCATTTCAATTGATACCTTCAAAATTTACAAAAGACCTGAACACCTCTAATGCTTCAATATTCCTTGGAGACCACATTAAAAATTCAGTTTGCTTTATAAATTGGATAAAGCCATGCTGTACCTACAACAGAAACAACTCCCCTGAAACTCTTCATCTTGTACAATGAGCTTATCTGAGCAGCAGAGCATAAATCCTCTGCTATAATCATCTATGTCCCATTACAACTTATGGTGGCTCTCTACCTCACATACTTATATACACAAACCACACCCGAAAAGACATTGCAAATTGTGTCATTCACAGGAAAAAAGCTTTGTTTACATCTATTAGAAGGTCATACCTGAAACAGATACCAGTGGCTCTTCTTCATCAGAAGCTGCATGTGACTTTGTTAAAGGTAATAAAAAGAGAGCAAGCTTGGCTCTTTAAACACAACTGTAAAAGTAAGTATTTGGTCTCTTAATTTTACAAAACCGTTGGTAAGAAAACAAACTGTTAATGCTTTAGGGGCAAGAAAAGCAGGGAAAACTTGGTCAGAAAGAAAAAACACCACCACAGAGGTTGCTAAAATAAAAAGCATTACTCCTTCTTCACTGTGTGTTAACTTTCAGCCTGTAAAGACTACCTTAGAGTCACCTTCACCAAAGATCCCAGGGACCAGCACCTATTATAAGTGCAATTACTACGATAATGAAGTAATAATTATTTAAACAGTTTATAATTATATAAGGAATCTTTTGATGTGCAGAAAACAAATTCTGAAACAGAGTTTATTGACTCAGTGATGAAATACGTTTTGGGTGATACATTCTAAGAAACACAAATGAGGATAAATGCAAAAGGTTTCAAAGGAAGTTGGTCATTCTCATCTGATCATCACATGATGAGTAATACACAAAAGCCTGAGGACTGATTTTCTTTAAGAAGTTTCAAGAACTTTGAGATATCCCAGAGCTTTAACTATTAAACTAATTGACTGCAGAAAACACTTAAAAATCAGAAAGAACAGGGCATGTTTGTGCTATGTTAGCAGTCACTGAACTTGAATCCCTGCCCCCTGGAAGCCACTAAAAACAAGATTCTATATAATTTAGGGAAGGGTGCAAGCCATACTGTCTTCCTTAATACAGCAGTTTTATTTAACTGAACGTAAAGATTGTTATTCCCACATAAATAACTGACACACTTGTGGCTTAATACCAGTCAGCAACTCAGTGCCACACAGCCACGCCCTGTCCACCTCCCTGCCCCAAGTGTGGAGGAAAATCAGAGGGAAAACAGTAAACCTCACGGGTGGAGATAAAAAAGGTTAGTAACTGAAACAAAGTAATATAAAAGAGGAGATTGAAACCTAAAAGGGAGAGAAAAGTGAATTAAAACCTAAGAGAAACAAGTGGTGCACAGTACAGTTGCTCACCACCCACTGAGTGATGCCCAGCCCTTCCCCCAGCAGGAACTGGCAGCTCCCAGCCAGCACTCCCCAGTTAATGTACTGGACATGATGTTCTATGCTATGGAACATTCCTTTGGCCACTTCGGGTCAGCTTTCCTGGACACGATCCCTCCCAGCTTCTTGTGCATCTGCTCGCTGGCAGAGCACAGGTCACTGAAGTCCATGTTTTTGGGTAAGCACTGCTGAGCAACATCCAAAACATCAGTGTGTTACCAGCATTATTCTCATGCTAAATACAAAACACAGGATACCAAGAATAAGGAAGAAAATTAACTCTAGCCCAGCTGAAACCAGGGCAATACTAAAGTAAAAAACAAAAGCACAGGGCACAAAATTCTGCTCCGCTATCTTTTGTTTATATCCCTTTACTTTCCTCAGCCTTCTATGGTTGGCCAATTAACTCAATTACCTAAGTTCTATTCTATTAACAGATAAATGCACTTAAGGTTTTGAAGCTGTATTGATACAATAAAGTCACATTGCAAAACTATTTCAATTAACGTATACAAACTCTTGCCTTAACTAAATTTTGATCTGCTAGTACCATCTCAGAAACTTAGTAAATTGCCACACAGTGGAGAGTATTGGGAAAGCTCTAGGAGCTTCCCCCTCTGGACAGCAACTTCAGTCAATACCCACTGTCCATCACACAACCTGTGCTTGGCACACTGGAAGGGCTGGATTGCAACTCATTTGTGACCTTGTCAATGCACTTTATTACTTGCAAACAATTATCACTTATCACTCTCACACCAGTTTAAAAACACATTCACTGGGTACTGCTGTGAAAGCCAGCTCTCTCTACAAGCACTGAGAGCACTTTTGCTCTCTCTGTGAGCTGCAGCCTGCAATCTCCAGTTGCCAGAACACACTGTGGGGTCATAGCACAAACCAGGCGAGGAAGCTGAACAAACTCTGCGAAGAAGGAAGGCACTGTGCGTACCCTCTCTTCAAAAAGCACCAAGGTAGTCCAAAAATCCCAGCCTGGATCCCAGCCCAGCCCAAACAGCTGTGTCAGCACAACCACAACAGCACAGGGTACTGAGGAGCATGTCTTCAGCTTACACTGCTCAGGAAACAACTTCAGCACAGGCAATTGCCTACTTGACTGACATATGGTTAATCTGCGTGTCAAGACACAGCTATAGGAAACAAAAAGATTTGCCTAAATAGCATTCTGCTTTTAGAGCATGCCTCTGGTATTGCCAGCTGTTGTGGATGGGTACCTAGTAGCAGGATACAAAAATTAGTCAAAGCTGTCACTATTCCTCCCCCCAGCTACCAGGACCACTCTCCTGTGAAGCTCTGCAGCCCTGCAGTGTATCAGATTAGCCAAAGTCAGAGCAGGTTACCTCAACCAGCTGGACTGAAAATCACAGTGACTCAGAAGCTGATTCATAAGCAGGTCCAACGTCCTTGCCTTGGAGTAACAGACTGGGAACAGTCCCAGCATCAACCTTTCAACATTAATCCACTGCCACGTGCCTCTCAAGATTGTCAGTAAGGTTAGTGTAGTATTATAAACCTTGTACCAGCACAGCTGAAGTTCAGTGCAACAGCAGAGACCAACACTGGAGAAACGGAACACCTGGGTACAGCTCACCTACACAACCTGCCTTGCTGTGCTGAGTCTATCCAGCAATTATGCAGAGAAGTTCAGTTTTCCAAATCTATTAAAACAACATTAGCCAATCTACCAAATTCCTTACCCCCTCCTCTTTTTTTGAAAGCATACACTACCATTATTTGTAAATTGTGCCATGTGCATTTCTAAGTATTTAAACTTTTCCAACATCAGAGGCAACATTACCAGAACTACCAGAACTATTCACCAGAACACATAAAATGGAAATGGTTGTCACGAAAAACTTCAATCCTTGGATTATCATGATATATGAAGACACTGCTGAGCTCAAGAAACCAGATTTAGTAATGGAAAACAACCTGTTACCCCAATAATTACCTGATAGAAATACACTGTCAGTGTAACTGCCTCAACAGTTCCACAACTGAGTGGAGTAGTGACACTGTGACAACAAGTCTGATATGTGGCCACAAACCTTCATCCCATTCACAGCACAGAAAAAGTTGTGGGCAATTTTTTAACTTTACACAGATGGGAAGTCGCAACTATGTGCTCCCCAAACAGGCATGGGATGGTTGGCCCATTTCACTTGTGCATTGTTGTCCCAGTGGGTGTTCAGTCAAACAAAAATACAAGAGCACACACACATACTCTTCTTTCCAACCACTTCCAGCTGATGGCGAAATCCCACTCTCAGTGTAACACCAATGCCTCAAACCCCTCATACCTGCAGCTAAATTGTCAGCTCCTAAATTTCCACCAGACCAGACCCCATTGGGGTTCTACCCCAATGATTTCAAGTTGCTCAGCCTGTAACTCAGCCACACAAGCCCAAACACCAATGCCAGCTCTTGGTTCTCTGAGCCACAGAAGCGCATTTCTCTCTAGCCAGGCTTTGACAGGCTGAGCCCCAAATTCCAAAGCCACCAGCCACTCCATCGACGTGTCCAGCCCCAGGTAGTCTCCCACCATGGGAGCCTGCAAGGCCTCCACAGATGAAGCCATCCCAGCCTCACACTTGTCCCTCACAGACAGAGCCTGCCAGGTCCCACACAGGCTCACCATAAATGTTATACTTGTAGGCAAGCTTAGGCGACAGTCACAGAAGACACATCTGTTCCTTGTTCAGCCTCTAGCCTCAGTTTCAAAGAATCACAGAATCAATTACGTTGGAAAAGACCTCTGAGAGCATCGAGTCCAACCTATGACCCAACACCACCACTTCAACCAGACCATGGCGCTGAGTGCCACATCCAGTCTTTTCCTTAAACTCCTCCAGGGACGGTGACTCCACCCCCACCCTGGGCAGCCCATTCCAGTGTCTGATCACTCTTTCTGTGAAGAAATTCCTCCCAGTGTCCGACCTAAACCTCCCCTGGTGCAGCTTAAAACTGTGTCCCCTTGTCCTGTCACTTGATACGTGGGAGAAGAGCCCGACCCTCACCTGGATACGCCCTCCTGTCAGGGAGTTGTAGAGATCGATAAGATCACCCTAAGCCTCCTCTTCTGCAGGCTGTACAACCCCATTCTCTCTACTGACTCCCTTACAAGTTCTCATAAGCTAAACGATTTCCCCATTTCTTATCTATTTACTTCTCCCAGGACTTCACAGCTGAGTCACACCGAAGAGGACATGCGATCCCCCCTTCTCTCCCAGGCTTTGAAATCCCGCGTAGCCCCTGCACACAGGCACATGCCAAGTCCCTCTGCCTAAGCCTAGCCCCCCAACACTCGCCACCGAAGCCCCCGCACCGCCTGTGCCACGGCCACAGAATCCAACCCGACCGCATCGGCTCCACGCCCAACCCCCCGACGGGCCACCCCGCACGTCCCTGGCGGCCCTTCCCGCCGCTGTCCCCTCACACCGAGCCCCAGACAAGGATACAGCCCCGGCCCCAACGAGCACCTCCACCCCCGCCGGCCGGCCTTCGCCGCCATCTTGAAACAGCAGCCACTCCCCGCGTATCCCCTCCGGCCCCCCGGAGCTCGCCGCCCATTGGCTGTCCGCACAGGCGGCACTCCGGTGCATTCGAGGCATGCTGGGAATCGTGGTCCTTCGAGAGCCAGTCGCTCTCAGAAGGCGACAGGGGCATCGCCTATCAGAACTACTACTCCCAGTGTGCCCCGCGGCTACGGAGCAGTGGGAAGGACAGAAAGGCGTGGTTCTCTGCCAGGCTGGGCAGAGCCAGGAGGGTCCCACAGAGAATGGAGGACAAACCACCCGCCGGCATCAAGCCCTACCTGGACAAGCTCACTCTGGGTGTCACAAGAATATTGGGTGAGTGGCGGCGAGCTACAGCCCTCCGGGGCCGGGGGCAGGCCGGGTGTGGGGGGAGCCACCCGGTTGTCATGGCCCTTCCTGTGAATCGCGCAGCTGGGCTGCCTCTGCACGCACACAGACACATCCTTGTTTCTGGAATCAACGGCAGGAATCCCGAAACTCTCGACTCAAGAGTTTCAAAAACATCAGAGAAGGACGAGGTAGCGTTTATTCAAAATTGTGGAATCATGGCACGTTAAAGGGTGGGAAGAGACCGCAAAGGTCATCCAGTCCCAACCCACCCTGCCGTGGGCAGGGATGGCTCCCACTAGACCAGGCTGCTCAAGGCCTTATCCAGCCTGGCCTTGAACACTGCCGGGGTTGGGGCATCCACAGCCTCCCTGGGCAAACCTGTGCCAGTGTCTCACCACCCTCACAGTAAAGAATTTCTTCCTAATACCCAACATAAACTTCCCCTCTTTAATTTGTACCCATTACTCCTTGTCCTGTCGCTGCAGTCCCTCTTCATCTTCACCGTAGGCCCCTTCAGACACTGGAAGGTTCCATGAGGTTTCCACAGCCCTCATGTGTAAATTGTGCCTCAGTGTGATCCTCTGTGGTAGTGTGGGGTCAGCAGGGAGTGTGCCCAATGGAGGGAGTTCAACGTGGTGCGGTGTTCTGGCAGAAGACCCATCTGGGAATCTGCTCAGGATCAGATCCCCATAAATAGTTGCCCTGCAGCTCATTCCCACACTGTGAGACTTGTTCCACAACATGCCCCACTTGCCATGTCCAGGTTTTGCTCAGATGTTGAGCCTTCTTGCATCCCCTTCGCTGCCTTTGAAGTCCAGCGGGACTGCAAGGCATCCAAAGGAAGAACTCTCAGAGAGAAAACTTTACTCATGGCGGTCGAATGACAAGGATTTGTGCAAGTATTTGCATGTTCAAAGCATTTCAGCATCACAGGACACAGGACTGTCTTGTTTGTATGGCTAGAAAGCCATAACATCTATCCCAAACCATGTGTACAAGATTGCAAATTGCAGTCCTGGCATTTCTTCCTGGGAATTTCGGAGCCAAAACTGAGCACAGTGATTACCTCACCCTAAAGTTGTATTGCAGGACAGTGAGTTTCACCTGGTAACCTCAGTTTATCTCTAGTTACATGTGGGATAGCAGTTGGGTAGCTGCTCAGACAGATTAAAAGATCAGGGCTAAATTCTTGCTCTGGGCTGCTGTGAGGACAGGATTTCATCCTCAATCTCTGATGGAACTTTCTCATACTGATTTGCTGCTGGAATTGTAGGGGAGGTTATTGGATTTTTTTTTAATTATTATTATTGTTTTCTGTTTGTTTAGTTAGTTTTCCAGTTGTGAGGCCAGGGTAACATTATCATTCTACTCTGTGAGTGAAACTGATGTTCATCAGCATGGCAAAGGCTTCTCTGAAGTAGCTCTTTTTGAAAACTTACTATCCCTGCCCACATTTTCACCACCCCCAAATGCATGAGGTCTGTGAGATGTGAACTGTTTCCAAACGTAATGTTGCCATATAAACTGTTTGCAGTAGGTGTGTTGTCGACACCAAGACATGGCAATGTGGCTATGCCTCTGAAAGTCCTGTAGCATCCCCTCTCACATGGAAGGTATGTCCTGGTTTGTAGTTTTTTTTGTTTTTCTCTCTGTGTCTCTGACAACTTGTGTTGTGCAATACAGCAGTGTAAATCCCAGTACATCCAGAGTATGTTTACTCTCCTTCCTTTCTCTGTCTGTCCACACCTTCTGGGAATTTTGCCCATTTTTTTCCAGTGAAGTAGTCCAAGGCATTTCAATTGTGCAACCAAATTAATTAGGATTTCTGAGCTAATTGGGAAACATTAGCAATCTGTTCAGTGTTTGTTTCTTTCAAATAACAAACAGTATCTCATTCAGAAAGATGCCTTCCTCAGTAGTTAGTAGCACTAGAAACTGTCTTACTTTATATCTTTTGGAAAGTCTCATGAAGTCACTAGATATTTTCTGCCTACTTTAACATAAAACCAGGCATTGTTTTATTGGTTTGTTTGTTTTTTTTTTCAGCTGTAGTCTCTGTGGAATTCTCTACAAGGAAGGAGATTTCTCACAAGCGTTGTGGAGGTTATAACTTGAGGGGAAAAAAGAAACGATCTTTGCCATTGCAAGTTTGATTCATTTTACTGAATTTCTATGAGTAATAGAAAATTCCAGAAAGATTTATTATTCATATCTAAGTCAGAATGGGAGGTGTTAGCTCTTCTGAATTTCCCAGGGCAGAACTATACTTCACTGTTAGCATTTTTTATTAGATAAGAACATAACTATTCAGACTTCTAAAAATTATGCTAAAAGTTTATCCGACTTATAGAAGTATTAGCAGTACTGTAAAGAGTGAAAATCCTCTGATATCCTGCTTCAGCTTTGTGTCACACCATTACATGGACTCTTTCTGATTCATACTGCAAAGCATTTTTGGAAACTTCCAGACGAAATGCCTTAAAAACTGGACAGAGTTTACTATCATCTTTGTTCAGAGTAAATAATAGGGTGGAGTTACCAGAACTAGTTAAGCTTTATCGTGTATCTAGGTGCCAACAAGGTGGCTTCTTGATGTCTTCCATCTGGAAGAAAAAGCAACTCATGGTAAAGTTAACCCTTAATGTTTAATGGAGCTCCCATCCATACTTGCACACAACTGTTAAATGTGGTCTTCAGTTTACCCACAGATTATTTTTAATATAACATTCAGACTTTTAAGATGGAATTTCTCTTTCTTTTGATCTTGGATTTGGTTCAGACCTCTTTAGAAGTTGCATTTCTCTCGTTCCTAGACGTCTTCTTTGACTGATACAATATTTAATCTTCTATCATCCCAGCCAAGCTGTTGTGCACGATGAATTAAACATCCCTGATGTTTTCTTTGATCACAGAAATAACAATTACTCTGTTATTATAATCTCTTCAACTTGTCATAAGGTTTGCATAGCTTAGATGGAAAAGACCGGTTAGGTCATTGATTCCACACACTTGTTCAGACAGCTGATATTTGAGCAAGAGACAGATTGCCCTGCCTTGTACCCACCCACCAGAAGTGAAATCTGGTGAAATGCCAGAGTCTTCTGTATGTTGGGGGTCTCCCTTGCCCACACAAGTTTACCTATGTGACCTACTATGATTTTTTTTTTTCCTGTCTTTAACTTGGAGCTTAGTTTTCTGATGCCATGTTTTATCTTTTCAGTTATCTGGCAGTGTATCCAGTCAATGTTTCCAACTGAAGTTTAGGCTTCCTGGAACTGAATGCCACTCCTCCACCAACAGAACAGACCAGGACAACGCTACTGATAGAATTAAAAGCCTGGCATTGAAGATAAAAAACAAACCAAAGCTCTCTAGTGCCTGCTTTTCCTGTCTAGTGCACTGTGTATGTTTTACCAGAAAGCAATTATGCTGTGTGTGACTGCTTTAGGAGCCAATACTTTCACAGCAGGGCCAGTCTTGAAAGCCCTGCATAGTGATCCCTTCTATTCCATGGCCCTGTCTGCTGGGCTTGCAGTTCCCACAAGTTAGTAGTCTTTCTGGACCAGATCCAAAGAGGATTATTTCAGTTGGCTATGGATAAAGTACAATATTATAAAATAATAAGTGTGAGGGAGGCTATTCTGCCATCACAAACCTGCAAGGGTAGCAAGCACCATGTGGATTAGTATCTTACATTTATATAGCATTCTCTCCCATAAAATAGTCAGGTGATTTTTATAGATTACAAACTCAGTCCAAATTTACATGTGTCCAACTGGGATTCCACAGAACTGATGTTTGCTCATGTAGTTCCCTTCGGCAGGATCAGGTTCTGTGTCTGTCCAAACCCACTGAATCCAGAGCTGAAGTGTGCCTCTCCTCCTGGAATAGGGTTGTTAGCAGTTCAAAGCAGTACTGCACTTGTCCTGAGCTGAGGATATCCTACCTAATGGAAAACACAGGGCATGCTTACAAAGAAAGATTCATCTCCCTTTTAGAGTTTGCCTTGGAAGCCATCACTGATTTTTTTTTCCATGAATCCTCTGCAAAAGGTCACACCTTGAAGACAAATTGTGTTTATATCATAGAACTAATGAAGGGTTTGGGTTGGAAGGGACTTAAAGATCATCTCGTTCCAATCCCTCCTGCCCTGGGCAGGGATGCCACCCACTAAATCAATGTATGTGTAAATATTTCATTATATGTGCATAATATATGTGTGAACATTCAAAAGATAGTATTTTGTGCAGCACTAGATATCCTCAGGCCAAGACATGCTGAGTACAGCTAGAGACAAAAGAAAGTGACTGCTCAGTCACCAGCACAATGCTTGCAGTCATTAATGCCTTTTCCCTGGCTGTCACTCAGATTAACTTCCAAAGTTGTCTCACAGTGTTGGTCTCACCCGTGCCAGCTGCAAACATGCTCCTCTTTTCCTTTTAGAGACTTCTCCAGGAGTTGCTGAGGTGACGTTTGTGGAAAAGGAGCCAGCTGAACGCCACACAATTGTTTCTTGGGAGCAAGTGAGTATTTTCCTGATAAAACTGCAGTGAGACCAGTCTGAACATGCAATAGACCATGGAGAATGTCAAATGCAATTGCTACCTTGTGTTTGTTAGTGAGACAAACTTGTTATCAAGTTTGATGCACAGTGCAGCCTAAACAGATGTTATTGGGTTTTTCTCAATCAGGTATCACTCTTTTAGGCTGTCACATGCACCTGATCTGTTAGAGAAACAACATGAGTGTGGGTACATTCAGGATGACATCGCTAAAAAGAAATCACATAACTGTAGTAGGCAGCAACGGTGCTGACTCAGTGGGGAACAAACATTTTTCTGACTCAGGTCTGAAAACATTTTCCAACTCCCTTTGAAAAAAAAATGAAGCAGCTCTTTATTATTCATGGCCATTAAAGGTAAAGGCTTCAAGCTGGCAAATAACACTGAGCTACCCAACATTTTTCCCGTTATCTGTNTTCAAGCTGGCAAATAACACTGAGCTACCCAACATTTTTCCAGTTATCTGTTTCTCTTTTCTTCACTTCAGTATCTTATATCCCCTTCTTCACTTCAGTATCTTATATCCCCTTCTTCCACCTTCTCGTTGGGTAACCAACCCAATCTTTTGGCCAGGACATGTCCCATTGCCTGTTCTAGAAGACTGAAGGACACACGCCACCTTCACTCTGCATTATCTGACCTTACTGCATCAGTCTGTGGTCAAAGGGCTCCTGAAAACTGTTGTGTGACTCTTCTGGGCAGAGATGGCATTTTCACTCCCCTTTTGGAATTTACATACCTTCATTAATCCCATGGCCGTGGTAGAATAAGTGTAGGTAGGTACAGTAGATGCTCCCCGGCCTTTGAAAAGGAACATGGCAAAGGATGGAGCTGAGTGAATCATCATCCCCCTGCTCCAGCCCTGGCTATGGCCTAACACAAATGCTCCCAGAGACAGCTCTTGTTACCACTGCGTAAAATACCTTCCCCTTTGACACCTTGCCATTTACAGTATTTCCTAAACAGCAAGGAAAAATCTTGCACTGGTTTTGGTAATGCCCTATTCCAATTAGTGATATTTACCAAGAATTTGTAAGTACAGGTCAGAATGTATGTGATGAAAACCAGTGTGGTACTTACTGAAACTTGTCCAGTAGCCAGCAATTGTGGTCAGGTAGAAATGTCCTGTTTTTCAGGTTTGGGTAAATTGATTCCTGGTTTCCTGGTAGCTGTTGTTCAGGTGTTGGGTTAACTGGGCTGGAAACTTGGAGACACCATGACTGTGAGCCAGCTCAGGTCTGGGAACAGAGTGACATTTGCTCATTCTTCTGTTGAGTGGAAAGGACTGCTTCTGGACACGGTATTGCTCTCAGTTTCAGGTGCTGCTTGTCCTCTAAACTAGAATGGGTCCGTTTCAAAACTGAGCTATTGTTGTAAAGCCTAACAAATGCTGTAGCCAAAGCACTTCATTCAAGAGAAGGCAAAACAAAATTTCTGTTCCCACCACCCCTGCCCAGCAATGGACTAAGTCAATTGTGGAAGTAAATGTTGAAAATTAAGTGGATACAGTTGAGCTGGACTTCTGATAGTGGAGGACGTGGCTGTCTGTTTCTTTGGTTTTGGTTCCAGCTTCATCAGCAAATTAAAGCTCCCTTCTCAAATTAAAAGGTAACTGGGTTTTTATTTCTTTTTTTTTTTTTCCCTTGAGCTCTGTGGCTGACGTCTAAATCTAACCCAGTCCACGCAATTGCAGGACAAAATGTCTTGCAGTAATAATTAAGTGCAATGCACTCAACAGCTCACATGGTCCTTCCAGGCAGAACTTGTACCTCATTTTTCCTCAACTTAACCTTTCTTAAATTTGAATAAAATATTTGTTTTTATCAGGTTTTCTTTGTCCACTAGGTGGCAATACTTATGCACATAATCATTTCTTCATAGCTGAGGTTTTTGACAAGATCTTGTCAGAGTATATATTTTTAACTTCTTTGGTTATTAAAGTATTTGCAGGACTTTTTCTGTGATGTAGGCAAAACTGGTCAAACTGTTTCCAAAAATTACATTATTTGCCCACCAACAACTTTGCTCCTCCCAAACAACTTCTCTCCCCATTGAGAGTCACCAAATAAAAGCGTTAGTCTTCAGATTATTTTTTCATGGAATCAATTTTTCCAGTCCTAATTCAGTTTTGCAAGGGAGAGGTATTTCTTCTGAGAAAAAATTGCAAGTGTTTGGAAGTGTTTCTCTTAAAAGAAAATCAATCTTTTTTAAATTATAAATGATTAAAATATTATTTTATTGATAGTGGCAATATACATTTTTTGTTTCCATCAGCCTTGTTTTCTAAATTGTGCTGTGCCACATTTGTGCTAGTATGTAACTGGGTACTGTGGTGTTTTAGAATCTTACCTTGTTGAGATTAAAAAAATCTTTAAAATCTTAAGCTTGTTGAACGTCCCCAAACCTGCCACAAACCTTTGCAGGGGAAGCTGAACTGCATGACAGGAGTCAGTGCTTTAAGAAGCGATTTTTCCCAAGGCAGAAAGAGCCTGTCTGGCATTTCAGGAAATCAAGCGTGAAGTCGGTCCTGAATAATTTATTGGAAATCAGCACACTCACAAAATGATTGTCAAGTGTGTTTACCTGGGTAGCATCACTTCCTGAAAAATTTTAAGCACTTCAATGTATTTTGATAAAACCAGATAATTTTTCAACCTTTCCAGATATTTAGACCTACCAAGATGTTACCTTTTACCCAAAAAAGAGAGGCAAGCAGTAGAAAAGGGAGTAGAGACAGAGTTACCTGGTCTATGGAACACCAGTGCTAATAACTGTGTATCATCCTGTGAACCCTTTCCCACTCACTAAAATGATCTTGACAATGCCCTGCTCCCCTCCACATGCAGTTTTTAAAAGTAGGTGTTACACTGAAATACTGCTAGGAGGCACTCTGGTGCAGTGTCTGAATCACAGTTTCTCTTTTGCCTTAACCTGAAGAAAAATGAGTCACTCATATCATTGTTTTGGTTTTCAAAAAATAGAAAATTGCATTTTTGTTAGAAAGACACAAAGGTACCTGGACCATTGCCTCTTGTCCTTCTCACTTGGCAGAAAAGCCTGACCCACATGTGGCTTTCAGGCATTTTCAAAACCTGTCAAGTGATAAAGAACAACAAGGTCTCTCCTGAGCCTCCTCCTCTCTAGGCTGAATCCCCGCAGTTCCCTCAGCTGCTCCTCAATCAGACTTGTGCTCCAAACCCTTCCCCAGTTCTGTTCCCTTCTCTGGACACGCTCCAGCCCCTCAGTGTCTTTCTTGTAGTGAGGAGCCCAAACTGAACACGAGATTCAAGGTGTGGCCTCACCAGTGCCCAGCACAGGGGGACAGTCACTGCCGTGGTCCTGCTACCACACCATTGCTGACACAGGCCAGGTGCCTTTGGC
>VZRZ01008135.1:0-196778 GCA_013398175.1 Climacteris rufus | reverse complement strand
CCCCCCCCACTCCGCCCCTTCTCTCCATCTCTTCCTCCTCTTTTCCATTCCTTTTTGTCTCTCTACCCCATGTTTATTATTAAATAAAATCCCTGTTGTTGACTTTGTTAGATGGTCTCGTTGGCACCTTAATTTGGGCAGAGCCATCTCTCTCACTAACCACAGCTTAACAGGGGCACACATCTGGACACAGCACTCGAGGTGTGGCCTCCCCAGTGCCCAGCACAGAGGGACAATCACTGCCCTGCTCCTGCTGGCCACACTATTTCTGACACAAGCCAGGATGCCATTGGCTTTTTTGGCCACACACTGGATCATATTCAGCTGCTGTTGACCAAAACTGCCAGGTCCTTTTCCTCTGTGCAGCTTTCCAGCCACTCTGCTCCCAGCCTTAGGCACTGCCTGAGGTTGTTGTGACCCAAGTTCAGGACCACTTGGCCTTGTTGAACCTCACACAATTGGGTTTGGCCCATGGATCCAGCCTGTCCAGATCCCTCTGCAGAGCCTTCCTGCCCTCCAGCAGATGAACACTCCCACCCAACTTGGTGCTGTCCTCAAACTGACCATGGGTGCTCTCAATTCCCTCATCCAGATCATCAGTAAAGATAATAAACAGGGCTGGCCCCAGTACTGAGCCCTGGGGAACACCACTAGTGACCAGCTGCCTGCTGGAAGTAATTCCATTCACCAACATTCTTTGGGCTGGGACATCAGCCAGTTTTTTACCCAGCAAACAGTGCACCCATCCAAACCATGAACAGCCAATTTCTCCAGGAAAAAGTCGTGGGAAATGGTGTCAAAGGCTTTCCTAAAGTCCAGGTAGACACATCCCCAGCCTTTCCCTCATCCACTAAGGGAGTCACCTTGTCACACAGGGAGATCAGGTTGATCAAGCAGTTATGCCCTTCACAAACCCATGCTGGCTGGGCCTGATCCCCAGGATCTCCTGAATGTTCCAGGGGATGGCTCTCAAGTTGATCTCCATGGGCTTTCCCAGCACTAAGGTCAGGCTGATGGGCCTGTAGTTTCCTGAATCCTCATTTTCTGGATTCTCGTTCGAGCGTTTCTTACACACAATCCAGGAGCCTTCTGAGCTGCTCCCTCTCTGCTATATTTCTAGCAGACATCTGGAAAGTCATCCTCCTTGCTTCTACCACATCTCTTTTTGACTCCAGGTACGCATGAAGGCTTGCACATCTTCAAGGGTCCTTCTTGGCATCCTTCTTGTAGTGTCCTCCCTTAGCGTTAGGCAAGCCTGCCATACCTGATCCCCAGGAGCACACATCTTGTGTTTGCCTCGTGGCCCGATTGTAGGAGAGGTGGGGAAGTGGGTCCAGCAGGACCAGCTCATGAGGAAAGCTGTGCTTCTTCAAGCTGCGTAACAGCGAAGAGGCTAGAGGACTTTAGGGAGGTAGATAGTGTTTCTTACACAGGGTTCCCCCTCCCAATGAGCTGTATAATATTCTGATTGAAAAACTGGCTACACAACAACATCCTCAAGAGAATATTTAAATCCTGTTCTCTGCAGCAGGAGATCAGATCTACCCCAGCCTCAGAAAATTGGTGTGATCTCCTGGGAGCCCCCTGGGTCATATTTATTAAAGGTGCAAAAAGAACATCTCAGATTGTAACGTAAATTAACGTAAGCATTCACTGGTAGCTGGGACAAACCAGCCAGGAAACTGCAGGATGTTATGGAGAGAAAAAGGTGGCTGCTGATATGGTCTGATACTTGGGAGCCCTGAGAAGTGACATGAGTGCCTTCCTTCTCTGACAAAGTTGGATAAAACTCATTCATGTTTTTAGAGATGTCTCTCTAGAGCTATATGTTTTGATTGCTTCCCATTTCTTTAGTATATTTGCTTGAGAGGCATTGTTTCAATAGTGCTTTAAGTGAATTGCCATATGCCAGGGTTTTTAGCTTTGGATCCAGTTCTAATCAGGTCCTGGCAGCAAAACTAGCCTGGTTCTAGTATTTTTTCCTGTTCTCAGTGGACTGTGCTTTCTTGGGAGACTATTTGGGAATATTACAGAGAACAAACAAAAGGGACAGACCTCACACACCCTATTGGGCACTTGGGATATTTTGTTTTATGAGCTGATGAGTGTAACCAGATGACTGGAATGAAAACAGCTGCTTGCCAGGCCTGTGTTTAAGCCAATTCCAACATGTTACTAGGAATAGTGTATTTTATGGGGCTGGAGATCACAACCCTGAAAGCTACCAGTTGAGCAGGAGGAATACAGAGTTTGATAAGCCATTTTTAATATATAGTGGCTTGTTTCTCTGATTGCTGCCAGCAGATTACTGTTCTGATGTCATATGGTAATGTGACTAAACATAATATGACAGATCGATCAATCCTTTCCATCAGATGAGAAATATGGGTATTAGTGAAGCTTTCTTTTTACAGGTCTTTTACTATAGACTCCAGACCTACTCTGGTACTGCATTTTCTACTCATATATTTTGCACCATCATTTGGAAATTCTTGCAAAGGGACATGGTGAAGAGAATCCTGTAATAAATTGGGAGAGCAGCCATCTGGAGAAACATGCACATATTGATCTTTTTCAAAAGGAGAATTCAGAGCAGAAAACTTATTCAGATGTGATTTTTCCGTTTTCTTCGTCAGCTATGTTTGCTAAATTGATCTCTGCCTGAGTTTTAGCAGTATTTGTCAGGATACTACAGTGGAAGTTTTAAAATCTTAGATTTTTGTCATCACTATGGATCTGGTTCTCCTGCTTGGATAATAACACCCGCTAAAGCCAGGAGACCCATTCACATATGTGTTTTTATTGCTATGACATATTAGTTAAAATTGGGGGATTTGAAATGTGTTGAAAGTGTTATGTAAACTTCTGTACTCTTGTGAGGTTTTGTAGCAGGTCTGTCATACTTTCTTCCTTCATAGTTTTATCCATAGTCACTGTGCTTACAGCTACAGCTTGCAACTGGAAGTGATGAAAGCACAGCATGAAATTATAAATATTTAGGACTGAGGAGAACCCACAGAAGAAGGTGTGTTTGTTAAAGGCATTTGAAGAACTTCAGATATGTCCATGTCGTTTAGTAATCTCCTTAAACTTGCCACCAGGGCCTCAGCCATCAGCAGGCTCTCATCAAAGGACATTAAATTCTTCTCAAACAGTCTCTAGACTATCACGTTATCTGATTTAATACCTGTGGACCCTGAAGATTTTCCCTACCTGGATTAGGAAAACGCTGTGCTAATGACCAGGCTGCTTGATGAGGCAAGTCAAGTGACCTGCCCTACTGGCAGCTGCAAAGCTGTTTGTTTCTGGGATTCATCAACAGCAGTCAGTAGTAGTCACTCGACATAAATGGATGAGCTTAGAACATAAGTTAACAAGCACAGGGTTGTGGGCACTTTAAGGGGTCCTGCACAGTGTGTACATCCCAGTTTAGGGGACAGAGACTGTAACAACCCGAAGAAATTGGCTGTGAATAAGGCTGTAATAGGCTGAGAGGCTATCCTAGTCCTAGGGGAGGGAGTGGGTGTAGACAGGAGGAGACCAGCACCTTCCCTTGCTCATGGCAGCAGCTGATGACCAGAGGCCAGCACTGCAGCTGGATGCACAGCTGGCAGGTTGCTCCTGCTGGATGGATATGTTGAGGCAGTATCAGGAAAGATAATTGGATATGTACAAGTTGCAGATATGGGGGGAATTCTTATGGGGAGAATCATCAGCTTCTCTGCCCCAAGTGAAGCAGAGGTACTTGAACTGCATATGCATCTTCCTTTTCCATAGCTACTGCCTACCAGAATATTCTGGCTTTGTTTAATGAGACTTTTCCACAAGGAGAGTGGTGCAGCCCTTGGACAAGTCAATGCAGAGGCTGTGGAACCTGCATCTTCAGAGAGTGAATTTTAGGGTCTCATACTTTTGGAGTCTTGAGTATTACAGTATTTGCAATGTGATCTCTTCAATGTTTCTCAATCTGTTTTTTCTCTAAAACAATTACAAACAAACCAACAGGTGACTTCTTTAGTCATGCTTGTTGCTTTTCTTCTTAAAACTGGCAGACTTCCATCCTATTTCATCTTGTGTTCTTAACACTTCAGCAGGAAGAGACGGTCACTGGTCTGCAGCCAGTCCTGTCCGCAGGAGCAGGGCCTACAATTGCCTATAGCTCCTTGAGCTTCTTTTTCTTCTGAGGGTTAAGCTGTATTTCTTCCCTCCATGTATTTGCTGCTTAAATGAAGAGTCTAAGTTAAGAAAGACTCCTTCCACAACCAAGACAAGTATAGAAGTGTTCTGTTTCCTAGAAACTCAAGCTCTCTGGAGTTGCTTCTTTCACTGCTGGCTCAGAAGGAAGCAGGCTTAGGTGCCCCAGCCATGCACTGAAATTTGTAGGGATGAAGCCAGACCAGCAGGTTTGTGAGTCTGGCTTTGCATGGGTTTGCACACATACTTTTTGTTGAGTGAAACATCAAATCTGCTAAAGTATATGCATCTTTTGCGTCTATTCTTCTTTCACCTACTTGGAACTGAAATCTCTCAGAAGAAGAGAGTCATTGTGCTAATATTGTGCATGCCTTATTGGAACAGGTAAGTTTAGTCTTATTTCAGTTAAAGCAAAACTCTACTCTTGTATATATGAAAAAGCTGATTGTCTCCGAAGGTAATATAATGTCTCAGATGGGGAACAGTGCTGTAATAATTCTGTGATGACTAACCACTCCTTGTGAAATTTTCCCAAGCTACCTTTGTTATCACGGACCCAAGAAATATGCGGTTTTCTCTCAAGGCTTTAGAATGAAATATTTGAACTGATTTGAGTCATCTTGGAGTTAAGCAAAAAATTTTGTGGCAAATATTTTTGTACCAATTTTCAGTTGTCCCTTGAGTCTGAGGCATATTCTGCATTTTCCCATAACACTTTGATTGTGATTTGCAGAAAAACTCCTGTGTATTACCAGAGGATTTAAAGAACTTCTATTTGATGACTGATGGCTTCCAGATGACCTGGAGTGTGAAGACTGATGGTGAGTCTGTGTGTTCCTCTGCACTGATATCTTCATTTCGTTACAGCCAGTCTTTCCTTTGCGGAACCTCTTTAAATTCAAACTTACTTTCTGCACAATCAATACACATCTTTCAGGGCAAAATCTATTGCTTGCATGTTCTGGGCTCCCACGGAAGAGGTGCATGCACTGAACGTTGGCAAGAAACCAGTTATTCGTTATATAAATACTGTTCTGTAATACACTGGCCATCTGTTGACACTCGGATCTAGGTGTGTCATTTAATTCTCATACCTTAATTCCCTCTGTACTTCAAGGAGAGAGAAGCAGTTGTAGCTCATTATCCCATCATAAAACTAGGAAGAGTCACCCTCTGATAATGCCTCTTTCTTATTAAAAACTGCATGTACATGCTGGAGCCTGATTCTGCTTTCCACTAGCTAAAGTCCAAGCTTCATTGTCCATCCTAGTTTGGCAAAAATGAGGCAATTTTTTTACCCTGCAGCTATTATCCTCGCTCTCATTGCCTCCAAGCAAGGTTCTCAAGCTGGGCTGTGGTCACTGCTAACTTCTGTAGATGGGTGTCAAATACAGAGTCTTCCTCAGGAAGTGAAATTACAATTCAGAGACAATTGACATCAGTGCTCTAACACCTGCAGTGACTCCCATTGTGTTTCAAGGGGGATTTGCTGTGTTATGACCTCTGAAGAGTCTTGTTTTCAGGGCTCAGTGTGCACAGAGACCAGGACTGCTGACATAACTGTCTTGTTCGAGCAAACATCCAGCAGTGCCTTCTGAGAGCCCTCACGCTACACATGGCTGAACAGGGTGCTTGTTGGCTTGATGTCTGGTAACAGTAATAGTCCTCAGAAACAGGGCAAGTGACAAGTCCTCAAGCATTCTTTCAGGAACACCCACATGTTAATGCACTGGTAAAAACCTCTGTGGAAGTGAGAACCAAGAGGATGCACCCTGAGCAGGTACATGAAGTGGAAGAGGACAAGCTGCCCAGTAAGCTGCGGATATGTGGGATGCTTGCTGATAGGAAGGGAAACAGCAGGGAAAAGAGCTTTGAGGAAGAGGCTGTATCTAGCCAGGATTTTTAATTTTTCACAGGATTGGGCTAACAACATAGTCTTTGCCAGCAGTGTAATTTTCCTGACTTTATAGCTCTGAGATGGTGTTACATCACATGTAGGTGTGAGTCTGTGTTTGAAAAAGCCTTATTTTTGCTTCTGTAGAGTCTTAGTTATGTGTCCAGATCTGCTGTGTATAGATATCTCTTCACCCCACAATGGTTGATGTCTGGATGTCTGTCTATGGTTTCCTGATGCTGGATGTGATTAATGATCTGTCTTGTTGCAGATACCCCAATGCCTCTGGGCTCCATGGTGATTAACAGTGTCTCGAACCTGTGTCGGCTTGGGGGTTCCTCTGTGTACTCTCTGCCTAATGCTCCAACTCTTGCTGACCTGGAAGATGACACAGATGAGGAAGGTAGTGCCCTGCTAGCAGGCTAGAAAATGTGCTCTGTCTCCTCCCTTTTGATCTGTTAAAGTCATGTTAGGATATACCACATGGATATGTGGGCTGAAACACCTTCAACTGGACCAGGTTGCTCAGAGCTACATCCACCACGGCCTTAAACACTTCCAGGGTTAAGGCATCCCCAGCTTCTTTGGGCAACCTGTTCCAGTGCCTCATCACCCTCACAGTAAAAAATTTCTTCCTAATATCTAATCTAAACCTACCCTCTGTCAGTTTGAAGTCATTCCCCTTTGTCCTGTCACTACATGTCCTTGTAAAAAGTCTCTCTCCATCTTTCTTGTGGGCTCCCTTCAGGTCCTGGAAGGTCACAGTTAGGTCACCCTGAAGCTTCTCTTTTCCAGGCTGAACAAACCCAATTCTCTTAGCACCTCAGCTATCCCCCACAGCAGGGGGATTGGAACAAGATGATCTTTAATGTCCCTTCCATTCTACAATACAGAAACAGAAAGTTCACTTCAGGTAGATGGGATTTACTTGGCCTAGCAACCTGGTCTAAAGAAAGGTGTCCTGGTCCGTGTCAGGGCAGTCCAAACAAGATGATCTTTAAAGCCCCTTTCCAACCCAAACCCTTCTATGGCTGTGTGACTCTTTGTCTTCTGGGCTGGATCTATTAGGTATCTTAGTAGTCCTCTATAGCTTTGACAGGTACATCTGTAAGCTGTGAATGTCATAGGTATTAGTATTATGTGCATCCTCTTTTAACAGCCTCTCAACCTTCCTGTTCTACCTTTTCCCTGTTTAAACTTTCACCTGAGCCTTGCTCCAGTGGTTCAGCTTCCCAAGTCTTTGTGAGCTTATGGTGTTACAAAAAGGTGATGAATAAAAGATAACAGGTTTTGTTTGGGTAGTGAAAAGACAGCTGGAATTGGAAAAGTAACTGGTACGGACATATAATTGTGTGGATACCCTGGAAAATGTGTGTTTCCAGGCTTCCTAAAAAAGCTGGGAATACTGCTATTTGGAGAGAATAAAAAAGAAAATAAAAAAGCCCACTCATTTTGTCAGCTCTTACAATCCAACTGGAAAATTCAAGAGGATAAGAAAAGAGCCAGGTGTCACACCAATTTCTTAAAAGAATGTTGTTTGATTTCAGTCTTGTCTCTGCATCTCTATAAGCTCTTCTAGCTTCTAAATGTGGCTGGAAGTATTTTTGGACATTCAGCTTGGCTGAAGTCCTGATCTTCTAACCATTGCAATGAAATGCACCAAATTCTGCTTCTGTTTAGTGACCTAAACCTTCATTGATGCATTTACAAGGTACACTGAGAAAAAGTTACATCCCCATAAAAGTTCTCATTCTGACTTTCATGGAAAATTCTTCTGAAGAGTATAGCTTTTATGTCCTACTTCTTCCCCATCAGCTTTAGATTTCAAAATTGCATTCTGCAAGCTACACAGTCCCAAAATGGTGCTGTAGAAATGCTCTGTGGTGGTTGTGGGTCACAAGTTGAGTAAGAGTCAGATGTGGTTTTGAGAAGGATGCTGATGTCACACTGGAACATATAGAGAAATATAGTCTGCAATTTCATTAAAGTCTTCTGTCAAGAGAAAAAGAATCCATTTTTCTCCTTGTTCGCCACAGAAAAAAATAAATCAAGACAAAAAAGGAATGGTCAATATAACAAAAATAGTGGGCTTCAGTTGTAGCAAGGAAGATTCAGGATCTGTGAGGAAAACTTCTAAGTGATAGGAGATGGATTTGGGTTGACTGCCTGGAGACTGTGACATCTCCAACACTGGAGAACTTTAAGAAAAGTTTATACAAACCTCAGGAGTGACATCTGTAAACCTTATTTTGCTTAATGCCAGGGAAGGATTAGAAATCAGCGATTAGAAATCAACGATTAGAAATCGTTGTCTTTTTTCAGCAGTCTGATTTTGACTCTGTGGTTTGTTTTGCTATGAGAGATGTTAATTTTTCTCTTTTTTTTCCTCAGTTTTTTTTTAAACATACGTAACTTAATAATTTCCAAGAAGTATAAACATAATAGTCTGATTTAGTTCTTCACCAGCTGATTTATTAATAAGTGTAAAACAGATTGACTCTGAGCCTCAGTGAATTTTCCAAGCATGTTTAATGTTTTATTTTCTTTGGTTTCAGGTAATGGAGACAAACCAGAGAAGCCACACTTTGATTCTCGTAGTCTTATCTTTGAATTAGACCCATGCAATGGGAATGGGAAAGTCTGTCTTGTTTACAAACATGCTGAACCAGGTAAGACTGAAAAGAGGACAGTTAGCTATCTCTTGTTGTGAATTGTATCTGGAGGCCACACGTGGAGAGTTATCTTGTACTTCTGATCTTCTTTGCAATGTGTAGATGAAACTTTTGCTGGGATGTCCTGTCTTCACTGAAGTCAGGAGCTAAACCTTACAGAGACTTAACTAGAGCTAACATTTTCACTCCTTTTAATGTTGGAGTCAGAGTTGTAACTTACGATTTTTGCATGCATAGAAACAGGAGCACTCACATGTGACCTACAAACAATTGTGTTGAAATCATACAAAGCTCCACCAATCAGTCTCTGGTTACTTGCATGTCTTGGAACAAAGCCCTTATGTTTTGATGAGAAAACTCTCATCAAACTCTTTACCATCTACCCTTTGTTTCTCTGCTTAGAAACAAAGGGTAGATGGTAAAAAAAAGAGCTTAGCTGAGAGAGAATTAGACTGCTTCTTCCACCGTGTGCATGGATGCAGAACCTCCAGGTGCTAACCAGGTCAAAATGTGGCAGGAAGGGTTAATGGGAGGGTGAGAAATGGGAGCTGGGCTGTTTCTTCTGACAGATGCAGAGATAACTGTTATCAGTGAGTGAGTAGTGAAACACCCAAGGCACTTGTAAAGTGGTTGTCCTCTGACACAGTGGACGGGTCAGTAGGTGTACCTGTCTTTACTGTGTGCAGTTGCAATACACAAGTTCTTAAGAAAAGTCCTGTGTTGTTACCTTGTGTCTTTCATTGGGTGTGACTACAAATCCCAAGGCAGGAAGGTCTTGTCCTGTTGCCTTCCAGTATCAGTGATTTCAGCACATGCAGTGGATAACGTGGGCAGGGGAAGGGAGCAATTGTTGCAGGTGTCAGTGTCAACACAGGCACAGTCTGTTTAATTGACAGTGTTCAGCATTTCAGTCTCCAAAGAAAGTAACTTCTTTTTATGCTACAAGGGATGTCACCACCAGAGAAATACTTGATCCAATACTTGTGGAAAGATTTTGCAAAATGTGTTTGCTTGGCAGCACACACTCCCATGACTTCCAGACTCTGGACTCTATTCAGTAATTCAGATGACTGACAATTGAGTTAGTTGTTTTTTGCTTTGTGGGGCAGATAAATGTTTGCTGTAATTGTACTTTGAACGTATAATACAAAGTTGCTGATGTCCAGAATGTTCCATGTAGCGTGTCAGTCACAGGTTGTGAAGGAATTGCATTCATTTCCCAGCACACAGCTAGACAAATACCTCATACAGTGGGTGAACTTTGGCTGATGGGTAGGGCACAAAGGGTTATGGTAAGTGGGGGCACATTCAAGCTGACAAGTGGTCCTTGGTTTTACAGGGGGTTTTTTGCAGGGGTTTTGCAGGGCTCCGTCTTGGGCCTGGTGCTCTTCAATGTCTTCATGAACAACTTGGACACAGGACTTCAAGGAATACTAAGGAAGTTAGTCCATGATACTAAATTGAGAGGAGCTGATGGCTCCCTCAAAGGCAGAGAGACCCTGGAGAGAGGACTTGACAAATTAGAGAGATGTGTAATCACCAACTATTTGAAGTTTAAACAAAGAAAAGTACTGGATTCTGTAACTGGGATGTGACAATCCTGGAGGTACATAAACCAGCCTTCCTGATGAGTATGTTGTGTCTCCTACCTGCAATGGCCAGGGGTTAATCTTACCACTGCAAAGCAACAGTGTAACTTGTGCTTGTTTTATTCTAGTTGTCTCTCCAGACACAGAGATATGGTTCCTGGACAGAGCTCTGTATTGGCATTTCCTCACCAAAACCTTCACAGCCTACTACCGCCTGCTCATCACCCACCTGGGACTCCCACAGTGGCAGTATGCCTTCACCAGCTATGGAGTCAGCCCCCAGGCCAAGGTAGGACAGCAGGGTCCAGCTTGTCAGTATTTTTCATAAGTATATACTGCAAAAACATCTTCCCACCTTTTGGCAACCAGTCTGTAGGCTCAAGGGGGCCTCCCTAGTGAGCTATGGAAGGGACCACAAGTTTTTTTCCCTGTAAAGTTTTAAGAGTCATTTGTTTCACAGTAATTTGAATTCACTATTACATAATAATATTGTGTTAATCCTGCTTTTCTCACAGCAGTTGGGCCTTGATGAAAATTATGCCCCAAAAGGGGCAATTTAAAGTCCTAGAAGTAGTTACAGAACACCTCTGCATAAAGCCTTGTGACCATTCCACTCCCTTACTATTATTAAAATTACTATTCTGCTATGCCAAAATCCTACTGTTAGAGGCTTCTGCTATTCCTCTGTGTTTGACTGGGCCTTCAACGCCCAATCCCTGCTTCCATCCTGTAAGAAGTCAGGGAATGGATCTGGCAGTGCTACTGAGCACAGCACAGTGTCAGTGGACATTGGCAAGGCCTGCTGGAACTCAGTGAGTGTCCTGCACTTCACCCAGACATGACAGCTGTCTTACCAGCATGGCATTCCCTGGTCCTGTGTGTACATCAGAATTACTAAAATCACTGCCAGCTTCCCATAAAACAGTGGCTGTAGAATGTGGTTCTTTCCATTCCTGATGTCTTCCCTGTTACACTGTGCTGTACTTCAGCAGTCAAGGCTGTGTACATGGTACTGTGTTCTGCCTTTTTGCAACTTTTCTGCTATAAATATTTTATTATGTTCAGTATATTTGCAAACCTTAAGAAAAATCATTCGTATATTCCCTAATCATTTGCAGCCCCTGTTGGTTAAAATCCTCCTAGTGTGTTAACTATTATCATTTTTAAAGGTTTTCAAGGGGATATATTAAAGCTCTTTTCCACTTAGCAGTACGTTAATAGATTACTACCTGCATTTTGGTATTGATCTTCTGCTTATCTTGTTCAACACTTTGCTGATGGTTTCAGTGTGATTTGTAATACCATAACTCCTACTGTTTTATTTCCTGACTTTGTCAATGGAAAAGTGATATGAAAAAAAAAAGGTTGAGAATTGTTGGGCATAACATTGTGGTGTCTGCTGCAACCAAAAAACCAGATCATTGTAGTTACTTCTAGATAGAAAACCAGAAATAGAAGCGGTAAGGGAAACAAACATAAAATTCTTTGTGTAAAGAGTTAAAAAATTGCTTCATTATGTGTGAAGAGAGGGAGGAAGGTTACATTTTCAAAAATTCAGCTAGTTGGTTTTAATTTTACAAACACATTTAAATTCTAAGTTTTTTAAATCTTTTCTGCTTATCTGAATCTAAATAAGTGTGATTGAGTTTCATACTCCCCCTTTGCTTTTCCTCCTGTGGTTTAAATCAGGAATTGCTCCTGATAGGAGTTACACTGGAGGTGGTGTTAGGTTTGTGTCTGGTTCTCCTCTTCTCTATGTGGAATGCAGTTCCAGGACTGTGGCTGTAGCCACGCCTTGTTTATCCTTATCACAAGCACTCTTCCAAGTCCTGTAAACTGCAAACTGATAAGTGGCATGGGATTAAAATCATGGCTTGGGGAAGACAGGGAGCAAGGTTTAATTGTCCAACTGCAGTTTGAATTTAACCTCTTCCTTCCCCACCATCCTGCCTTCCAGCAATGGTTTAACATGTATAAACCCATAACCATCAACACAGCGCTCCTGTCTGAAGAAGCTGATTCCTTTGTGAACAAACTGGACCCCAATAAGGTGTTTAAAAGCAAGAACAAAACTCCAGTTCTCAAAAAGAAACCACCCTCACAGCCAGCAGGCTCCCAGAAGAGTCCCATGAGCATGACCTCTGCCAAGACATCCTCACTAGCTGGGAATTCTTCAAGGAAGTGAGCCCCCCAGATCTGACCCTGGACAATATTTGCAATAAGCTTTGATGTTTTCTGCTGCAGAGTCTCAGTAATTCAGACCAAGTTCCTTGCGCATGAATAGATGTGCTCATGGAAAACACATTGCAGCACTTGCATGAGATATAGCCACGATGTGGATGTAGTTCCTGGAGACTCTTTAAAAAAGCAATTTGAGACATTGATTTTATTCCCTTCTGCTACTTGCAGCATGTACTTTTCAGAGGACATGAAGAAACCCTTGATGTCACTGCTCCATAGGGAAGCTTTGTTCCTGTACAACTGCAGCGGTGAAATGAAAGCAGATGTAATTCACTGTTACTTTAACTGACCCGTGCTGAAGTAGAGGGTGTGAAGATATTTCTGCCATGTCCTTTGAAAGAAACCTGTCCTGACCTTGCATGCTGTGGGAGCAGGCTGGAACCCACTGAACAGAGAAGCACCTTTCACTTCATACAGAAACTCTGAACTTCCCTGTGCTCCTTCCAACTTCTGCTCTGAGATTTGTGGTACAGTGGGATCTGGGACTTCCATGTCTCTGCATTAGCCTACTCACTTGCTCTACAGCCTAGACCACTTTTTGGCCTTCATGCTGTATCTTTTCAGATGGTGACATGATTCCCAACAAGCTTGGAGGCAGCCAGAAGCTGCAAGATCCCTTGTTGCCTCCCTTTTGTGGGAACTGCTGAGTGGAGAGTTGGTGGTGTTGAGTCCCACCAGCCAGGAGGACCCCTTGGTTTGTCACACATTAATTTGCAAAGCTGACAATTGAAACAGCATTTGCCACTTTTCAGTTGGGCAGGATCTCACCAGGGGCCACTGAGATCCTACAGCCTTAGAAGCCCCTGATGCTGTTTTCTGTACTGTAAGTTTTCAGGTTAGAACTGCACTTTAACTGGTTCACTGCTGGTTTTCAGTTACACCTGATTGTTTCCATTACCTTTCTATGCTATTATGTCTTCCTAATATGCTGGAATAATGGTAACACCCAGCACATTTTGTGCCTAAATATGGAAATCAAAGTCATTGTCTTCAAATAAGCATTGACTATTTAAACAGCATTGTTTTGAATTTTTGAAACTACCACATAATTACGCAAGACAAACCTACCTCACAGGGATGTTGTGAGGCTTTCACGAGTATTTGTATGGCCTTCAGAAAGATGAAGCCATCCTGTAAGAGCTTAATAGTTAATAAATAATAATTTTCATAAATATTCAAATATTTTCCTCCAGTGTGACTGGGTATTTGAAGATGCTTTGGGGAGCACGTGCACATGGGATGGAAAAGATGTATGGCAAGAGCAATGTACAAAATGGATTGTTTGTTAATGCAGTGGAGAATCTCTCACTGAGAAGGAATGGGTTACAGTTCTTTTAGCTAATCCCTCTTGAGCTAGTCAGAAATTCCCAGTTTAGTTCATACAGGCCAAACACTAATCTGTGTGACAGCTGTTCCACTTCTGTCCCGCAGTCACTGTACAAAATCTCTGCAGCCATCAGCCCCAGTTCAGGCATATTTTGCTGGCTTCCAGCACTGCCCAGGGCCCACCTGCAGGTGCCCTTGCTGCATTGCCTGGCAGCCACTCTCTGCCACCCCCAAATGACAAGAAATCCTGTAATGTGCCCTCTCAAGCCCATGTGCATCTTGAGACAGGTGAAGAACTTTTGTAGGTGCTCTACTGATACAGAGGAAGCGCAAATGTCAGTACCTCCCACCCAACCCCTTCCTATGCCATAGCAATCCATTAGCAATCCATTAATAGTGAGCAGGGAATGATCATTGCTGCTAGGGTTATTTTTGTTTGAGTTTTAGCAGATGCTGTCCCCAGCAGAAGTTGTCTGAATTCTTTCATGGAGTGGTAATTGGTGTAGCTCAAATCTAGTCTGTGAGTAGCACACATGGTTTTGTGATGCTGGCGTGTTCCAGCAGAAGTGTGACAGGATTCAGGAGACCCTGTAGTTTGGTTTAGTAATTTTTTAGTGCTTCCTGAATATTCAGATCAAAACCAGAAAATGAAGCATGAAAAGAAATCAACCCAACAGGTTCATGTTTCTATTTTTGACTGTCCTTTTCTCTTCTCTTTTCTGTGCTCTGCCAAACCAGGTGTTTGTTAGGATGACACATATGCAAATGGAAGCAAGCCTAGGCCCCTGGTCCATTACTGTAGTATGTGCCTCTTACCAAAGAATATTCCAGATCAAATTCTATATGCTATTTAACTTAATCGTGCTGTATCTGCCACTGTTGATGCCTGTACTTTGATTTATATGAATATATAGGTATCCAGAGACTTGTAGCTCTGCTTGCTTTTCTTCAGAATGTGATGCTTCTTTTGGGGTTGGGGTTTTTTTTTCTGGTGTATTTTTACACAGGGAGATTGAATAATTTCTTCAGATCACAGACATGTCTAGCCCTATACAGGGCTTGCCAATATCCCAGAGACCAAGTTTGTCTATTTAAGCAGAGTAGGTTTACTGAACACTAAGTCCCTCACCTGTCCACCTGCATGGTGGACAAACGGGTGTGCCCCCCACGTGTGCCATCAAAGCATGTGGCCGTCACAGTGTGGAGGTCTCGGTGGCTGCATGTTCTTTCTCATTTTCAGTTTCGTGAGCAGGTTCATTGTGAAAATCAATCAAAACTTTGTAGATGAATACACCAGCAAGACATCCCAGAATTGGAGCTGCAACGGGGATCCACCACCAGGAATGATCAGCCCTGAAATGAAACACAGACGAGGCAGGTGGTGAGTGAGACTGGAACCACTGCCCTGCCACCACATTGTGCTGGGTGAGCTGGGCTGAATCTGCTGGGCAGGAGTGAGCTGTGTCGGTAGAGGAGTCCGTCCCGCTCCAGGGACACAGGAGTGAGCTGTGTGAGCAGAGGAGTCCATCCCATTCCAGGTACTAAGCCTGAAACTGGCTTAGACAAATTCACTGTCCCTCACGTAATTGCTGGAGGGAAGGTAATTTTCCCCATCAGCATGGAAAGGTGGCTCCACGCTGCAGGTTTCTTGTTCTCCAAAAGAATCTGGATGTGTGGTCTGGATGAGTGTGACTGTCAGACAGACACAGGCATTTTGCCTCCCCATTGCCAATAACATCTGCAACTCTTCTACCAAGCTCTTGAATATATTTTCTGGAAATGTAAGGAAAATGGACATCTGGGACAGGAGACTCTGCTAATGATCTCACTGTAGGAAAAGCCATGCATAGCATGGCACTGTCTTACTAGATAGAGGAAGGCAGGGTTTCATCACCAAATTCAGACTGCAAATTCAGGAGAGCTAGTTAGCAATCCAGCTATAAGTACCTGCTTTCAAGTGAGCTGAATGCATTCTGGCTCTGTGGTCACTGTAAAAACCAGCTGGATCGCCAGCAAGCAGGCAGACAATTTGGTTCCCAAACTGAGGTGTCTGAGTGTCAGAGTGAAACCCATGCAGGAGAATTAGTGTACTCCACATTTTGTGTACACAATGCACAGGGCTCCTCTAGCACAACCCTCCCACTCTGGAGTGATACCATCACTTAATCCAAGGAGAAAGGCTTCATGACCCATTTTATCTTGTGCTTATCTCCTCCCCTTGCAAGGTGAGCAGTGTAAAAGCAGAATAGGTCACTCACGTGAAGACTTCTGTTCCCCAGCCAGCAATTGCCGTGAAGATCCTGGGGGGCAGGTCCCTGGAGGGGTTTATGGCATAGCCTGTGTTCAACCCCATGCCCATGCCGATGCCCAGGACCAGCATGCCCGTGAGCATGGGCTGAGCACTTTTCACAGCTGCATTGTTTTTCTCGTCATGGATGACTAGAATGCCCAGGATCAGCATAACTGTTGCTGTAAACTGTAGGAGCAAAAAAGGGAGAATAGGTCAGGAGAGAGAATGGGAAAGGTGGAAGGATCCTGCTCAGCAGAGGGGGAGAGACTTCTTGGAACAAAAGAGCAGATGAGATTCATTCTGATCAAAGCAGGGAGGACCCAAATGTTAGTCCCTCCTTGCATGTGGACTGAAGAAAATTCTTGACCCATTTCTCACCGAAATACTGCTACAGAGACACTAGCAAAAGCAGAAACTGCAGCTTTTGGCGAGGCACTGTCATTGCTTTCTTGTGCAGCAAGGACACTGCCTGGTCCACAGGAGGCTGAGGGGATCTGCTGCCCACCCCTAGCCCTTCCACTCCCACCATCCTCCCTATCGTGCCCAGGCAG
The DNA here is from genome assembly GCA_013398175.1 of Climacteris rufus. NCBI lineage: Eukaryota > Metazoa > Chordata > Aves > Passeriformes > Climacteridae > Climacteris > Climacteris rufus. The sequence continues at coordinate 180,021 of VZRZ01008135.1, read as the reverse complement.
GAGTTTTGTCAGCTCAGAGTCAAAATCACAGGTATTCCTAAGATTTACATTGGAAGTGAATCTTTCTTTTCTGGTGTCTCAGTGCCCCACATCCCCTCAAGTATCCCTTTCCTAATTCTGGGCATCTGGACACTGTAAGCTGGGAATCCACTGTACAGAGTCTCAGTGGGACTGTTCAAATGTAGAGGTTTGATCCAGGCTGTGCTCCTGTGGAGACAGTCTCAGGCGCGCTGTGCTGGGGAGGGGCAGCCAGCACAGCTGCCAAGCAGCATGGAGTGGGTGTAGAATCCAAAGAGGGAAGGAACAGCTTATCCCAGAACCCAGAGGAGATGGTTGCTGATATAGCTCAGCTTCTCACTTCCTGCTGCTTGTGCTGCATGCAGGGAAGGTGACTGGAGAGCCCTTGGACCAAGCTGCAGGCATTACCCTTTAGTCTTGCCCAGCTGCCAAGGTGCCTTGGATGCTGGGCTCCTTGGGGAAGAGGTGGTGGTTGTGTCTGTGCATGTGGGGCTGTGGGTACCCTGTAGCAGACCTGCAGCTGCACCTGTTACCACCCACCTTCTCCTAGCACACCACAGCCTTGCCCACTGACCTCTGTGAAGAAGGCTCCCTCCAAGGATACATTGGGAGCAGGGTAAGTGGAGAAGATCAGTGCTGTGGCAGTTGGTCCTGTCACTGTAAGGCTCCCATTGGCATAGTGATGAAGAGCATCTGGGAGAGGTGGGAATTATGGAAGTTAGCACAGCACTTTTCCCACAGGACACGTGCACAAGTCCTCTTGTTGCAGCCAGCACAGAGACCAGGGGAAATGGAGGCAAGGAAGATGTGATGGAGGTGATTCACTCCTGGCAGGGCATGATCGCACCAATATCTGTTACCCACAGGCTTTGGTTGGCTCTGCAGTTGCTTACTTATGCCTACCAGTTCCCTATTCCTGCTCCAGGAGCCTGGAGTAGTCTGGATGGTCTGGATGCACTGGAGGCCTCCAACCTTCTGCCCCTCAGAGACCAACACATGCTGGAGACAACGGGTGGTGGGTCCTCTGCTAACAACTCAAAACCCCCAATAGCTGCAAACCTGTTTTCCACAGACTAGCAGAGTCCCCCAGAGCTCCAGTAGTACCTAATACACAGTTCGTATAAATAAAGCCCTTCCAGACCTGGAAACAAAATGCTGACAAAATGGAGCTACTGCCCTCCTGTTGAAGACAGGTTTTGAAAGTGGGAATGCTCTGAGTAAAAGGAGCTGTGTTCTCCAGCAACTGCATATCCTTCCCAGAGGTGTATCTGGGACCAGCTCTGACCTTGAGCTGTGGAGTCTGTCCCACAAGCCAGGAGCTTGCCCTCCTCACCCAGCAATTGTGCTGGGTACTGTAAAAGGACATATTTTTGACAACACTGTGAATTGACTGAAATGATGCCTACAGCAACCTCTGTAAGAAAAGAGACAACCCTACCATAGTAGAGGGCAAAGACGGTGGCTGCTGCTGTAAAGGAGCCCAGGAACTGGCCAATTATATAAGCTGCAAGCTTTCTCCAGGTGATGTTTCCTAAAATGCATTGTGTAATGCTGACGGCAGCGTTCAGATGAGCTCCTGCAAAAGCACAGAAAAAGAGAAGCCTCAACACTGATGCAGCTGTTTTGGAACATGTGATGTGCTGGATGCCCTATCCTTGGAAACATTCAAGACCAGGTTGGACAGGGCTCTCAGCAACCTGCTCTAGCTGAAGATGTCCCTGCTCATTCCTGGGCAATTAGACTGGATGACCATGAAAGGTCTCTTCCAACCCAAAATGTTCTATGGTTTTATGCCTCACGCCCCACAGTAATCACCCAGGCATTGCTCCAGAACAGCAAGACTCTCACAAGGCAGGGTCTTAACTCCTGCACAGGCACAAAACTGAGCCTTTCTCCCTGGACAGCTGAATCAAGCAGATCAAAGAGCTCTTAGGTTTAGTCTTCTAAAAATTCTGTAGACGAAAGGCTGCCTCCAGAGAGTGGGTCGTCTTATCTGTCAGACATAACTCTCTTGGGATGGCATGAGTTTCCCTATGAGTTTCTCAATGGGCTTCTCTCTACTGAGCTTAAAAAGAGCCTGTACTTAGCCACTTTTTAAGTGGCTACAGGTAGATGAGGACCTGGTTTTTGATGGAACGCTTTCTGTGGAGGAGTTTGGTGTGTGATGGTTTTGAAGACCAAATGTATCCATGCCTGGTGCACTTGGTGCAAACTATGTGTGCTCTCCAGGCCTCTTGTCCCCATGAGTCTAAAGGAAATATTTGTTTTTCCTGCCTGGTAGGTATAAACTTTGAGGATCAGCAAATGTTCTAGCCTTCATGACCGTCTCCTACTCCAGACTCCTAAAGGGGTAAGATGCAGACACCCACCCAAAGTGCAGGACAGAGTGAGATGAACATGAGTGTACCACCTGCTACAGTCCAACAACCAGAACTGGAACAGAGACAGAGGCCTTCTTTGACCCTCTGCTCTTTTGTGGATGTGACCAGCCATCTCAGAAATCACAACAGCATCTTGTGACACAGATGAAGCCAAATCAACGTCAGGAACCCCTGAAGTTTACTCTATAACCAGACTTGCTGACTGAGCTGAGATCCCTTCTGCACTGCCCTCTGCCTTCTACAGTTCAGCTCTTTCTCAGAAATCACTTGGCACTGCAGGGACCTACTTTCCTCAGCCTGCTTTCCCTGGGATGTTTTCACTAGCTCCAGAAGGACAGGAAAACCAAGAACTGATTGCTCACATGGAAAATTTTTCCTTTCCAAGCCAGGCCCAGGTTTGGACCTCTCTCTGCTCCAACAGGTCAAGAGCAAGGAGTTACTTTGATTTTCTGCCCTTTACAGCCCTTAATGTCTTCTCTTGATGCAAATGAATGCAGAAATTGCAGAAGGCAAAGGTTTTGTCGTGTGAGAGATGCCACCCCATGGCCCTGAAATGCCACCTCCCAAGTTTGTGTGGGGCATTTGTGCATGGGTGTGGATGATAAAGATAAGGAGAAAATCTGCATACCACTCCTTTTGCAACATCAGCAGTGAGCTCTCCTCTGCAATAAATTATTTTCTTCTCCATGGGTCATATCGGCAGCACGTTTTGGGAGGTCCCTGTCTCCTTGGGCCATGATGAGATGTCCCAGACAGGGGAGCTGCTGAAACCTGGCTCATCTGGCCACAACAGGAGTAGGTGACTGAACCTTCTCCACTCTCCCTACCCCGTTTCCTCTCTCACAGCTCAGAACACAAGTTTGGGGTCAGAATACTGCAGATATGCTGTGCATGCCTTCTCTCTGGCTTCTGCTCTTCCTGTCTGGGGACTCTAGACTGCCTTGTTTGGGGTGAGGGCACTGCTCATATCATCAATGGCCCCTCCACAGCCCACTGCTGTCTCCAGTGCATGTGGCCTTTATGGGACATGGATATGCCCCATGCCTGAGTGTACTGCTCACCAGATACTCCTCCAGCTGCATAGATGCCCAAGGTAACACCAATTCCAAATGCCAGATTGATGCTCAGATAGTGACCAGAGTGTCCTTTTCCTAATACCACTTGTGCCACAGAGGACAAGCCAAAAACCTGTGTGAAAATAGAGAGAGAAAGGAGTGTTAAAAGTATTTTTGTTGCTGTGGCAGACTGAACTTCCTTTCTGCTTTTTCTGCATTAGTAATAAACTCCCAAAGACAGGAAGTCTCTAAGGTGGCCATGGTCAGAAGACAAAGAATAACCTTCCCCTGCAAAAATTGAAGAGAAAGGTGGGACATTCCTCATTGGTGCCCGTTAAACCAAACCAGGCACTCTCATTGTGGTTGGGTCTGGGGAGACAAACCCCAGTTATCTACAAAAAGAACTGGGGCTCAGTGGGGGTCATTCACACATCCACAGTACAGACATCGGTGCCTGAAACCAGACGTGAGCTCAGGGAGCATCACTGTAGACCTCTGGGAGACAACATCAAGAGAGATGGAAGGAGGGTGGGCAAATTCTTACTGTCTTTCCTTTCCTGGTGTGCAATTTATTGACTAAAAATATCGTTTGGTCAGCATACAGCTATATGCCAAACTCAACTCTAATTTTTGTAACATTCCAGCAAAAGGCAAGAAAGGAAATTCTGGTCTGACTTCTCCATTCCACACATATACTTTCAGTTTGGAAACAAAGTTTCAATGTTTTTTAGTGACTAAAGGAGAACCAGGGAAAAAATTAAAAGCAAACACTCTCCAGCAGGAAAACATGTATTCAAGACATTGCTCTGTCCTGAAAGTGAATTCTATTTAATGGTTTTGATGTGGTAAGAGTGGAAAAATCAGTTCTTTGCATGCTCTAACACTGAAATCTGGAGAAGTAACAAGGCATCTCTTGAGGTTTCAGCCTTATAAACCATTGAGGGTTTGGAAAGTGTATCCTGTTCCTTGAGCTGCACTGATGTTTATCCAGGGTGACATGTCTTTCAAAGACCAGAAAGTCAATATGTTCTCCAGCATATAAAATTCTGCTTTGGCTTTTACTGTTTTAACTACACTGCTTGGAACCAAATTTTATCTCATTTCTGCTTGCCCTCATTGCGTTCAGACATCACCCAAATCCTCTGTTCCGCATAGATGCTGCTCCTGTTATCTCTCTTGTATACACAGATCACATTCTGTGCTCTGCACAGAGCTACAGCCCCCACAGTGTGAGCCTTTCTCAGTCTGCCTTCACAAAAGCCCCCAAAAGCAGTTTGTGATGCCCCCAAACATCTGCAAAGCCCTCATACAAATTCTACGTATTCATCTCTGATTTTTCCCAAAGTCATATCTAAGAGAAAACAAATGTAAGGCACAGGTTTTGCAGGAGATGCAGAGCGAGGAATGCAGGGCAAGAGACATGACTGTGCATAAACAGCACTATCCTGGAGGAAAACACAAGATAAACCACAGAATGTATTTTTCAGCAGAGATCCAAACCTCCGTTCTTTTTCTGTTTCCTCACAGTACCAAGATACCTTTCTTTCCTTTCCTTCTTCCCTAGTCCTTTTTAATCCTGCTGCCTGGTTCCTCTTATCAACACTGCTTGTCTACTAATGTGAGATGCCCTGGGAATGAGTGCAATTGTCCAAATAACAGTCATTCAGGCATCCTGGAGATGCATCCAGCACATTGCCAGTTGAACTGAGGGCCAAGGTGCTGCTGAAGAGTTGGCTGCTGGATGATGTGTTCTGATGCTGGATGCTGCTTATCATCAGCCCTTGATGGAGGTCCATCAAGGCAATGACCCTATTTTACTCTCTTCCGTCACATGGATCAGTGAAGGAAGAGCCAGTGTGAGCTGCAGGCTGCCAAATCTGTCTTGAACTGTCACAGTGCAGAGGAAAGTCTCGACCTCATGCTGCTTCCCAGGACAGTCCTGGCAGGACAGCCCTGAACTTGTTCTTTATCAATGGCGACCTTCTACCACCAAATAACAGAGAGAGTGGAAAATGCAAAATGGTTTGCTCAGCTGCTGCAAAGGAGTCACAGATGCCTGTGCTCTGACTTACTAGGAGTGCAGATACTTGAAAGTGAAATTCAAGGAGCTACATGTGTAATATGATGTGATAAAAAGCAACCATTCTCTGCACAGGCAGTTGTTACCCTTGGAAATGAGCACCTTCCATGGTTCAGAAAGCTATGTCAGAAGGTCCCTGTGCTTCGCAAATATTAACTTCTCCTCTGCAAATCTCCAAGTACAAGTTGTTTGGGTTATGCCCAGCCTTTGTGTGCCAGCCTCTGTCCAGTGTAAAGTGTCGCAGCCCAGGCTAAGTCCAGGTGCAGCAAGTTGGCACAGATACTGGACCTTTTCAGAGGGTGCACCTCATTCTGCTGTGTTGGTCTAACACTCAGAGTCTCTGGTGCCAATGGGTGCTTCACCCCCACCAGGCATCAGTTCTGACTGCACAGCCTTTGTTGTCCCCAAACATTTCTGAAGCAGCCCAAGAGTTCAAACACACTGAACTGTTTCTTTGCAGAACAGATCCCTCAGGCAAGGGGGCAGTTTATGTATGATTTACATAAGCATTATTCAACTGGCAGCAAGAAAACCAGAAGTGAAATCCTGGCGTGCTTCACACCCTCTAATTATGTTTCCTAATGGTGGGTTGTGGCTCTGGAGAGTTTCTCTGGAAAGTTCAATACCCTGGCAAACCCAAGAGGAAGATAGATGAATGCTGTTTTCATTTCAGAGCAGATGTCAGTGATAGAGGAGTCAGGGTCTGCTTCCCTGACCTGTTCAGACACCCCCCAGTTAGACCACACCTTTGGCACAGCAGGAGGAAAAGCCTCAATTCACTACATGGGATCTTTCAGAGAGTATGACACAAGCATAGTAGCGACTGCTCTTTGATTTCATTCCCAAACTCTTACTCAGTTTTCTCCTAGGAGACAACTGAAACAGCAACATGTCCAGAAAAGGGCAGTGGAGCTGGGGGAGCACAGTTCTGATGAGGAGCAGCTGAGGAAGCTGGGGATGTTCAGCCTGGAGAAAAGGATGCTCAAGAGGGACATGATCAGTCTCTACAATTCTCTGACAGGAGGGTGTAGCCAGGTAGGGGTTGGTCTCTTCTTCCAAGTAACAAGAGACAGGACAAAAGGAAATGGCCTCAGATTGTGCCAGGGGAGGTTTAGATTGGAAATTAGGAAAAATCTGTCCACCAACAGGGTTGTAAAGCATTTTACCAGGCTGCCCAGGGAAGTGGTGGATTTATAGATATAGCATATATATGTAATACCTTGGAGGTATTTAAAAGTCATGTGGATGTGCGCTTAGGGACATGGCTTAGTGCTGGCCTCGGCAGTGGTGGGTTAATGGGTGAACTCTTAAAGGTCTTTCCCTGCCTAAATGATTCTGTGATACTGTGATTCTATCCCACCCACTTCCCTCTCCCCCAGCACCCACCTCCTACTCCCCACATTACGTTTTTACTGTGGAAGGTTTTTGGCATATGGTCTGCCTGCTGGAAAGGGTGAGCAGTACCAACCAGCCACTGAGCAACCCTGAGGATGTGGTAGGAAACCACTGACCTTGCAAATTGCTGCCTTAAATGGTTGCATGCACGCACACACACACACACACATGCACAGACTCCTACTTACCATGAGGATGAATGTTCCCAGTGCTTCTGCCAGCAGCTCCCTCATGGTACTGTTACGAATCTTGAACACCTTTTTAATCTTCTGCAACGTTTTGCTCCCCGACTCCATATGGCTGCCACGGTGTTCCTGTTGTGACAGCACATTTCATTGCACTGAGCCAAGTTACCCTTTGAAACTTGGCACCCTCTCTTCATCCCCAGACACTTTCCTCCTTTGGTTAACGATGAACAAGCCAATAAAGCAGCAGCTAGCTTCAAAATCTTCTCTCCCACACACATGCCATCCTATAAAAACTATGGAGTAGGGATGCAAAATTTCTGTTATGAGGACATTGGTGACACTGTGCCTCTGCCCAGTAGCCTAACCCCAGAAAAGGGGAGTTATAAATAACTTTGGTGTTCTAAAGCCTGTCTTTCTGCTTAACCTTTTCTACAGGAAGTGAATAGGAATTTTGGCTGTGCTCTGCAGTATAACCTGTTGATTGGTACTTTGGTGCTAGTTTTTTTAAACAGGTGGGATTAGGACCTTCTGCCTGTGCAGGACTGTTTGGATGCCCCTTCTGCAGAGAGGATGCTCTGGCTGGAGCTGCTGTGCACTGCTGTCTGCAGCTGGGAAGAGCACAATGCATTGTTTCAGGTTGAATATTTGCTCTTGATGAATGCAGCTATGTCTACAGCTGCCATCCCACTGAAAGAAAACCTGGCCACCAGCCATCCTGTCTGTCCTTTCTCATAAGGCAAGGAGAAATCAACTTCAGCAAGAGTCTCAAGAGATCTTCGATCTTATCTGGCTGCCAGAGCAGAGCCATTGCTGTACTGATTCCTCCTCCATCTCCTGATTCCCTCTGCCTGTCTCCCTGCTCAACAGGTGCTCTTACCTCTCCATGTTGAAAAGGTTTTAATACCTTTGCATGGAAAAACTTACATCCACTGAATGCTCAAGACCTTTTCTTGTGAGCTTTTCTGGTTTTTTGCTTGTTTTCTTCAACTTCCTCTCAAACTGCTGCAGCTTCTCAGTGTGGCCTTGGAGGGGACAGCTCTGCAGAGATGTCAGCAGCTGCCCCAATGGGGATGTGATGCTCTGCTCATGCTGTCCCTGGCCTTGCCTCCCTCTGCTCTACTGCATGTCAAAAGTTCATGAGCTTTTCTTTCACCCACAGGACACTCAGCAGGTGTATGGAAGAACCCCGGAAGCTGATTCTCCTCTCTGCTCCATAGATGGTTGTCTGTCTTCTGGCAGGGAGAGTTTTATGGACTGGGGTAATCCCTCCTCCAGTGACAGATTAGCTATTGACCTCAGTGAATGCCTGGCTAAATATGCAGTAAATTACTGGTCTGTCTCTGTTACTAAGGATCATTTAATTATGATGGATGATAATCCTGTTACTTGCAAGGGTGTTCCTACAACAAATTCTAGGTGGGACAGTTTTTGTCCTAAGGGTCTGTGAGCTATGCTGTGGCACAGAGTAAGTGCCAGATAAACCTTTCTAGGTCACTTCATCCTCTGCCATGCATATGTTTATTGGTGGAGCACAAACGTGGGTCCTGGAGCACCAGGTTCAGATGGAGATAAGAGCCTCAAGTTTCTTTCGCACATGGAAATTTCCAGCTGACTTTACATGTCACCTGAGGTTCTTGCATCTGTATGTATTGGAGATCTCACAGCCTTTCTCAGATGGACAAGGTATCAGTGAGTCAGTAACACCCACAACTGGACCTACAACTTTGTTTTTCACTCCTTAATCTCAGGGAGCCTTCCAAGTGGATTTCTTCCCAGTGGACAAATAGTGAAGCTGCGGGGTCTCTGATAGGCTTTGTTTCCTGTATTCAGGCATTAACTAGAGGCATCCCCATATTCTGATTTGGGCTGGAAAATGGACAGGTACTTTCTGGGAACACTGGGTTCCCATGGACTTGCAGTCTTAGAGAAAAAGGCAATCCCAGTTTGAAATAGAAATAGAATATAGAAATCTTTGGGTTGGTGATATTTGCCACATAATTCCCAATATTACCACCAGATTCTATAAAACTCCAGCATGCTTCTAGGACAGCATCATGAATCACTAAATATGTCTCTTGCCTCTGATTGTCCTTTTATACAGGCCATTCCACAAGATGGCACTGAGACATTAATTTCTCTTTGAGACTTTCAGAGGGGTTCCTCTGTTGGCTTCTGAAAAGATGAGGACCCATTAATTTTAGGGTACTGCTGGCCATTTTTAGACACTAAAGTGACCAGCTAGTGTTCAAGGAGTGTAGCAATAACAAAACCATCACCTTTCTGTAGGTCATGGAGGTCAGAGGAGCCCTGCTCTGCAAACGTGAGCCTGCACCTGAGTTTATAATCAGCAGAGAAAAACAGACATCTCCATAGGGCAGTTCTTCCCCACCTAAAATAAGCATCTGAGGCCTGACCTATGAGTCATGATAGATACTGGCACTGTCCCTCCGGTGTCTGCACAGGGACACAGAGTGATGGGCTCCAACATGCACACCCACGACCGCCAGGTGGGCTGGACCGCTCCTTCTCCCTACATCCAGACACTGTGATCTTGAGCAAGTGTGAGCCATGTGAGTCAGCCAAGGGCTGGATTGCAAATATCTGCTGGTTTCCCAACAGCGACCCGCTCGTACTTGTTCGGTTTCACTTACCCGCAGGGCTGGCGAGGATCTCCGGGGTCACTAAACACAGTCCCCTGCTGGCACAGGCAGCCACCCCACATCTACCCTTTGGTGACCTGGACAGTCTCCATTTTAGTGGTAGGGGCTTTTTGCCCAACTCCTCCTGTTGGACCTCATTACCAGAATTTGCTACTGTGAAGATTAGACACTTTCCTCTAATTTTTGCCCAAATTCTCCAACTCATTTTTCCATGGGCAGCATTAGCCCATCACAGTCATGAGTTAACTTATTTCTTGCAGATGCTATCCCCTAAAGTGTTCCTATACTATTTGTTAGAAGAGTGTTGGCTGCTTGTGCTTAGCTCCAGACCACCTCCTGATGTTTACCTTGATTTTCTCAAAGGTTGAAGCTTCACTCAACATTGGTCCTACAATCATTTTGCCACGTTTTCCACTGCATGTTAAACAGCCACCTGCTAAACCAAACCCATTTTCCTCCCTAAGACAGGTGTGATTTCAGCACTAGTATTAAAAGTCTCAGTTTGTAGAGGAAAGTTTTTGGCACAGTCAAGGCCCACTAACTGTGCTGGTGTTGATGCCCATGGTAATGAAGAACCAGGAGAACAATGCCCCTGGGTCCTGCCAGAGCAGCCCTGGGAACTCCAGGCACTCCAGGGCATCCTAAAAGGAATAACTTCTCTGACTCAGTTTGACAGTGCACATGCATCCTCTGTTCCCAGGAGCTCATTTATCTCTTAATTGGGGTAACTAGCAGGTGGAACATTGCCACTCAATTTGCTTCAGCCCTGCTGGTGGAGCATTTTCTCCCCAGAGGCTGAGAGGAGCATGAGCAGACGGCTCAGCAGAGGAGCTGCTCACCGTGGACAAGAACAGCTTGCTCCTCTATCAGATCAAAGGAGCACAGCACCAACACATCTCCAGTGCTCTTTAGGAAGCAAGACCCAGTCAGAGAGACCATTACAGCCCTGGTATGACCTCTGCTGTCCAGGACAGACCCCACTTGACATACCCTGGAGCACCTGCTCTGTGTAGTCTCACATTCCACACTCATGGTCCATCTCCTTCTCTTCTTTATGGATGGCAGGCACCAAGCAAGTCTCAGACACCCCAGGTATTTGTCTCTCAGCAGATGGCTTTGCTCTCTGTACTGTCACCCCATTCTCCATTCCCAGGATACCAGCCTCCACAGCCTTTCAGCTCACACCACACACCATGGTCCCTTGCCCTGAATCACCAAAGATTCATCACCTGCACATTCTCCTTTTCCATGAGACCAGGCTTGCTCTGGTGCTGGACAGAACTGGGAGGTAGACGGACAAGCAGATGTATGTGGCTGTTCGCTGGTGGGATCTTGCTTCAGGCAAGGTGCTGTCCTGCCCCCCAGGCTGCTACAGCTTACTCAGATGCAGGAATCCATGAAGTGATGGTGCTGGCAGGAGCAGAATTACTTGGCTTTGTTTGTCTTCGGGGCAGAGCAGGGCTCTACATGACAGTGTTGCCAGGGGTGGCCCTGGCCCCATTGTTGGGCAACAGAGTGGAACCTTCCTGGTCACCAGGGACCCATCGACCCTGTGCTGGGCCACACTCTCTCCTCCTGCCCGTGTCTGACTTATCAGACAGAACCAGGTCATTTTTATATGGAGCAAAGCATGATGGTTTTTTGAGGCAGCCACCAGCTTTGATCCGTAAAAAGATCAAAGTCTCCCCAATCCACAAATATTTAACAGAGAGTGAAATGGAGACACAGGGGTAGATCAGGTCATAGAATGTTAAGGATTGGAAGGGACCATAAAGGACACCCCGTCCCAACCTGCCCTTGCCATGAGCAGGGACACCTCCCACTAGACCAGGTTGCTCAAGGCCCCATCCAAACAGGCCTTGAACACTTGCAGGGTTGGGGCATCCCTGGACAACCGCCTCCAGTATCTCATCACCTTCACAGTAAAGTATTTCTTCCTAATATCTAGCTTAAACTTCCCTGCTTTCAGTTTATATCCAGTATTCCTTGTCTTATCACTATGAGGTCTCCACACAACCTTCTCTTCTCCAGGAGGGACAGCCCCAGCTTTCTCAGCCTGTCTTTGTAGGGGAGTTGGTCCAGTTTTCTGATCAAGCTTGTGGTCCCCTCTGGACTTGCTCCAGCAGTTCCATGTTCTTGTTATGTTTGGGGCACCAGAACTGTAAGCAACAGAGATCCCACAAGGTACCCATAGGATTTCCAACAGGACTGTGCTGGCTCCTCATCTACCGTCATCCCTCATTTCCATGAACAACTTCTCCTGACCTGCTCAGAGCCATGCTCCCACCATACCCCTGTGTGTGAGAGCATTTGCCTACCTGTGCTGGGACCCTGCTCTGGGGCTGCCCAGGCCCAGACAGAGAGCAGCACACTCTGTGGGTTCAAGTGCTCTCACCAAGCTCTGAGCTGCCTGCTCAGATCTGCTTTCAATCGACAGATAAAGTGAAAGCTGGGGAAACCACAGGGCTCACAGGACATCATCACCCTGGAGATAAGAGGAGCCAGGCTTTCTCCTAGAGAAGCACAAACACCCACATTCTGAAAGGAGAGATTAAAGGGGAAAGGCTGCAGGCTGTGGGCGGAGACACTGAGTCAGGTAGAAGAGGTCTTGAAATTGCAGAGCGTGGTGAAGCCAGCACACTGCTCTGAACATTTCCTTGCCTCTGACTCTACCCCAGGAACAGCACAGAGTGCCTGTGTCCCCCCAAGCCAGGACACAGTGAGTTCATTCTTACAAATGGTGCCACTGACAAAACCACTTGTACTTCATCCCATACTTTCTCCTCCTCTGCCTCATCCCTTCCCTGGGTGCCCTAGTCTAGGATGATCTATGAGACACAGCAGCCCAGCATCTGCCTGAGCAGCACCAAAAAAGAGCATGAGCTTCTGTTAGAAGTCACAAAAGGCAAACCCAGAGCAGGGCCTGCTGACAGTCACACAGCCATTCCTGCTCCCTCTGCTGCTGAGCAAGCAGAGCAAGGCTGAGCCAGTCGTGTTGCAGTCAGTCCTTCACAGCCACCAGGTACTTAAGGGTGTACTGCATCCACACATTCCACTTATATAAATTACACCTGTAAACCCTTCAAGAGATGTTGCTAAACCCACAGGCAGACCATAGAATCATAGAATCATAGAATGTTTTGTGTTGAAGGGACTTTACAGATCATCTCATTCCAGCCCTCTGCCATGGACAGGGACACCTTCCACCTTGCTCAAGGCTTCTTCCAACATGGCCTTGAACACTTCCAGGGATGGGCCTTTCACAGCTTCTCTGGATGTGCCAGAACTTCACCACCCTCACAGAATTTCTTCCTAATATCTAACCTAAACCTCCTTCAGTTCAAGGCCATTCCCCCTTGTCCTATCACTTCAGGCACTTGTAAAAAGTCCATCTTATTGCTGTCTGTTATCCCGATGTTTTGCAGGGTGAGGAACTGACTGGTAACACTAATCTTTGCCCATATGTAAAACCAGTGAATTATCCAGCTATCTCCTCCAGAACACAACTGTGCTCTCCCATATCACACTTGCCAGGGGCTGTCTGAAGACCACAGAGCATCTGGAATGACTCACACCGGGGCTGAGCAATGCCTGCCCCGTGGGATTTGTCTCTCTACAGGGGAGGGAGAGGCCAGGATGTAGACGGCTGGATCAGCTTTCCCAGCGCCAGCCCACCCCAGCCCAGAGGGCTGCCGCCGGCGCGGACGTGAAGGCATCCAAAGGAAACCCCCGATAAGCTCCCACTATCTCAAGCTGTGGGGAGATGCCACAGATTCCTTGCAGGCATGCAGACAAATCCCCTCAGACACTGCCCAGCCTCTCCTGGAGCTCCAAGGAGCCCCACAGGTATTTCAGTGGGAGCAGAGGTTTCCTCCAGCATCAGCCAGTGCCCATCACTCTGTGATCCCCCAGCATCTTTTGCCTCTTGTGCTGTTTTGAGACACAGGAAAGAGGGGCCACATGTGGGTCTATATGGCTCCCTGTTAATTCCATCCTTTCAGTTCCTGTGTATAAAGACATTGACCCAGAGGAACCCGCAGAAGCTGAAAATCCATCTGTTGATGTACTCTGAACAAGAGCCAGTTCTCCTAGCTTATGCAGTCTCCCAGCACAAGTCCTGGATGACACAAGTGACAACCTCACATGTTGTCCCGTATTCAGCAAAGCACCAACATGCTGTTTATTTTCCTAAGCACAGGGTGCCACATTTCAGTCACCATTGATAGTGCAGGTATCCCTAACCCATGGCAATTACTAAACATTGTCACTGTCTTTGTTGTCCCTCTGTTTTTACAGACACACAAATGTACACACCCCTATCAGCCATTTCCTAGTGAAGAAGTAACTGTTACACACCACCTTCTGAATTTTGACTTCATAGGAACCTCATAATCAAATCAAATAATCAATTTATAATCTTGTGAGAGTGGCAGATGGTCTGTCCCTTGCTCCCAACATGATCCAGTTGCAGCTCTCAGGAACCACTTCAGGGTGTATTTGCACAGGACCTGATGTAATGGGCTTCTGACCACAATACAACCCCCAGGCTCTGCCACAAGATACAAATCACAACAGGTCTGTGAGGCTGTGGATAGTGATTTTGCACCTCAAAGCTTCATTCATGTTCCAAGCTGCCGACTTAGGCACAGCAAGTGCCTGGCTTGACCTCTCGCCAACAGGAGCAGCCAGTGAAGAATCTGCTGGGAAGTATGTGACTGGTGCAATGACTGGTCAGAATAAGCTCAAACTGCTTTTCGTGCACTGGGGTCTGTATATCTAGAAGTCCTTAACAAAGGATGCTGCAGTTGCTAAAAAGATATCTAAAATAATTAGACAAATTCATGAAGGTAAAAATCCACCAATGGCTATTAAAGATGGACACCCCTCTATCACAAGTGGTCCCTGAGCTGTGAATCATTAATTGTAAAATAATTCTAGGGAAGTACATTTGTTTTGTTCACAGACTCTTCTCACAACACACTCTCATGGACCTTTTTCATGGGTCCAACCCATGTCAGTGACCACTGCCTGACTGACTGCTGTCCAGTGGAATGGGATGTCCACCATTTCAGTACTTAAGTCACAGGAACAGAAGACTAGCAGCCCTTTCTAATTGCTGATGTTGAATTGCTCAGTTCTGAGATGACAAAAAAAATTATAAAAATATATTCCCAGCTCTACTCTTCACCCGTGTGAGTTCTGAACATCCACTCCTCCTCCCTACCCAGTTCCCCATCCTCAGGGTATGACCAAGACACCTTGTTCAGAAGCAGCCTGTGATGGGTAGAGGACACATTTGCAACTGCACACAGCAAGTTGTGTGATCTTTGCCAAAACACCTTTGCCTGCTGAGTGCTGGAGGTCCCATCAGCCCCTGGGTCATTCTTCTCATTGCTGTTTCCTGCTCTGTGCAGTGCAGATAGTGACCTCTCCCAGCCCCAGGACAGCCAAGGACATACAGCTCTCTTCCACTGGACCACTGGTGAGGTCAGTGGTCAGAGAGGCAGGCAGGAGCGTCCTTCATACCCACAACAGGTCAAGCTGGCAGAGCAGCTCCTCAGCTCACCAGAGCACTTACTATAATGCCTACAGCAATGCAGCAATTCAATGGCATTTTAGAGCCAATAAAAGCTTTAGATGAGGGATATCTATTGCACTGTGGTAGAGCTTCCTTTCTCTTTCCCCCCAGGAGCTGGAGGAGGCCACAACATATGCGTCATTTAAAAGCAGACTTGAAGCAAAAGGCACTTGAAAACTCACCATGGGGAACAATCATGCTTAGGGCAGTAAATAGCTGACTTTGTCTTGTTCATCTCATACTTTATGGTCTTTGCTGTTTGTGCAGTGATTCACGGGAGAAGGCAAACTAGCAGAGCAGAGCTTGCTCACCGCTCGCCTGCCTCCTCCCTGCGCAAGCACCATCTTCCCTCCTGTGTGTTCTCTTCTGGTCAGCTCCTTGGGTTGGTAGCTTTGGGTGAAACACCACCACACTGCAATAACACAACTCAGCAAGGGCCTGGGGGAGAAAAACACAACCAGAGCTATGGGAGGATTGCAGGACCCCCGGCCACACTCCCTTCGCTGTGCCTGGGGTGGGAGCTTGCACCTTCCTCCCTCCTGCTCAGTCTGGTCCCTGATCCACATGGGAGCTGCAGTGTAGCAGGGAAAAGGAGTCTCAGAGAAGGGACTCACTCCCTTGCAAGTGTCATGGGGTTTGCCGTGTGCCATCCTGGAAATTTAGGACATGAACAAGATCCTCTGAACTCACAGGACTTCTTTTAAGCCCACATTGGAAACCACCTTAGAAGCAGCAACGGGGAAATCATACAACCAGCAATTGTATGGGACACAGCATGTTTGTTGGAGACACAGGGTGGTATGGGGGAACAGAGATGTTTGGCTCCACAACAACCTCCTTGGGTTGCAGCTGGGCTCTCAAAGTGTGTGTTTGCTCAGGAGCTTTGGATAAGTTCTCCTTAGTTGTTATTTCTGTCATATAATTGCCCCATATTTTTTGGACTCCGACTTGTTTGGAAACACTGCCAAAATAATCCATCACAGTGCCTTGTACCCATAGGCAATAGCCTGATGGAAGACATCATGCCCTTATCACCATCTGCATAGAGCAAGATATGATCCAGGAGTGACATCAACGTGTTGTGTTCTAGGTTGTCAGCACTGAAGAAAAAAACATGTTCATAATTTGCATTTGTTGAATCACACTTGCTAACAGGATAGCAAGATTGATCAACACAGAGAAACTGAGGTTAACAAATCGTGATCATCTTTAAGTTCTCAACAGACTGACCCTAACCTGTAACCCAGGGTCAAAGTCTACATTATTCTCTTTAGAATTTTCTATTAGCTAACTCAACACCGATCTACTTCTTGAAATGAAGATAGATTCTGAAGAAAGTAGTCCTGATGTCTTGAATTTCTTCCTACCTGCTGGCAACACACAACTGGGAAGAAAGCTGCATATCCCATGGAAAAGTCCTACAGTATCAGCTGGTGATTGATTTGGAAGACCACAAATATGTAAGGAAAACAGTGCTCCCATGTCCTGTGTCCCACCCAGCCTGTCTGGAAGGAGTTCATCCCTCATGGATGCTGTCACCAGTTGCAGCAGCACTCAGAGGTTTAATCAGAGGTTTCCCTTTCAAGCACTGACCCGTCCTGCCGGATCAGTCCCACTCAGCTTTCAGCACATGATAGGATCATAAGCCAAGACAAACGTAAGCACAGGATAGAAACAGTGGATAGAGATCTAGAATATGCAATTACACACATAACAATGTTATGTTATGCACAAAGGTGCATGAAATATGTTTAAGAGAGAAAAAAATCTGCATAGATAGGAGAGTTGCTCATAGTCCAGGATATTATCAGATCTGGAAAAATGCCATGGGAGTGAGTCGCTGGAGCATCAGTCAATGGCTGTGTACAGAAAATGCCACAAAATTGGCTGTTGTAGTCCCTCTCCTCCATTTGTATTTTCTTTTCACAGTTTCTATAAATGATTGAGTAAATTGTGCTGTGGGCCACTCTCTTGCAGTATAGTTATCTGCCCCACTACTTTGCTCCAGTCCAATCCCTCCTCCTTTTAGTGAAATGTATTTTAATGAAATACCTTTTTCAGGTGATGATTAGAGAGCAAACAAAGACCCTTTTAAAAAATGTTTTGCATATTCCTGCCACAGCTGTCTCCAAACAGCCTGCCAGCATGGTTGTGTTGTAGCCTGATGCCAAGAAGGGACACGAAATGTGACTGATAGAGCAGGTTTATGTATGCCACATTCCTTCAGGAGCTGCCTCAGTTCCCCAGCATTTAGCACTTGCAAAACTCAAAAGCTGGAGATCTGCAGATCAAGACTGGTGTCCTGCTGCCAGCAACGGGTCCTGAGGCACAGAAGGCTTGTAAATGAGAGATGGTGCCTTCAGCTCCAGCCAGAAGCCAACAGCCAGGCTGCAGAGGTCCCACAGCACTGGTGTCACCCATTACAGGTGCAACAGCTCGACACAGAGGTCTTGGCTGGATCTCTGCTTGATGGGTCCCTGCTCTGAGCTCTGCCCTGTGCTGGCCTCAGTTGGGCAAGGGCTTTCACAGCCGTACAGCTTTTGGCTTAGTTTCCATTCCAACCACCCCAAATGGGCAGGGATAAAACCAGAGGAATGTGGGGCATTTGTGAGTGCAAAAATACCATGTCCATTTGCAACCCCAAGCCTTGCACAGCTGATGAGCAGTGCCACTCACCTTGCTTTGTGTTTGCACTAGCTTCTCTCTATGACTAGGAAAGGAAAATCAAACCCACGTGTCACATGGGATTGTCCAGGAAATTAATCCATGCTGGAGTCCTGCGGCACTCTGTGTCCTGCCACCATGTTCCCATGCTTAAATCCTTGGAGCACCTGGAGACTGAGATGTGCCAGGACCTTCTCTATCTGTCCAGCCCAGCTGAGTGACATACAGACATGATTCACAAACTGAGCCAGACCCTGTGTTGTCCAATTTCAGTCTTATTTCATCACATCCTCTACTTTATATTCACCAGCACATCCCCTAAACGAGTATCACAGTTATGCATGTGTTCAGGCCATTTCTGAGTATCATGGGATCTTCCTGAATTAATGAGATTAATCTGGTTGGGATGGGATAAAATAATTCAATAGAGGGTTGACCAGAAATCTCATGGACAGACTCATGACCTTCTCAGATGGGGGTGACCTGAACAGGAGAGATGAACAGGTTCTTCTGTCTGGCCAAGGGAGAACCACAGTACAGAGGGCACCACAGAGAGTTTTGGACACCAGCTCCTAAATCCAATCTGTGTCCTTCAGACAAACCTCTTGATGAGGAGGAGAATAGATCATTCTGGAGAGTTCCTCTTGCTTGTTGGACACGCTCTTGTGTGAATCCTTGAGCTGTCTTCAGGAGCTCTCCAGGGAGGCCGCTGTTTTTTGTCAGTCCTGGTGTTGTCAGACTCTATCACCAACTGCTACTTATTGCAGTGAACCATCACCTTCTCTTGCTGAGCACATCACAGAGAACCAAGGATTAATTCAAACAGCAAGGTCACCTACACTCCTCATAAAGTCTGAGCCCAGCATCTCCAAATCTGATTTTTGCCCTTTGCAGTTCAGAAAATTCACTGCTGCTCCCACCTGGAGTGGGCAAGGTGTAGCAAGTCTTCCTTTGCCCTCTCAAAGCCATCACTTCTAAGATAATTCAATGCTTGCATGGGTCTGGAGAGGCTTGACCATGGTAGGCTCCCTCTGAAGCCTGGGCTGCTGTGAGCTGCCACCACGTTCCCAGAATGCAGCAAATCACCTCCACTCCCTTTTTTCAAAGGTCTTGGTAGCAAGAGGCCAATCTTTCTAAAAGAGCCTGTGGCTTCAGGATCATGGCTGCACTTGGTGTTTCTTCTTTGAGCAGTAATGAACTCCACCCTTCTCTGTAGGAGGAGGAGTGGGGGCAGCCACACACTCTAGAGCAAAACTTCCCCATAGCTAAAAGCCATCACAAACCTCCCTACCTCCTGGTGTACCTCCATGAGCTTAAAAGGAGAGCTCTACGTGTGTATCTGCATGTGTGCCTCTGTGAAAAATCGAGGGAGAGACTGACTTACTGCAAAGAGCATTTCGAACAAAACAACGTAATTACATATATTTTTCTCCCATGAGCAGGATGGGAACTAAACATGTAACATCTGTTGCTTAATGCATTCCTAGATAGCACATAGATATTATGCTGATAAGCACCACTTAAGAACCAAGATAGCAAAGAACAGAAAGTAATGATCACAGTTATACAGAGAGCAGGTCAGATCTTAGTGTGACTTTAAAACAACCTGGTTTCCACCCCTCCATTTATCACAATGAAAGTAATACTTACAGCAGCGAAGCATTTTAATAGCATTTTAGAGGTAAGCATAGCTTCAGAAAGAAGACACAGCTATACAGCCACCCCTGGAAACTGCAGAGGGCCACATCACACGTCTTACATCCTGAACTGAAAAAATATCTTTTGGAAATTAAATGCTTGTATGGATCTTCTGCTGTTTGAGTGTCTAGATGAGAGCAGAATTCACAGCTGTTTCAGACCTTTGGCCCTCACCAGATCACAGCTTATAGTGTGAAAGGCATGACCAAAAGGAAGATGTGACCCCCCCTGAACTTCCCACATGCCAGCCTCTTCCAGTGCACCATGACAGTGCCTCCCATACTTGCCTTGTCCCTTATTCCCAGCTCCAAGAGGTGGCAGCAGCAGTCCTGCCTTCGAGAAGCTGCTCCTGTGTGGGACTGGCATCCTCCCCTGCCCTTGGAATGAGAGAAAGGCTGATACCCCAGGGAAAAGCCAGTGTGCACTCACCCACTCAGACAACCTCAGCATCTCCAAGCTGACCACTAGCTGCAGTAGGCCTAGCACTGTAGACAAGCATAATGGAAGGCACAGGACAGTGTTTAAAAAAAAAAAAAAAAAAAAGGTAAATATTTGCATCTTGCTAATTTTTTCATGTTAATGGAGTGGGTAATATTCTTTATGGGATTTAAAATGTCCCTGAGCCTCTGTTCATCATTCCCAAGGGAAGCTTGCCACCATTGCTCATTACAAAAACCTTTGCAGAAATATCAGCTGCATTGACTGTCTTCAGCCACCTCAGGGTCTAAAGTTTGAAAACAAGGCCACAGATGTCAGAGAAAGAAGAAAGACAAGAGAAACAAATACAACAGAACAAACATGCAATGGGAAAAAGAATGAAGAAAGCCAGGAATAGACAAAAGCTCCTTGCATCCTGTGACAAAAAAAACATCCCACTCCTTGTCATCCCTCCTGCAGTGGTGAAACTTTCACCTGAACACACCAACAATGGTGTGTCACCAAACAGGCTCCTGTCACCCCTATGCATGACGGCTTCTTGTGTTTGGGTGCCTCCTCCTGCAGCCACAGGATGCAAAAATGTTTGGAGGTCTATATCTGTCAAAGCACTGATGTAGCCCAGTAAATATAATTCTTGAAATTGTTGGTGTAAGACACAAGCTTTGGCATCTCAGGATGTCTCCAGGCTTATCTTGAGCTGCACTGGTGTTAGTTTACATTAGCAATTGCTAGTGGTCAAATAACTTCTGTATAACCTGTTCTAGATTTATCTCTGTGTTACCACATATGGTAAAATGGCAAACACAGGTAGTCACTGCACAACAAGAAATAGCCCTTTATGCTAATTGAGGCTGCAGAGGGCTGTTGTGCAACTTTTAAACTTTACCTGGAAACTACTAAGAAGGAGAGAGAGTGTGATGAGTAAAAAACATAAAAATAGCCCCAAGCAGACTGCAGGCCTGAGGAGGAAGGGACTGCCACCATGAACTTTGTGCTTCTCCTGGTGACAACTCAGGACACTGCTGACTCACAGAGACAAGCCACCACCTGTCTGCTTGAGCAGGCTGGTGCCACCAGCCCCAAGACTCAGGGTCCTCAGAAGGTGAGGATAGCATTGGAGAGGAGGATTAGATATAGAAAGTTTTCTTTTCAACAGTTTTAAGAGCATTTTTACTAATAAGGCTTTCCTGTATTAATCTGGATTATAAGTGTTAGTATCATTGCAACTGGACTAATAATAAATTTGTTATGTCTTGGTTAGGTTAAGATTGTAATAAAACTTTTGGCTCTGTGTGAATATCATGTGTTCATCTTGGCACATTGGAATATTTTAAGCACAGCATGACAGATGCTGTCAGAAACCCAAGACTCATTGCCAGGCAGTAGCAGAGAAGAGCTGAGAAAGCCTCTCCAGACAGTGACTTCAGAGACAGGAGTGAACCCTACAAAAATCTTTCCCCTCGAAGCCTGTCCTGCCTGGTTTCAATGTTTGAGGATGCACAGGACAACTGCTACTCTGACAAAGCGTGTTGCAGCTATTCGAGGTGCTCCTGCTGGGAATTTTCAAACAAGTTTTTTTAAACAAATACCAAGTATCATCCTCTATGTAAGCTTGTGCTCACATCCCATCACTCCCATCCCACACACCCCATCACTCCTTGGGCTTTTAGTTCAACCCTTTATCCAAACTGTTCTTACTCACATTTATACCTCTCAAAGTGCTGTGAGCTGAAATAACAAGTGAGGGGGGGGTCACTTACACCCAAGGCCGTTCACAGGCTCACTGTCTTTGACCTGCCTACGATTGGCTTGGATTTAGGATCCTTCTCTGAGAAGGTAATTCTGACCAAAAAACTCCAGCTGCAGCAAGAAACATCTTTCCAACAAGACCTACAGCTTGGAAAGGCAGAGAGAAACATGCTTCTCGTTGCCATCCTCATTACATTGTCCTCAGATGTTTCCGGACTGATCTCTGCTCCTACTCTGCAAGCTCCCTCTCTGTGCAAGGGGCAGACTGAGCATCACTGAAGGCAGCTGACAAGCCCCAAAACTGTCACAGAAATTCTCATCTGCCAAAAGTCACTGCACCATGTTGTCAGAGGCAGAGACCACAGTGATACATCACCTGTGCAAGAGGCCCAGATGTTAAGCAGCAATAGAGACAAGAATAGCCTGAAGTGGTGCTTGTTAGAAGCTGCAGAGGCTCGAATGGACATGGATTTTACGGTCAAGTTGACCCAGCAAAGCTATTTAGTTTAAATTTTCCTATGCCAAGCTTCAGCTGAAATAAATTTTTACCCGAGAAAAGTGTTTATCTGAGAGCATTTTACTTAGAGATGGGAAAGTGTAATGTGGGAATACAAAGCTTTACAACTACTCTGACTTTAAACAAAAAATTATGTCAGCCTTCTCCTCCACTTTTCATGAGATGGCTCCTCACTATTTGGAGAGTACAGTGTTCTTTACTGAGATGAGCTCACAACAGCCAGCCAAGTGTTTAGACATAAGACATTATTCAGGAATGGAAAAGATCACCTGGGTTGGAGTTTATTATTTCAGATTTTTGCCCATGACTTATAGTCATCTCTACCATATGTCATGGCCTCGAAAGACTAGTCCTGATTTTCCAGGGACAAAGAGAAAACAATTCCAGCTTCTCCTTTCTCAAATGGGCTGAGGGAATGGCAATATGGGGAAGGAAAAGTATGAGAGGTATCTTTGTCAGAGGCCAACCACAGGCAGACTGCAAGGAAATGGAGGCATCCAGACTAATTTTCCACGTAGCAACCATGTTAGTCAAGAGAGATGTGAAGACTCATGTGTTTCTACCTATTTCCACACATCAAATTGAAAACCTAAGCTTTAAAAAAAAATGAACTTATAATAAAATTGTGCGATTTCAACAAATAATACTCTGCCGCCAATAGATGAATCAAGCTTTGACAGTTTCCAGGGTCCTTCCTGGTCACAATAGTACATTGTGATATGAGAAAATCATTTGCAGGTTTTCTGGAAGTATCTCTTAGTCCTTACTACATATCCTAGCAAGCAGTTCCAGAGGAAGAGACTCTTTTGGTCAGCAGCCATGTCCAAACTTGTGTTATTTGTTTAAGCTGAGGGCTGTGCAAAGAAGCCAGCAGCACAAGAAGACTTTCTGCAGGAAGAGATGACTCACATGCTTTACTGGCTACAACAGAGAGACTACTGTGTGTCCCCTCCCCACTGCATGTACCATCCCCTTGCCTTTACATCTTGCTTATGACTGCCACCAGTCTGATCCTCAGCAACCAAGAGACCTGGGGTCTTCATGGAAAATTCACCTGCTGTGCAGGGAATACAGCCATGTGCCTTCTGCTGGCACACTGCACCTCAGAGGGAAATAAGAGGAACCCCCAAAGGGTGTGCAGCAGTGTCTGGGCAGACTGAAACAAAGCAAATATAGGAAAACATTTTGCAGCTGCCCAGTACCCAGAGTTGAAGCAGATTTCTGAAACTCATCAACTGCCATTGAGGCACAGAAGATGCAGCCAGAAATTCAAAGTAGCACTGCATCCAATGCCAAGAAGGATCACAAAGTTGGCCTTTCAAAAGATATCCATTGTCTTCTTGCTAATATGTGTCTCCCAGTTTGCAGTGCATGTGGTAAGCAGTGATTCCAATGGGAGCCAGAGACAAAGGCAAAAGGAAGTGCGGGATCACCTCCAATAGTGAAGGAGATATTTACAGCCCTTCTGTGGAAGCCAGCTTCCTCCCCTGCCTCCACTCTTCTTGTAAATTCATTACAGGTCCTGCCAAGCAGCAGCTTCCCCACTTTTATGGCTTTTCCCTGTGGCCTATGACCACTCTTGGCACCGCACTGGCTGCCCCAAATGCATCATCCAAGAATCCAGTGCTGATGTAGCTGTTAAAGACAGGATAATTATGGCTGGAAATGATGCAGAAGATAAAATTATTCCTGTGGGGAAAAGACACTGTTAAAAGTAAGTTGTTCTGTGACAGATGGAGTTAATACAGTGACCTTTCCTACAGTTCTCTTTCCAGCTGCTTCCACCCTGATTCTGTAGCTCCTTCCAGAATCTGCTACTAGTTTGGCTGGAGATCTGGTTCCTGTTCTATGGCTGGCTTGGAGCTGTATCTAAACTGCTTCATTAACCAGGACTTAAGTGCCTGTTGGTCAACAGCATGTATATTGTGCAGAACTCTGCCTTTGGCTTGTGGGGAAGGAGCAGGGAATAGCAATAACACAGATCTTTCCACTCTATCCAGCTGCCAGTTTTCACAAAACTGTGAGCAAATTCAAGTCTTGAACATCTCTTACTAGGTGAAAAGTATGGTAGAAATCATGCTTTTGGGGACATAGCAGGGAAAGAGGAAACAAATAGAGATTTTTTTTTAATTTCCCTAGGTAATTAGGTCTAAAAATACTGACAAATGACACTACTGTGAACTTGACACACCAATTTAGTACAGGATGACCTGCAGTATCAATTAGGGATACAGTGGAAGTGTGAGGTCACACTTGCTGTAACCTGTAAAAGATCTGCTGTGCTCATTAAAGTCACTTTCAAGCTAATTTTAAGCAAGCGTGACTAATTACCACAAAAGCCAGAGAGAGAAAGTGAGAAAGAAAAAGGAAATGCAGTAATAAAACCTAAGCTGAAAGACAGCCTCTAACTGGCTGCGAAATTGTGCCTGCTCCTAAGCAGGAAAGGGACACAGCCAGGACAAAGGGAAATCCCCTCACTCAGGAGTAACTCAGTGGGAACTGGGCTGAGGAATTTATCTGCTTGAGCGGCCAAGAGATTGCATCCTCATGGGAGGTGTTGTGTGTCCCCATCAAGAGGCCACCTGGTCCCCCAGGAATTCTGGTTTTCCTGGCTGATGATTTTCTGGAGAAGCTTCAGTGAGAAACAGGTTGCAGCTTGCAGCACTGCGAAAGGGTGTGATTTCTGATTACTTCTGAGGTTCCTCCATCTCTGTTTTTCTAGGATACTGTGGTTTTTCCTGAAACTGTTGGATCTTTATCTTTAAGAAGCAACTCTGAAGTGCTAGAAGAGGAGACAGCCAAAATTATTTTAGAAAGCTCCACCCTCTGCATCTGCTGAAGTTATCAGTCCTTACCATGTCTTTTGCTGCGCTGATCCAGGGCACAATCAAAAAAAAGCAGAATAAGAATAGGGAAGGGACTTTAAGCACCCTTAGCATGTGACATCAAAACCTGCAAACTACCAAGTCCCCGTCAGAAAACATTCTTTCTGATAGACTGATTTTTTTCAAGTTTTGATTTTTTTTCAGATTTTATCAAGCATTTTCCCCTGCCAGTGAATTTTTTCCAGTTATTTTACTCATTTTAATTTCTCTCACTGAAATTTGTCTACATAATAGATCAGAGATTAATTGTCCAGTTTAAGGTATCAAAGCTCAATTTATATTTTTGAATTTTCTCATGTTTTGATGATGAAATCCAGCCATTATTGAAACCCAAAAGCCAAAAATGCAGAGGAAAAAGGTGGTTGTGGTGCCAGCTTGTCTTCCTAAAGAGGAAAGTTGTACTCCGTGTTGCAGGATGGGAAACAGAGGGATGAACCTTCCCATAGAGTTGCCAACAATAAGAAAAAGAAAGCATCCTTCCAGGAATAAAAGGAAAGTCTATTTTTCTTCTCCGTCTCTTTCAGAGGTATCCTGCCCAATATTTCCCCATGATGAGTTGCCAGCCAGCTCTCATTTTAATCAGAAAACCTAAGCCAACATTAATGCCTGCATTTAAAACCAGCCTTCCTTGCTCTGACACTTTTCTGTGGGTTGCTTTGAGGCATCAGAGCTGAAAAGCTGAGCTGGTGTAGGTTTAAAGGTTTTGTGGCAGTGCAGCTCAGCCAGGGAGGATTTGCTCTTGAGCTGGTACTTGGGCAACAGGATCTCTAGATGTAGGGGAAGGAAGAGCCTGTGCCAGAAATAGCTGCAGTGCTCCAGCATGTCCCACAGACCACCAGGCAGACACCATCTTCCTCTAAATATCTGAAAAGGGTGAGTAAGCAGTCCTTCATGTGCTGCAGATGGGCTGTGGAGAGAGGAACTGGCCCAACCAGCACAGATGGGGGCATGGGAGAGCGTGGATGTGTGCTGGGAATGTGCGTCACAGAGTCCAGTAACTTCTGATCCCACAGCAGTCCTTCCCCTTCTGCTTGGGACTGTCCTAAACAGCTTGAGGGTCTCCCTCTCACAGTCTGAGTCACCATACTTGTTGTTTAACTAGACATGAAACACCAAAATTTCTTCATGAAAAATGAGTAAAAAGGACATATGCCAGATGCACAGTTTGGGTCTGGTCCAGACTGTCTGGATTTTGTGCATGGACTGAACGTCAGCCATGAAGATGCAAACCGGGAGTTTCCACAGCTGCCTGTCACAGATTACCCCTCAGCCCTTCCCGCCAGGTGAGGGGAACAGAGCCCATGGGCAGAAGTTTCTGCACAAAACTGAGGGAAGAGAAGCTGGAAATGGGGAATGATAGTGGCTAATTACTTGATAACACTTGAATGATGTTGGGCAGTGACCAGGTCTGCTTGCCATGCAAAGTAGAAGTAGATGTGGCACTCCATGATGTACTTCAGTTCAGTCAAAGGTTGGGCTTGATGGTCTTGAAGGGCTTTTCCAACCTTAATCAATCTGTGATTTATAATTCTATGGCTTTTATATTTCCCGCTGGTCCTTGGTGTCCCAAGAACCATGTGCATTCACTCTCAGGCCATTCATAGCTCATGGTACTTGTTAGCAGCTTTGGCAGCTTATAGGAACTCTAGCACATTATTGGCATTATGATCATCAGTTCCTGTAGTCTGAAGAATCTCATAACACTATAATTAATTTCTTACAGCCATCATGCAAACAACAACAAATTCATCTCCCATTTTAGGAAAAAGAAAGAGTTTCCCACACTTCTGTCTTGAGATTTCTTGAGTGAACCATAGAGGTTTGAGAGCACAAAGCAGAAAAAGAAAGCCACAGCCACAGTCTTAGAACAAGGAGACCAAGTCACACTTCTCAGAAACTTCCAGCCGTCAAAGCTGTGTGTCAGTCCACTGTTACAGTATGTGAGTACTCAGTCATGGACTCCGCAACACAATAAAGAAAAAGGAGGAGGGAATTTAACCAACTAAAACATCTTAAACCCATCCTTTTGCAGACACATGGTGTGGGAACTTAATCACCTATGAAAAGCCTGACTTCTTAAGCATACCCTGAGCCTCTTACTGATTCTATAGATCAGCATTCTGCAACACTCTCTACTAAAACTCCCACCTCTCCAGAGGGAATTTGGCAACTGCAACTTAAACCAGCTCCTCTGCTGAAACCAACCTTCTAATCAGCCTTTTTGCATAGGCTGTGAGAAGCTACTTTCCAAATTGCATCAGCCTCTTTGAATCCAACCAGTCCTATGAGATGGGTCCTCATCTGAGCACCATAAGAGGTTTTTTAGCTTTGTAGAGTTGTAACCTCACATCTCCCTTTAGCCTTCACAGAGCCCAATACCCACAACCAGCTCCTCCTTTGGAAAACATCTGCCAAGAGGTTTCAGGTTTTGTCTAGAAGGCCACACCATCCCAGGAGGTCTCCAGCAGAATCCTGCTTGGAAAGCATGTGCTGTGGTCTGATATTCCCTACCAGATTCTTCTGAGCACAAAATCTGAATCCATCACTGCACAGCTCAAGTGTCTGGTCAGGAGGCTCAAGAGTTTGTTCCCTGGACATGAAACCTGACAGGAGTTGTGACCATGGGAGGCAGTGACCTGTGAAAAGGAACTTGCCCTTTCTGTTGTCTGTGACGTCCTCAAACCAAACCACTGTGTCTGCAGTGTCAGCATCCAAATATGCAGCCACCTGCACATCAGCTCTTGCCCCAGTAACTGGTGAATCTTAAGGGTAGGGTCACTTGGAGTGACTTGTTAGGTGATTCCAAGTTAGGTGCAGGTGTGAATTTTATTTTCCTTCACTCATATACGTGGGAGGACTCAGTGATTCTAGAGGTCTTTTCCAACCTAAATCATTCTCCGATCCTAAGATGGTCTGCCACAGTACAGGAAGGGAGAGGTGCTTCTTCCATGTGTCAGCAATAGAGATGGGTTCTAAATGCTGTTCTTCACAATTGGAGAAGGGAAAATATGTGTGAAAACTTGGGAACAGCAGGTTTTCATCCAGTATAGATGTCCAAGGAGTTAGGAGGTGAGGCCATGCAGGCTTTGACACAAGGTTCGTTTGTTCCTGAGTACAATGACCTGATGAGCATTTGCTCTCTGTGCTCCACAGCTTTAAGGTAAAATATGTTTTCCAAGGAAAATGCAGCACTCAGGGGTTGGAAACCTTCCACAACACAGTATTTTGTGTCCGGGGTGGAGGTGCCTCTGCCAGTGGTAGGTCTCTCAGTACAAATGGGACTCTGCAGTTTAATGAGAACCTGGTCTCCAAAAGCAGTACTGACTCAGCCACCCTGGGAATTGAATACATGTTCAGATTGAGACAACCACCCTTTGAAAAAGCCCAGATTTGGTCAGATGGCCCAAGAGCCACTATTCTTTCCCAAAAGAAGTGGAAAAAATTGTTATGTCACTAGTATGAAACAGGACACATGTTCCTGTCTGCAACAGAGACTGCTTGCTCACTCAGTTTGTCTTCACTTTGCCTTTGAAGAAGTGTGAGCCCCAAAATACCCACTGAACCTGCTAGCCTGGGTACTGGAAAAACTTCCTTATAGAAAATATAGTCATTATATAAAAAACATGCCTTTGAATTCCTCTGCAAATACAACCCCAGCCCAAGCTCTGGTCAGATAAACTGTGTGCTGGTGTCCTGAACTCCTGGTGTGAAACTGCTAGGGGCAGGTATGCATCCCAAAACATGAGAAAAAAAGAGAAAAACCATTCCCAGACAGATATGCTGAGAAGGAGCCAAGGGGTTTTAGTATGTGATAAGAACTGCCTTGCACAGTGCATGGCTGCACAGAGATGTAGCCCCTTCTCTCGGGCTTCTCCTGCTCTGCTCCTTCCCAGTTCACCCACAGAGCTCAGGGCTGTGTCCACCAAATGATAGCTCAAATCCTCACTTTCCCTCCACCCTACAAAATCACCAGCTTCTTGAGCAAAATTCCTGCACATCCATCTCCCTGCAGGTTTTCTGTCTGCTACCAGCCTATCTGGTTCAGCATTTTGGTAAAGAGCAGAAACTTCAGAGGAGAGAGGGAATGGCAGGACACGGTCAAATTTCCACTGTCTGGGGAGAGAACAGTGGGCTGAGCCCTCGTGGCTATGCAAAGGGGGAGATCAAGGCTGTTGCTGATATGGTGGGTATTGAGTGTGAGGAAGGCAGCTCCAGCCATCCAGAGCTGTGTCTGTGTGTCTGGTGGCTGAAGCATCTGCAAGATCTAAGGGAGAAACTGGTATTTACATGTCTGCATGTGCGCGTCTGTGTGGGAGTAGGGTTTGTGTATATTACAAGGAGAAGCTGCAGATGGAAACAACCCAGTTTGGTGTCTAAGGCCTGGTTCAAAGCCCATTAAAATCAGCAGGAGTCATTCCACTTACTGTGATGGGTTTGGGTCACATCTCTCCTTGCCCCTGCCCGACATACCTCTGTCCTCAAGGGCTGCTCCTTGCTGCATATCCTGCATTAAGCCTTGTGAGCAGTGGGGCTCCCCATATTCCCCAGAGTGGCTGTTTTACAGGGGATCTCTGGACATGCCTTCTCCTCTGCTGTCACACCCTGCAGATACTGAGAGGCAAGGGTTGCTCATTCATCATTCCTTGCTCAAGATACCGAGATGCCATTGCTTGATTTGGTTTTGTGAATTGGCGTCACTAGGGTTTTTTTCATCTTTTGTGTTGATTTTATCTGAATACACTTCAGCATCATCTCCCTCCTCAGAAGCCAGATTTGAGATCAGAAAGGCTCACCATCTCATCACCTTCCTCCAGTCTATCACATTTCTCTCAGCTCTGCCTGAGCTGTCTTTAACCTGTCTGCATCCATTTCTGCAAGGTCTTCATTCTGGACTTCAGACATCCAAAGCTGATGACCCCTTTGCTCTAATGGTTGCATTCTATGCACAGTGATGGTGTGGCTCTCCTTCAGTTTTGTCAGGTTATCACTGCACTCCTGTGTATAAAAGAGCCCTATAAGATCTTATCATTTCCACATAGGTGTGTTAATGGCCTGTAAACAAGCCACATCTCTAACTTTTTTTTCAGTAAAATCACAGATTTATGCTCCTGAAGACTTTCGCTGCAAGGCATTTTATTTCACGTTTTCCGTTTGTAACAGCATTTAGAAATGGGGATGCTGGAACAGAACCAAGCACTAGTGTATCAGTCATAAAGATGCAGGGTTGTTTCCACTCATCACTTCACCATTTATGCAGCCACAGATTGCAACAGCTTTGTTTGCCACAACATTGAGTTAAAAGTCAAAATTGGGCTGCTTCCCCTTTCTGGACCGCAAACCTTCGTCATAAATATTGCTGTCTGGCCTCCTCCATGTCTTCCCTAGAATACCACACCAGCACCATGGCTCTCTGGAGGCATCTCACCCAAGTCTTAAGCAGACTGAACAGATCCATTCAGTTTTTCCAGTTGGACAACATCACAGGTCAGAGTGGAATGAGCAGAAACTGAAGGGTTGAGCCACAGAAGCAGATCGAGATCTGCCATAGGGGTGCCATGGACAGTAATGTTCTGCATGAGCGTGCAGGAGGTGTGTTCAGGGATAATGTACTTACACAGATAGAGATTTTTTTTTAACTCCAGGATGTTATCAGATCTGGAAAATTGCTGAATGAGTGGGTCGCTGCAGTATCAGTGTATTGCTACACTATGAAGATGGAGCTGTGTTCCTTCTCTAACATCCACACTGTAATTGCGCAGCATCTGCAAATAATTAACTGAGTCTAACCAGATTTTTCCCTGCATTAATTCTGTGTTATCAGTTCACTCCCCACCCCAAAAATTAATTTTCACTCTCAGACCTACACGCCTTTATTATAATAGATAATGTGAAATTTTATCTCGAACAATTTGGTGGGAATACTAGGAAGGAAGGAGTTTCAACCTGCTTGGGAAGAAGGGAAAGTTGGGGGAAATAAAAATTACAAGAACATTCAGTCCCCATGCTGCAAGTCATCTCACTACTGCCACATGTTATGATCTGATTTCAGCATCCAAGGCTTTCCTAATGTTGAACTAGGAGATAAAATTGCATTGCTTGATCCCTGCAACTTCCTGCCCAAAACGCTGCACACTTCCGCTATGAGCCGGGGTTATTTGGAAGACACACAACCATGAACTTTGCTTAGTAGTCCTGTAGTCTTCTCCAAAAGTGGGCCATTCATCTGGGAATAGGCACACAGGAAGATGCTGAAGTTTGCTAACAACCCTCCTTCACTGTACGTACCAGCATCTCTCAGAGCTTCCACTGCTCTATTCTTTAGCCCACAGCCAATGCTGACTCCCGGGTATAGCAGTGCAGCCTGATGAGATGTTTTTCTTCAGTGCTTTTCTGTGGGACCAACCTGAGAATACCCACGAGGCAAGCAGTGGCTGGGGCAAAATAGCCAGGGGGTGGCAAATGTAGAAGAGGAGAGGCTATGCAAGTTTTGGGTGTAGTTTAGCCAATGAAAGGGAAGGCATTGAGCTGAAATTTCCCATTAATTGGACTCCCAGCAGTCTGTCACCATGGAAAACTACCTATTTTATGCAGTCAGATGTTCCCAATGTAAGGAGTTATTCAAGATAATCATGAAACTTGAGGCTGAAGGGGATAGTGTCTGGTAAGACAAGAAGAACAACCATGAGGGGAAAGGCTCTTGCTAGAAGCAGGTTGCTTGTTGCACTGACTTATCTCTGAAGCAAATACTGTTTCAGGGCTGCCCAGGGCCACAAGCAGCCCTCTGAGCTCAGGGACTCCTCCTACCGTAGACAAGTCGGATACAAGGGATGGAAAAAGGGGAAAGTGATCTTTCTAATCAGAGTGAACCTCTCAGGAACTCATCCCCAGTCCTTTTCAGAGCCCAGAAAAGTAGCTTTGTAAGTTGCCACTTATACTGAGATAGTAGATGTAGATTCTAGGGCTGTCTTGAGAGCTCCCACTTCTCATGCAGTGTTTGAGCACTTCATACAGTCTGCTATGGTCCCAGTATGGACAAAGCACTGAGAGAATGCAACACAAAGCCAACCACAATTGAACCAATGATGCTTTAAATGAGATTAAATCAACAAGGAAACAAAAGAAGCGTAAGTGCTGTCTTTATTCTGTGAAAATATAAAGGAAGAACTAATCTGAAAACAAAATCCCCACACAGAAGAAGCCACGGCAAACAGGACTAAGTTGCAAATCACCTTTGGAGTTTGATGTGGGTTTTGCTCAACCCAGTAGTAGTGCAAGTCAGAAAAGTGCCTTCTCCAAGATGAATCCTGACAGGACAGGAAGGAAGGCCATCTGTGGAGGGGCAAGCCCAGAAGACACCACACTGGACAAAGCAGAAGCTCGTCTGCATTGGAACTGTTTCAACTTTATGTCCATCATCCCCAGGCTGTTTTTTCCATCTCCTACCATATTGCATTCAGAAATGGTGGTGCAGCCCTTCATGGCAGCTTTCAAAGACAGTCCACCTGTGCAGGGGAAATACAAAAAATACATGCCTTGCATCAGGGGATCCAATCCCCAGTGTTATTCCCACCCTGGCCAGTGCAGTGCCCCTTTCCAACCCAAGAACTGCCCATTCATTACATCCAATTGGTTCCAAACCCACCAACCCTGTCTGTTCTCATCCTATGAACAAAGCTGAGGAAATAGCAAGGCCAACTTGGTTGACTTGAAATACAAAGGGTTTAAGGTTTGTCTTCTTTCTTTCTGCTGAATAAAGATGACTTTTAAAAATTCTAATAATTTAAATTTAAAAAGTGAAAATGTCTTAAATAGTTCTCTTTTTCATGTTTAAGATTGTTCTGCTCAAACTTTGGCTTCCTAAAGAAACTAGGGCTGTGCGACAATACTCCAGGTATTCATCGACTCCTTCTCTCTCTGACATCTCCTGACATTTGAACTGGATGACAACCTCTCAGTCAGATTTGACATGGAGCTGAGAAGTCTCAAAGACAATACAGCCTGAGCCATTTATTAAGATGAATCCATTTTCGATGACTTTACAGGATTTTAGCCAAACTAAAACCTATTGGCATGCCCTGAACTTACTGAAACCTGAACATGTATTTTGTCACCACTGGAGCATCTACCAGAGGAAACCTGAGCTGGCCTAACTCCCCGTTCAGATATTCTTGCTCCTGTTGCTTGTTTTTGCTTACACTGCTCACATTTCTCTGCTGTGAAGGTTATGGAGTTCTGGAATACTGTGTTGGACATTTTTATCTCAAATACATATAACATGTAAAGGCAGTTCACTAGTTTCTCATCTTCCTGTGCTTTCCTACACTGCTGCACAGTTTATCACACTGTGCAGACCTTCTCAATTCACAGTGGCTGCTTAATCTAATTAAGACAAGTTTAGAGGATTTTTTATTTCAGTGGTACACTGAATTAATTTGGCCACTCTACTTCCATTGTTGTGACTAAGAAAATTCTTGTTTTCCTTGATGTTGTCTCTGTGAAACATGATCTAATTCAGTGTTTGGACAGCACATTAATAAAGTCTGTAGCAAGGACCTTCAGGCATCACATCACCACCTAGCAATATTATCAGCTCAGAGGAACTTCATCTATAACTGTACATGAGATAATCCTTTTTCAGTCTGCTTCTACAGAAGGTGTCACTGTCCCTAGTTTCCATGGGGTTTTTCCTGCCTGCTGGAGCACAGGTGTGACTGCCATGAAAGGTGAAAGACTTTCACCTGCAGCAGGGATGGAAAGGAGAGGGATCAGGAAAATTGCTGTCTACATTCCTCTGTCTAATTACAGGACCTGAAGTGGGAAAGAGATTTCTGAAGTAGTTCAAAGGCTGGACTGCACGGGGAGAGACCTGCCCATGGCTTTCCCCATGCAAAAGCACCATTGCAACACTGTCTTGCCCCCAGTAGCTGGTTCCCCATGTGAAAGCCAATGTCTCTGAGTAGTTCCACCTGAAGTTTCACTGAGTTGACCACAGGCTTAGATCCAGATTAATCCTCATACATCCTAGCTAGGACCAGCAGGTTCAGGG
Source organism: Climacteris rufus (assembly GCA_013398175.1). Lineage (NCBI taxonomy): Eukaryota > Metazoa > Chordata > Aves > Passeriformes > Climacteridae > Climacteris > Climacteris rufus. The sequence continues at coordinate 145,669 of VZRZ01008135.1, read as the reverse complement.
CCTTGGTCAGATTTGTTACCCGCCCGTGTACCAGATTGCCCCAGGAATCCAGTTCTACCCATGATTTCAGTTATGCCATGCTGTGAGGAATTCCAAGTTATCCATGCATGATGGGGAAGAAGGAAGAAAAACAACACCTGTCCTTTGATCAGCTTGAAGCTTTTGGTTTTAAGTCCCTTGTCTCTTCCTCTTTTTTTTTCCCACACTTTTTGCTTGTTTTTATGTCAGTGGCGCTTCATCTTAGACTAGTTTCATCCATTTTACCAAAAAGATGAAAGACAGCCCGAAATAAAAAGCAGTTACCCGCATTCATTAACCCAGCCAGCTCAACACATTGGTCTTCAGATCCAGTGCAGTTCACAACTTCATTACCACACTGAAAGGAGTCCACACTATAGCAGGCAGGACACTGGTATCCATTGGGCACGTTGTTATCAGGTGGCACTGGAATGAAAGAGAGGGGCTGTAGTTGGTTTTAATGAGGGAATGAGAGGAATAACCCAGGTGATAGCTTAGCCTGGAGGGCCTCACCTTGGGATGGGCCAGACAGAGAGGGGATGGGCTGTAAGAAGAAAAAGAGCTTACGTGACACAGAGGTGGTTCGACAGTCATCGCCTGTGCAGCAAACCAAGTGGCTCTTTGCTTTCACCTTCCCGTAGTTCACAGTGACAGGGCCAAGGTGGCAAATGTGGGACGGCAGGCAGGACTTGATGGATGAAGAGATGGTCATCCCCCCTGTCATGAAGTAGAAGGGAATACCATGCTGTTAAACACAGAGAAACTCCCTTCCCCTCCCATCAGTTCCTGTACCTACTTCTAAGCAGCGTTTCTGGGGCCTGAGAGGGCCCCCTGAGCCCCCTGAGAAGCACCAGCAGTGAGGCAGAACATCCCAGCTGCAGAGATTACGGTGTGACACATGCCTCTGACCCACAGCGCAGGGTTGCTCATACACACTCTGCAGAGCACACAGTCCATCACAGCCACAAACATCCTGACGCGGGCAAGTCTGGTCTACCCCAGAAGTCAAGCCCAAAAGGTGTAATGGGGAGCAGAACAGCTAAACTGAGTCTGCTGAAGTGCCTGAAGGATGAAGGGTGGGTGCACCAGCAGAAGGAAGATATGTACGGGGTTGCCAGCACCAAAGCTTGTAGGATATGAGCCAGTCTAAAAGGCAACAGTCACATCACTGAGACTGAGGGAGGACCAAAGCAAGGACCAACTGAGGGTGCAGTTGTCTCAGGGCTCAGCACCAGCTTTAATTTACCAACCACAAGGTTATTGATTGACAACCTCTCCCGTGAGGACAGGCTGACATAGTTGGGATTGTTCAGCCTAGAGAAGAGAAGACTCCAAGGTGACCTTATAGCACCTTCCAGTTCCTGAGGGGGCTACAACAGAGCTGGAGAGGGGCTTTTGAGAAGGACAAGAGGGAATGGCTAGAGGGAATGGCTTCAGACTGAGAGAGGGTAGATTAAGATTAAATATTAAGAAGAAATTATTGACAGTGAGAGTGTTGAGACCCTCACACAGGTTGCCCAGAGAAGCTGTGGATGTCTGGCAGTGTTCAGGGCCAGGTTGGATGAGGCTCTGAGAAACCTGGTCGAACAGAAGATCTCCCTCCCCAGGGCAGAGGGTTTAGAACTAGATGATCTTCAAGGTTTCTTTCAACCTAAACTAGTCAATGATGGAATAACCTGGTTGCCTGGTGTCCTCATGCCTGCTTGAGGATGGAAAAACTTCTCTCTCCACACATCACCAGTGCACCCCCAGTACTAGATGCCAGCAGCCTAGTGTAGATTGTGGTTCAGCATCTCAGCTCTTGACCCAACTACTTGCCTTAGCCACAATTAAAAGCCAAAGTCTCCTCCCACTATGAGATTTTGGTCTTTCCCTCCTCAACTAAGAATCAAACCCTGCCAATAAAAAACTGCTTCTTGAGATAGAGGAATAGAGAGCTTTTCCCATCCCAGACTACCCTGATCTCTGTCTCCTTTATCACTAAAAGGAAAATGAACAGCTTATCCAAGAATGGACCATACTACCGGTGACAGAGGTGGAAAGAGACAATTTCTCCAGACAGGCCCACTCTGCAAGCCACATTGGTACAAGGACATGTGTGTGATGTCTCACCTATTAGGACTTCATGTAGAATGATGCCACAGGTATCTTCACCACCAGTGCAGGTTTTCATGGGGCCAGAGCAGCTCCTTCCTATACTATGACAAATCTCACACTGGAGGCAGGTCACTGGGGAGAGAAGGAGGACATATTCCTGAGTGGAAGTCATAAGGGATCTCACTTCCCCTTTCACTGATGTTTGATTTCAGCGTTGATCAGCACTTTTCATATATCTCTTCCCTTATTTTGCCTGTTCCATTGTGCAAGCTGTGTTCCCAGAGTTGCTGATGAAAGCAGCCCTACAAACCCCTTCATTCTGGCAGGCACTCAGGTGTCCCTGGATTCACAGACTGCAAATTCTCTCTTTGCAGTGAGCCGGGACATCTGGGTGGCTGGGGAACAAGAGCTGCCAGCAGGTACTGACTGTACTCTGTACTCTGTACAAACTGGAGAATCTCTTTGTAAGCATTATCTCTTTGTATATTTCTTTGTAATCATTAGAAGAAACCACTTTACCAGCTACTGCTGGTACCTTAAGCAAACCAGAATATCAGAGAGTCAGCAGGAAATATGTGGAAAGGAATAATGTGTATTTCAACAGAGGACAAACCATATCTCTTCCATGAAACACACCCACAAAGATCCAGCATGTAGATTAACAGGTCCAGAGCATGTGTCACTTCCCTAAACAGAGGTGACAATCAAGGCACCTTGCAGTGGTTCTGGCATCTACTTGGACTGTCAGGTGTGACCCAAGACCTCCAAGACACTTGAGCTTTTCTGGAGCAGAGCTGAAGGACAATTGAGATGGCATTATGTCTGAAATGTCACACAACCCTGGACATGAGTAAAATAAATGAGGCCCTAAGATCGTGGTAAATGATGTCTGGAGATAGATTCAGCTGACCAAAGGTCTGGTTGTCTCAGAGTAACCTGAATCTCTCTGACCGCTGTCCTGGCTGTATCATCAGTGAGCACCACAGAAAATCAGACTGCAGGCTCACGTTGTAAAAGCCAACACTCTCATATGCACGTTGGCTCATGGCACCAAAGATCCCCCAAAACCTGCCACCGTCACCCCTCTGCAAATCCCCCAGGATGAAGGGGTTTTATGGCTCGGATGGCAGGAACAGCCTCACACACAAAACATCCCATTCCCAGACATCTTCCATGCCTCACAACCCAGCAGGTCCCAGTGGGAAACTCACCTGGGTCCAAGAGAGCCAGGAGGAAGCTGAGTCCAAGGGATACCCTCATGCTGATGGGATGTAAGCACAGGGACATGCTCAGTCTTGCTCAACAGAGCACTGTGTGCCACAGGAGCTTTATAAACTGGAGGGAAAGGGGGTGTTTTGAGGAAGTGAAGGTTGGGGAAGTGCTCTGAAGAATATACATACTGATGAGCACTAACACCAGTGTTTCTTTTCCTTTTAAAATACAAGTTTTGCCTTTTTCTTCACATGAGTGATTGTCTTTCCCTGTTTGTCTTTCCCCTGTTTAAAGTGTGCAGCCTGTGGAGAAAGACTGGCTTTCCTGGTGATATCAGGTGTGTCTCTGGTGCAGACTTTGAACAACGTTCAGCCATGCATATGAAAAATGGAGAAGAAACCATTTGAACAAGCCTGTTGTGCTCTCACTGTTAGGCCCAAAGAAGCAAAGTATAGCAAGGACCAGCCAGGACATTCCCTTGTGGCTGAGTTTTTGATGGCTGATTTCCCATCTCGTCATTCCCATCAGAGAGTCTCTCATGCCCGGAGCACAGTGACAAAGCAGTGAGCTTCCTCTCCAAAGCAGAGTGAAGATTCAGTTTGCAAAATGTCTGCCAGTGCACACATTGGGGCAGGCTCAGTCAAGGGTTCCTGGGGCTGAATATGTCAGAGAGGCAAAGCCAGTCCTCCAGGGTTTGGGTTTTGATAAAAAACATTTGGAATTTGATAAGGAAGTTGCCTGCTGTACTTCTGGGCTTTAAATTAAACCAAGTCAGCAGAGAGAAAGCATCGAAGTGGCTGTGAAACAGCCTGGTCACAGCTTAGGTAAGGTTATAGCAGGTTTTCCATGCCCTGACAGCTCATGATGGGCTAATGACAAGCATCAGTGACCAATTTGCCATTGGCCCACAGGTTCCCTGCCTCATGCGCAGGTTTTATTAGGATGTGTTGCCTCATTGAAACCATTCCCTACCCTGAAGATACTCTCCTGTCCTGTACCAGATCGGATGCAGACCCTCCAGGAGTTTTTGTACTGACACCAGGAGGAAATGTCCTGGTGCCCCCTTCCCATTTGAGACTAACCTCTTCAAAGGACAGTGGTCTCTTGACATTTCCCAATACATTGAGTAGTCCTATGGGACCTCTTCTTAGCTAAGTCCATAGTGCTATGAGAATGGGAATCACACTGAATAAGCGCCTTGGTCCCATTGTCCATAAAACTGATATCACAAGGAAACAAGGGAGAATTATATCTTCACCTTGAAATTCTTTTGCAGCTCAGAAATGGTCTCATGCCACAGTAGATGTGTTAAAATGAAGTCAAACTCCTGACTGTAGGCTGTTCAGGATTAAAATTCATTCCTCATTGGTCTTAAACCTCAGACAGAATAAAACCATGTCCCCAGGCAGGCTGGGGTACCCAGATTTGGGTGATCCTACCATTTGACTACATATGGGATTGCAGATACAAATAGGAATATAGAGGATGTGTGTGTCTCTGGTGATTTTAATTTCATGCCCTTTCATTTAGGATGATTATTGAAGTGCCTGGGGGACTTTCCCTATACAACATGACTACACTAGTTTCACTGAATTATATAGAACTCACCTGTTTCCCACCTCTTGCATGGGAGGGTGTGAAGCTGCCGCTTTTTCATGTGCTTTTTTAGAGATGAAAGTAAGGAGAAGGCACAATCTGCAGCAATAAGAGACCTGGAAAATAAAACTTATTAGAGAGGGTGAAAACAATAAAGGGGAGACCCAGTCATACCACATATATCTACCAGAAAAAAAAGGGCTGGATAGGAAAAACTATCAGAGGGGGCTTGCATCAGGTTTTGGGGAAATTTTCAAACAGTGACAATAGTGAAGCTGATTGTTTGGGAAGGTGTGGATCCTCCATCCTGAGCGGCTTGGAAAAAGAGACTAGACAAATATTTACTAGGGAATTATATACATTGATAGGATCCTGCTCCAGGACTGAGAGATGGATTAGATGCTCTCTCTCAAGATTCTTTCTAAATTGGTTCTTATATTTTAATTACATGGTATGCATGAAGTGCCTGTCTTCTGCAGCTTGTCCATGTTTCCAGGAGGAGAACAGGATGATAATTCAGCAGTTACACTCTTCAGGGAGGTGAGACAGAGGTTGGGAAGGTCAGAAAATCTGTGAGATGAGAAAAGTTAGAAATCCAATCCTGAAAATAACATTGGTAGGAAGGAGAGAAGGAGGGAATAAGATTAAAAAGAAGATGATTCTATGATCAGCAGATGAAAGACATCCACCTAGGCTAGAGCATGTAAAAAAAAAGTGATTTTTTCCTGCAGACTTGTAGCAGCAAGTTACAGTGGGTTTCATAAACTCAGAGAATAGTTTAAGTTGGAAAAGACCTTTAAGATCATTGAGTCCAGTCATTAACCCAATACTGCCAGGCCCTCCAATAAGCTACGTCCCTAAGTCGAATATCTACATATCTTTTAAATACCTCCAGGGATTGTGACACCACAACTCCCCCAGGCAGCCTCTTCCAATGCTTGACAACCCTTTTTGTGAATAAATCTTCTTAATATAAATATAAATCTCTCATGGCACAACTTAACGCTGTTCCCTCTCTTTCTAATAGCCCAAACATAAAAGTATGTCATCAAAGCATGAAAATAATATATCAGATTTACATCACCTGAAGAACCCAGGTCAGAAAGCCCTGAACAAAATAAGAAATGTGGCAAAAGTGTGACAAAGAAAATAAAGGGTAGAAGGGACTGGAGGTTCTCAGCTCCTGTAGGAGATACTGAGGAAAAGCGTTGCACAGTCGTAACTGGGATTGAAATGTAAGATTCCTAAGGAAAAAATATGATTATGGCTTTAAAAAAGAAGAAGTGAGGTCAGAGCTAAGGATGAACCCTCTGATGGGACCTTGAGGAGCACCCTTTTCCTGTGATGAAACTCTGGAGAAGGAACCAGAAGGACAGGATGTTCCTGGGTACAGGGTGAATCCAACAGAGTCCTGGAACCAGGCGAGTGCACTCTGGCTGCCATCCCTCGTCCCTCACAATTACTGCAGCTCTGAGGGATGCAGCATTGTGGCAAGGGCTCCTCTCCCAGCAGCTGGGAGCCAGCAAAGCACTTTCTGCAATGGCAGACAAATTGGTGGCCAGGACAAAGCCCTGTGCACAGGGTCATTGCAAAGCTTGGGTGTTCAGCTGTGTCCAAAGGGTCACCCAGGGTAGTGGCAGCCACAGCAGGGCTGTCACCCTGTCCCCACGTTACCAGGATGCAGGTCCTGAAAAAGACTGGAGGGACCATCACATCCAAAACAGCCATTTTTAGCCACAATGTGAGTCTTTTTCTTCTTCTGTGTAGAGGACAGTCCTGACCTCCCAGCCTCACTACAGTAACATTTATGTTATGCTAACATGTGGTTGGAGGACTTTGTGTGTCCCCAACAGCCCTAACACCTCCAGTAAAAGGACAAGTCTAACAGTGTCCCAAAAGCCCAGGCACAGTTTCTATGGAAGCAGTAGAGCAAATGTGTCTCCTTACCTCCCTTTAACCATGATGTAAGAAGACAGAACCACAACGTGTTGGGACATTTCAGACATTTCAATGGTGAAGTCATCCACAGCCCACAAAAAAATCTATAGAAGAAGAATCAAACCCACCTATTTTCTAGGCTGATTCCTTGTTCTCCAGAACAGAGATTGGCAAATATTGCCATTCTGGTTAACCAGGCAAGGAAACACGAGACATCAACCCTAAACACTCCCTGCAAGGACAAGTGCACCTGTCCCAAAGGGTGAGTGCAGGAGGAGTCTCACCATGTGCTTGCTGACTATAGGCTGAAGAAACTTTCACAGAATCACAGGATGGTTTGGGTTGGAAGGGGCCTTAAAGATCACCTCATTCCAACCCTTCTCATGGCCAGGGACACCCTCCACTAGACCAGGTCAATTTGTCAGTCATTTCTTTTAGCTGTGTTTGCAGGAATTAATAAACCAGCCAGGTGGTTGTAGGTCAGTATAAATCTAATTGCCATTCCTGATTAGGAGCTTCCCAAAGAAGCCCCTCAGATGTGTTCCTCACACTGCTTCACCAAAAAACTCCAGGCCAGAGAGGGGAGAATTTTATTGCTCACCCACACCCCCCACTGGTGTGGGGTCAGTGCTTGAAACGGGACCTGGGGAGGGAAGGCTGGTGGCACCCAGATGGTCCAAGGGAGCAAACCCACACTGATGGCTACATGGGAGTCACAGAACCAAGGGTTTGTCTGCAAGGAAGCTACCGTATGTCTGGAAGAGCAGCATTCCTATATTAGGATGCCAATTGTCACACATTAATTTCCCATGTGGGCTTTCCATGGCATGGTGCCAATGCCAGCTCCCAGGTGGTTGCACTGACCTCTGTCCTTCCTCCTGTCCCCAGACAGGGGCTCCCTTCCTCTTCCAGCCAGTGCCAGATCTGTCTTACCTAAAGACACCCTCCAGGGTTCAGTTTCCAGACAAGTCAGTCCCTTAAGGGGACAGCTCCTGTTGGCAAAGGATTTGTGAACCAGGGAAGAGAGGCTGAAGGCTAGAAATAATATGAATGCAGTAACATAAAAATGCTGCTTGAATGTTTTCTTCTGTGGCTAAAAAAATGGTAGTTAGCATGTTATCATACCTGTGCAGCAACACTCTTGAGAAAATACACAGAATTCAATTACTGAATACTATCAAATCATGAAACTTCATCCTTCAAGAGATCAAGACATTTAAAGGAGTGCAAGGGACTCCTTTTGTTTTACCTTTGACACCACACTATTTATGCCATTAACTTTGTTGGTACCCTGGCCAGTAATTGCCTTTTCAACTGGAATAATTGCCAGGGAATCCAAATGATTTTCAGGTGTCCTGAAGGAAGATAGATTAGCACACATATTGCTGTGTTTGATGAGCTTCCTGTTCCGGCATGAGTAATGAGCAACGTCATCTTTGAGCATTCTAGCAAAAAGCATCTGTTTAATCCATCGGTGTACATCCTTATTAGATACTCACAGCCCTTATTAAACATTCATATTTCAACCTCCTCTTCAATGAATTGCTCTGATGAGCAACTTTCCCAGCAGCAGAGCTCATTTCTTAGGAGAGTTCCAGGCTGGTAGCTGAGGCAGGCCAGTTTACCAGTTTTAACTGGTACCTTAAGACAAATTTAATGCTGACTAGGTCTGGTATCAAAAAAGCAATGACTATATAAGATTAAGCCTTTTAATATAATATTAATATCTGCATATTATATTTGCTGTTCATGGCAGTGGTTAGGACCCTCAAAATTAAAGAGAAATTCAGTGTTTCAGGAATCACATATAGATGGGCTCTCCAGTAACTTGGATCTGGTCTTGTCCTATGAAAAAGTGGCCTGACTCCAAGCCTCTGGCAACTTGATTTAATGTGCTTAGATGGCTTTATATTTTCCTGCTTTCTGCAAGAAAAGTCTTCTTTCCCATATAACTGGAACCTGGAGCTGATGATGAAGGTCCCAATTCCTGGAAAGTGCAGATGGTAGCCTTCTGCATCACACTGGAATTTGTGAAGGAATTGGTGAAAACAATGGGAATCTATAAACTTCTTTCAAAAGCCTAATTTTATGGAAAAAAAGGAGACAGCCAAAGGCAACCTGGAGGTGAGGCATTGATAGACTACAGGTGCTTAGCTGGTCGGGGAGATTTTGGAGGACAAAGATTCATTCACTCACTTACTACTCCTACTCCGACTCCTACTCCTACTCCTACTCCTTCTATCCTATCCACTACACCCATCTGCACACCTCTGGCATGGAAAGCCTCCCTAAAACAGACTACATACTTCTAAACAGGAGATGTGCAATTGATAAAGGCATTCATTTTTGCTCTTGATTTCATTTATTCTGAAATATATGACTCTATCAGTTTTCCACCCTCTCTTCCTATTCAGTTACTTACTAATCAAGTCCCACTGACAGGAAACAAGATTTTATCAGGAAAAGTAGCAGTCACAGGTGAGTAAAACCTGCCTTGGAAATGGACAGATGCAGCCAAATCAAGAAGAAGAAAAATAAATTGTTACCATTTGGCTTGAGACAAAAGGCTGTGGTGTGGCTACAAACTCTCCCCATGGTGGAAAGTATTTGAAAGCAGGCATTTCTTTGAACCATTACAGAGATGCAGCCCATCTGTTTATACTTCAGGTCTTTGAAATGTGAAGATCCAGACAATCTCATTTACCACTTTTTCTTAAATTGAAGTAATCTGGAACTGACTGAACCCTCCTTACTATTTTTGGCATCCTATCTCTGAATAATGTGACGCGACTCTGTCGATGCCATTTTTTTCTGTTGCAGGATTTTTCCTGCAAAACACTCATCATTTCCAGTGAGCCCAGGTGTTATGTGTTTTTCAGTATCAGTTTCTGCCTTCTCTTTCCAGGCCATTATTGTGAAGCATAACACATTGCATAAGGAAGAACCCGGAAAGCCATGCCCTGCAGCACCAAGAGACATTATTCCAGCTTTCCAAATGATGATCATCTCTCCCATCCTTTTCCTGTCCAACATTATTCATTGGAGGATAAGCATCAAAAAATAAAGATATTCCCAAATGAGTGTGACATACAGAAGAAAGAAGATCGTGTTTGCTTAAAGCTTGCATTGGTTTGGGCAATTTTTTTATCATTAATCACTTTCAGAAAGCAAAATATGTTGTTGGGTTTGCCTGGTAGTTCTTTCATTTTCTTACACATTCATGGGGTGTGTTCATTGCCCAAGGCAAGGCAGGCCCCTGGGCAAAACAATTGTTTGACAAGTTGTGATACTGTGGATGTTTCAAACTGAGAGTAGGTTAAGACTAGATATTAGAAAAAAAATCTTTACTGTAAGGGTGGTGAGGCACTGGAACATATGGTTGTCCATATAAATTGTGGTGCCCTATGCCTGCAAGTGTTCAAGGCCAGGCTGGATGGTGCTCTGAGCAACCTGGTCAGTGAAAGGTATCCCTGCCCATGGCAGGGGAGCTGAAATGAAATGATCTGTAAGGTCCCTTCCAACACAAACTTTTCTGTGATTCTGTGTTCAAATATTACAGCAAACATCAGATAAATATCCAGAAACAGCAACCAGTGAATGGCAAGGGGGAGAAACCCAAGCAAAACACCAGAGCACTCAGCATGGAGGTGCCTGGGGTAGCTCTGCACCATCTGGAAGAGCTCATGACACAACACTGTGTGGAGACGTGGGATCAGGTCCCATGAGCAGGCTGGATATGGGGTGATGTGCTGGCCTCCAGGATCATGAGCTGCTCTGTGTGGCATGGAGGTGCTCACACAGCTCCTTCCCATCTGGTTGCACCAGTCATCAAGGAGCCCAGAAACAAGTGACAGCCACTGTTGGCCTGTGTCCAGAGTTACGGATGCCACAAGACAAATGACCTTGCTATTGCTTGTCCTCACATGGACAGTTGAATAGAAGGTAGAAATCGACAAGTCACCTGAGTGACCTTGCAAGGGACAATCAAACTGTTCCATAACTTCCATAATGCAAATCCACTCATTACAGAAACACACTGAGGGGCTGGAGTGTGTCCAGAGAAGGGAACGGAGCTCAGGAACAGTCTGGAGCACAAGTCTAATGAGGAGCAGCTGAGAGAGCTGGGGTTTAGACTGGAGAAAAGGAGGCTCAGGGAAGACCTCACTACTCTCTATAACTCCCTGACAGGAGGGTGTATCCAGGTGTGTGCCAGCCTCTTTTCCCAAGTAACAGAACAAGGGGAAATTGACTCAAGTCATGCCAGGAGAAGTTTATATTGGATATAGGGAAAAATTTCTTCACTGAAAAGCATTGTAAAGCCCTAGAACAGGCTGTCCAAGGCAGTGGTGGAGTCATCATCACTGGAGGTGTTAAAAAAATGTTTGTATGTGGCACTTAAGGCCGTGGTTTAGTGGTGAACATGGTGGTGGTGGTGGGTTGAGAGTTGGAACTGATGATCTTGAAGGTCTTTTCCAACTTTCCCACCATGTTTTCAATGTTTCTAAATCATGCCCTTACCTACTCAGCCCAAAAGGATGTGGACCAGGATTTCTCGCTCACTAACAAACATCCTGGTTGGGGGTATAAAAAAACATTCTGGCAAGGAATTCTCTCCAGGATAATGTATGATAATAAATACATTTTCACACATAGGCCCTCACTCTGCTACACCAACCAAAAAGTGACTAATTTCAGCAAGTCAGGAGACCAAACATCCTGGGCTATATTAAATTGAAGTTTTACAACAAGAAAATCCCTTTTCTTATCACTGGCATATATGCAAACAAAATCCCCCCATATATGTTCTATGATCAGGCTGCCCCATTCCTTCAAACTTGGAATGTTACAAACATACTTGATAGAGATGATATACTGTCAAATGGAAGGGGCTTGTGTTTCTTTTAGGCCCCAAGCAATCATCTGGGAAACCACAAGATTTTAATGAGCCTACACCAGAGACATTAGGTTTTATGGAAACAGATTAAAAGAATTTTACATAACAACTTAATCATGCAGTATAATGAGAAAATAAAAAATAATGCCATACAGATAAGACATGGGAAATTCCAGCTCCAGTGATATGAAATGTATGGAAATTATAATCAGGTGGATACAGAATGAAAATGAAAACAAATGTAAAAGAAGAAAGGCAGATATTTAAAACAAGAATTATAAGATTACTGAAATACTAGGGCAGTTACATAAAAGAGCCAAATCCTTAATGTAATACTTTTGAAAAAAACTTTTTTCATTTTTATGTTTCTAACTTTTGCACAAACATAGAGGGAAAGGTTAAGGCATACAACTGGATTCCAGATCTCTGCATCGTCTTAATGACAATTTTAAACTGTCTGTATCTCAGTATGAGGAAAGCCAAAATTACATTCACTGGTTAAATGAAAAACCTCACTGTGACAGTCACCTCATCTTAGACTTCAGGGCAGAAAAGATTGCAAATAAAGATGAAAGTGAAGGTGAAGCTGAGGCTTTGAGAAAGACTTACACACTCTTCTTAGCATATATCCCAAGATCAAACAGAGAAACAAATCAAGAATGGACTGCACACCCCAGCACTGGGATCTGGACTTCCAAACACCATCAGTTCTGTGAGTGAAGATCAAGAGAAGTGCTCAGTTTTGAGGCAGCACAGTGTTGAAGACAGTATGGGACCATGAGAAGAGTTGGTGTAAGGCTCAGATCTGCTGAATGCTGCCTTCAAAATGCCACATGAAGCTGCTCCTAGGGGTTGTTGCATTTCCTGCATCAGGCCTGACACTGACACGAGGATTTTTCAGGTGTTGTGGAGCATTTCAAATGGTGTCTAAGTGCCTTTGTTTGTCTGAACTCCAGTCTTAGCCTGCAAGCTCAATCTCACCTTAGAAGCCCATGCATTGCACTATCACTACAATCTTCCCCATCTCAGGTGATCCAAAGCTGTAAAACCCACAGATTCATGAGATGCTCAGATAATGCTTTGTATGACACAATCCCTAGGGAAATGTAACTGCAACAGATCCAGTTATGCCAGCACTGTGTCTATGCATAGAAAGAGGCAACACCAGGTCCTAAATTCCTTAGTGAAGAGATCTAAACTCAGGTGTGGTGATGCATCCCCCCCTTCTTTTTTTCAGGCTGCACTGCCCTCTGAGAAATGCTCTTTAGGCCTTGGCCTTGACCAATAGCACCCGGACTGAGCTCCTCTTGAGGCTATCAGAAACACTGTCTGCTCCCAGGAACTGCTGCTGTCTAACAAGTTCCTGCTTTCATTATGAACAGACTAAGAAATTATTTTTCTTCCCTGAATGGCCTAATACCCCTGTTCTCACACTTTCAAAGAAAGTGCTGACCCAAACTGCGGCCAGGATGAAACACTGTCGTGACTAAAGCCCACTCTCTTGTGACCCTATAAGCAGTGGTCCAAAATGAGACCCTTGGAGCTCTTGTGGATCCCATGGGGCTCTGACCAGCAAACCCCTTTTGAGTGGGGCCTCTCAGAGCCAGCGAACTCTCACATTTGCTGCACTCAGAGGATCCCAGAATGACAGCGGATCCTGGGCTGATCCCCCCACTCCTGGAGGCTCAACCCTTCACCCACTGAAGAGATGCAAAGGCATCCAAAGAGAGTATTTCACTTTGAGGGGAATTTTTCACAGGTGCCTTGCACCGACTCTTCATGTCTGTGTGCATACACATGGGCATATGCGATGGCAAATCTGGGAGAAATGCTGCTTTCTTAGATGTTTAAGTACCTCAGATATCTAAGCAAGTTAGGCCTGTAAGTAAAGTGAAGTCATAAGTTATAAGGTAAGTTAAATGCTGCTAAGTGTTGTTCTTTTGCTAAGTTGCTATGTTTAACTTCAAAGTTATTAGTTAGGTTAAATACTGTTAAATGTTATTCCTTAAATTGTGAAGTTTAAGTTATGAGTTAAGTTTAAGGTATAAGTTAAGGTTAAGTTATAAGTTAAGCTTAAGCACTGTTAAGGTTTAGTGCTGTTAAGCTTTTAGGTTGTATTCCTTTTTATCCTTGCCCTCACTATCCTTTTGCCACACGCACCTACACACATACACACACATACTTCTTAGTTCATTTCTGTTTTGATTTCCTGGATTTTGTTTGGTTTCATTGTTGCTTGTTTTTCCTTGGTGTGCCTTAACTGTCCTGTGAGTGGTAGAGTGACTCTTACCAACAAAGTTTGTTGTGCCATCACTTAATATTACATCTGGTTTTTACTGATACCCTTGCCAGTGGTTTTTAAAGCAATTTCAAACACTCATTTGTAACAACAGGTGAGCTAAGTGACTTCCTCGTGGTCTCTCGGACAGCATAAGTACCCTGCCAAAAGTTACCCTGCAAAGGACCTGCTGCTTGTACTTGCTCCACTCATTCCCCATGACAATCCCATTGTGCTGACAACTCCATGTGGTAGGATTGGAGACAGTCAGAAGCCTCATCAACTCTGAAGGCAATGTGCTGGTAAGGCAAGACACAGCATCACGTGGGGAATGCTCCAGCTACTCTGATCTCTTGTTATACCACTTGTTGATAAGGGAACAGCTTTTGTGCTTCACGTGGGTTCGCACCCATCAAGACCTGCAGTTTATGAGTGTGAAAATCGCTATGGGAATACAGGTCTTGACCTGCCTTTTGTCTGTGCCAAGGAATAGATTTTTGCTGCCATACTGGCCTGTCAGAGAGAACTTGTTCTTTAGTATGGAGCTGGGGAAGGAGAAAGCCACTGACTGCCATCTCCCTATATATCCAAGGGGCTCTTCGTGCCAGAAAAAGAAGCTGTAGCCATGTGGAGCAAAGATGTGGTGCAACATAAGTTGACACTGCTGACAGAAATGTATTCCAAGGATTAACTCTGACCTGGCAGGCTTTGTTCTGGATCAGACCCAGCACACACTGTACTGTGCTGTCTCTAGGTCAAATCAGGTGTCATCTGACTATGTTAACCCCTCATAGTATGTCACTATGGCAGTTCAGCTAAGATCACGACTTTCCTCTCCTGTATTGTCTCCTCTGTGTGTCCTCCTCCTTCTCCTTCTACTTCCTCCCCCTTCTTCTCCCTTGTGCCACTGCCAGAGCTCTTGTGCTCCCCTAGAAAGGCAGTTCATGGAGCAGATCCATCTAACAGTCACACAGCAATGAAATGGGAAATGTGGTCATGCCATGCAGCCATGCTGGCAGGGAAAGAGAGGACAAGGTTGCAGCAGTCCACATTTAGCTTGGCTGACATCGGCAGGGAGCCACACACCGACTTTGTCTTCAGGACTGTGCATGTGCTGGGTCAGGCATGTATAAAAACACATCTGCTGCCTAAAGTCTGTGTTATGCATCTTGGATAATTGAATTTAAATTTATTCAGGACTCAAACCTATTTTGAGTCAAATCTGTGCTGTAATATGACCCAGAAGAACACAGACCTGGTACTTAAGGTTATGGAAGCACAACCCCCTCCACCAATCATGCAGCCCCTGGATTTTTTTGCTGGGACCTCTTGCAGGATCTCAGGTTCATCTTCAGAGATGTGGGCACATATCCATCATGGTCTGAACAACTCAGTGAACCTCCTGCAAGGGAAACTAAAAAATTAATTCTTCACCACATGGGGCTGAACTGACATCACTCAATACTTGGAAACTCAGATACACCATAGGTCTCTTATGACATCCCCATTCCAGGAATGATCTGATGACTCCCATTTCTTAGACCTTCCTTTGCCCTAGGCTGTCCAGAGTTTGGCTGTCTATGCATTCAAAGCTAAGAATGTGACACTCAAGCTTGTCACCAATAACATCACGTGCCTGTAACACGGGATCCCTTCCTGTGCTGCTGTGACATTCACACCAGAAGGGCAAAGGTTCTTTCTTCTCCTTTTGCTCTGCACTATGGATCCATCATACTATGGCCAAAGAAAACCACTTCTTCCTCTTAAAGACTGCAGACACAAGGAACAAGACTGGAACACAAGGTGGATGAGGAAAATCTGCATGAACCAAAGCCAGGATTAAAACACAGTAATCCTGGACAATAGGCCAGTGCCAGCTAATCCAAAACACCTTTGGCCTCAAAGGAAATGGCTGTCTAATTAATGTCAGCAAAATTAGCATATGCATGGTTTGTATGTGGTCTTTGCCAAGGTTACCGTTGGTAAGAGCAGACTTTGCCAAGAACAGCCTGCTGGCAAAGTCCTGTGTTTTCCACTGCCTAGAAGCATGTCTCCTCCTTTTAGATACCTTCCTCCACCTGTGGTCTGTTCCTGCCAGTGGAAAAGCCCCCACCCAGGCACACTAACCTCTTCAGAGTTAGTTTCTGCATTCACTAGGAAAGAGAGGTGAGTCCCTTATGCAATATTTAATCAGCACTCTAAGCCAGGGATGGTTTTTGTCCCCATTTCAGCCTGGAGCATGGATACAAGACACAACTAGCCCAGAACTTTAACAAGACATCACCAAGATGAATCATTACTACCAAGCTATGTGATTACTTAACATTTTGTATACATAACTGGATGAAATGAGCCCTCTCCCCTGTCTCCTTTCTCCTTTGTCCAATCTCCCCAATTATCTTCATCTACTGAAGCCAAGATCCTTTCAATACTTCCAGCTTGCCAGGGAGAGCTGCCTCAGCTTGCTATTCGAATTATAACACACCCTCTGAAAAAGTCTCCAGCTCAGAATTCACCTTAGTGAGAAGATCCCTTAAGTGCATAACAAGGAGAGCACAGTTGGATGAGTAATTGATTCCATTCAGAT
Organism: Climacteris rufus; assembly: GCA_013398175.1. Lineage (NCBI taxonomy): Eukaryota > Metazoa > Chordata > Aves > Passeriformes > Climacteridae > Climacteris > Climacteris rufus. The sequence continues at coordinate 129,049 of VZRZ01008135.1, read as the reverse complement.
TGAAATGGAAAAATCTAGTTGGGTCCTACTCTCAGTTTTCTCCTTCTGTACTTGCACAGACTGCAGCAGGTCTATTTCCAGGACTCAAGGATGAATTGAAGGCTCTGAGCTAACTTCCCTGCTGAGGTTGGCTGGCTCAGACACACCACCTGGGATTCACAAGCAGCTGTTCTCTTACTGTTAATAGAGAGTTGGGAGAGGGTATCCCAGGGCTGCACAGGTGAAAAGGACATTGAGAATTGGAACTAGATGATCTTTAAAGTGTCTTTCAACCCCAGAATTTCCACGATTCTATGATGGGAGAGAGACTATTTACAAGTTCAGGTAGTGACAGAACAATGGGGAATAGCTTCAAACAGAAAGAGAGCAGGTTTAGAACACATATTAAGAAAAAATTCTTTACTGTGAAGGTGGTGAGGCACTGGCACAGGTTGCCCAGAGAAGTTGTGGATGTCCCATTCCTCAAGTGTTTAAGGCCAGGTTGGGTGGGGCCTGGTCTAGTGGAAGGTGTCCCTACCCATGGCAGAGGGATTGGACCAAGGTGGTCTTTAAGGTCCCTTCCAACCCAAATCATTCTATAATTCTGTGATTCTTCTGCTTGGGGCCTCATCTGAAGGGCTATTTTGCAATGGGATGATGCTCAGACACTCAAAACTTGACTGTGAGCTGTAAGGTTGAGATTAGCCCCAAGACACAAAATGATTTTTGGAAAGGAGGGCAGATTCCTGACATCTGGGGGAAGAGGTGACCCACCAGGAGCCAGATATCTCCCAGGGGAGGAAACAGAAGGATCTCAGCACAGCAAGGGAGTTGAGATCTCCAGATTTTTATTCAGAGGAGAAATTGTAGTGATGCAATTTTTCACAACAAAGATACATGAAGGTAACATGCATACCTCTGTGCTCCTGTGCAGCACTGAGCAACAAAACACAAGGATGGGAATCTAATATGGAGTGGCTGTCTCTTGTCCTGCCTTCACCTCTCTGGGGCTGTAGGATCTCTGACAAATCTTTCATTAGATGCATATGCAGTACCTGCCACAGGGGAACCTGGAGCCCAGCAAGCTTGTCAATCTACTAAGGGGCCTAATAAATTTAGCAGATATAATCTCAAAGAATGTAGAGCAGAGAGAGAAAGCCTCTGCCAGGTCAGGGACCTCTTCTTCTTCTTCAGCAAAACCAACCAGTTTCAGTTTGCTTCATGTGTGACGTGGAAGGACTGTACAAGAATATGCCACACAAGAGTCAGTGTTAGTTTAGCCATGTGTAAACCAGACAGACTTCTTTCCCCTCTGACATGCTTATCTCCAACTATCCTAGCAGTATGTCTGCTTTTCCTCTGCAGATGATATGTTTGAATACTGGACACACAAAGACAAAGGATGTAAATGGTGTCAGCTCTGAATGCACATTATACACCAACAGCCACATTTCAAGGGTTATATGTTCACAGGACTGCTGCCCTCCCACCAGTGGTGGCGAGTAGGATGCCTTCCTTTATCCACAGAAGGAATAGCAAGCATGTAGAAACGAAGGTCTGTGATCCCTATAACATCTTCTAACAAGGTTTGAAGAAAACGTGAGGTTTACTATGAGTTTTGCAGAAAGAATTGTGGCATTAGTCATGGCACCATCCACAACGTAATCCTTCATGACATTACCTTTCTAGAAGAACAACCCAAGGTGTCTTTCCATATGTTCAGGTTGATGCATCTGAAAGTGGGAAATTGGCTCAGGACTTCCTGAGGCAAGGGAGGAGGGCTTTTCCCCAAACATTGATTCTCAAAGGATTTCCATCTCTGTTTCTTAATGTTCTTTTTGTGCACTCTTGATTCCCACCAGTCATCTACCCTGGGGCATTTACTTGACTATTGCCACTCTATTAAATATGAATTGAATTAGACAGGAGGCAATTATCTGTGTTGGAACTTTCCCAGGGTATCAGAGCTAAGATCCTCAGCAATATCTGATGAGGTATTTACAGACCACAAGAAATGCAGGCATTATTTAAAATGATGGTGTTTCCCACACTGCTCCTTAATATGCTTTTGGGACACTGGGCTTCAGAGTAAGACAGAGAAAAGAGGTTGATCACACCCGTCCATCACAAAGCAATAAAGTTTTCCTTTGAGATATCTTTGAGTGTGGGTCTGCTGCTAAAGCTGTTTTATTCTCAGGTGGCTGAAAAACAGTCCTTTGACATAAGCCACCTTTTGTGTGCAATTTGAGCATCAATATTGCTGACTTGGTGGGAAGGGTGCATCACCCCTGCAGGTACTGGTGACAGATATTCCTGCCCTACCCTCACCTGACTATGGTATCTTACTTTATTCACAGAATCACAGAATATTCTGAGCTGGAAGGAACCCACAAGGATCATCAAGTCCAACTCTTACTGTTAATGTCAGACTGATTATGAGCCAACAACCTGCTCCTGTTGCAAGCTGGGCTAACCACATGTTGGGCTATGTAAGGACTGTTGTGGCAAGCAGAGCGAGGGAGTTACAATTGCCACTGCGGGCCCCCCGTTCAACAGGGCTATCAAGAAACTGGAGAAGGAGCAGAGGAGGGCTACCAAGGCCAGGAGGCAGAACACATGACCTAGAAAGAGAGTTGAAAGAGATGTAATTGGTTAGCCTGGTGAAGAGGAGATCTAATAGGAGCCAACAACTAGGTCGAAGCACAGCGATGGAGCTCTTCTCAGCAGGGGCAGGCAATATAAGAAGGAGCAACAAAATGAACTTTGGGAGTGGACACGAGGAAAAGCCTTTTAGCTGGTGTTGCAAAAGTATAACTAGGGGTCCAACACTGGATGCATCAATAGTCATTGACCTGTAGGTCTGGTCACATTCCAAAGAGCTACTGGGATTCACGAATCGCACAATTTCTTGAATGCAACATGTCAGAGTTTTTTGGATTGCCAGTGTTAATGCAGCACCTGCAGAATAGCTATATATAGCACCAACAATACAATAGCACAAACAATACAAGCAATCACAAGAGTAACACCCCAGATCAACACTCACATAGCTGAGGACACAAGACTTATTAAAAGGCATCCCTTCCAGGGAGGGTGAAAAGGGCAAACTCATCAACCTGTCCCTGCAATTTCAATCTGTCCCTTTCTCATCTCCTGGTTAGATGCAACATAAGGGTACTTTTTATACCTTATTAACCATTATTGTGCCAAAGGCTGTGGTTGTAACTGTAGCCAAATCTTCCCTTCTTTGTGGGTGCATTGTACAAAGTATTTCTTGGTAGAAGGTGTACTTGGCATTTGTGGATATGGGGTAGAAGAACAAGACCACAAGGCCTATGCCTTGCTCCATATTCCCCCCATCCATGCCATGGTGACACAAACAACAAGACCTCCATCTGCTTTCTGTGCTTCCACCTACAGGTCTCAATCCAGAGCCTGTAATAAGCCACGTGTACGTAGGAGAGCAAGTGCACGTAGGAGAACAAAAGTCCTGCCTCACCTTATGGTAACAATTTGGCATAAGTAATTCCACAGGCAACAGAATGCCTCTTAATCAAGACAGTTATGAAGTATCTCATTTTGGGGGAGAGGAGGCAAGATTTGAATCTGAACGGAACTTCACACTGAGTTTTGTTACAAAGGGAAGAGAAATATTGAAATAAGGATGTGCTCCCAAGAAGGAAAATTTTGGGGTGCATAGTTTGCCTAAGAAAAGCACGACAGGGCAGATAGAGAAAGGGGTCCTGGGCTGGCTGTGTGATGCACAGTGAGAGAGGTCACACAGGCCAGCCTTAAGATGACTAGTACAAAATGTGCTTTTCTCTTATTCATCTCCTTTTCCAGCACACTAAGCTCTTCTGGCTGGCTTGCTGTCATATACAAATTATTTATTTACTTTTGTTTACCTTGAGTGACATTGCAGTTCTTAAAAATGAATTGCCAGTGGGTGTGACGATGCTCTCTCCTGCTCATGACATTGCAATACTCCAGGAAACTGAAGGGAAATGTTGCCTTAGGTTTTATTTTTCAAATCCTGCATTGTCTGGCGTGTATGCTTTATATCTCATTGGTTGCTGTTCTCTACAGACATAACACTACCACTCTGTACTCACCCAAGGATATTCAGGCTGCCCAGGCCCACGCTTCTAAAGGGGGGCGGGGGGGAGCGATCTAGGGGGAAATTGTAAAGTTTTAATTGGTAAATCTATGCTGATATGCGAATGGACCAAACCTATAACCTGTGGAGAACTCGTGACTCGTTGTCCATTTTGGGTGATGCCCCAAGGAGGGGGTTTTGTCTGCCCTAAATGTAGCTTTGAAGGCCTTTGGAATAAATACTCGCCTTTTATTCCCTTACTCCTGCCTGGCCTCAGTTTTTGGGCTAGCCTTTTAGGCATCAGTTATAGTCTGTTTGTCACTCAGCTGCATGGATCACACACAGGGGCAGGCAATGGAGAGGGCACATGAAAAAAAGAGGCTTTTCCAGGTAAACTCTTTGCAGTGCAGCAGGACGGTGGGGAGAGCCTCTGAGTCCTCCTGTGAAGGCTGTGCTGTGGGTCTTGCAGTGCCTGTGACCTGCAGTGACTCTGACTCTTTCTGGAACATCATCAAGGTACAAAATGTGTGTTTCTGGTCTCATGTTCCCCCTCAGTTTAAGCCAGTTGCTCTTATTTTTTCCGCCTTTTGAATAATAACATTGCCTAACCCAGGAATTGTGGATAATTTTTAAGTGTTGTGAGTTCATGGGCAAAGACTTGGTGACAAATATCTTTACAGATGGGACAGGCTGAGAATACACAATCACTGCAGCTCACCACAATTTTCTGAGGTGTAATATCTCAGTTGTACTGTTCACATGTGGAAAGGAGAATCAGCAAATCCAAATTCTCATCATGTTCTACATTTGCTATCAGACTAAAAGCATAAGCCAAGAGCAGCAAAACTGCACTATACAGTCTAAATAACTGCTCCAGAAATATTTTCCCATGCTAGATTCCCCAGGAACAAGTGTTTGAGCAGGGCAGGAGGAGCAGAAGTCAGTGGTGAGTGAATGGGACCACACGGGTTCAGCAAGGCTTTTGCACAGCAGCACCTATTCTGGCTGCACTTTCAAGGACCTTGACAAGGATCAAGCCAGGGACTCAGCACAAAGCTGGAAGGATCCATCAGACACTGGGCTGATGGGGAGTTACTGGGTTAGTGGGGTGCTAGATCACCAGAATGTGTGAGCAGGTCCTTCAGTTGGTCAGGTCCTGTGTGGGATGCCATCAGTGGTCACCACAAAGGGTTTGGCTCCCAGCACAGGTAGTCCAGGTATCCTGTATTGCCTGTTGTTTTTCCCATATGTGCTTCTACTTTTTGTCCTATGCTCCTTATTCTTGAGGGAATTTTCCTTGTCCTTCATCTTCTGACAGCCCTCTGTGTCCAAACCACCATTTTTTCAGGCTGACCCTTAGGGTCTCACTTTCATCTTCTGCCCCATGGGTCTTCATTCAGCTGTTGTTCTTGTCTGGCATCGACTACAACCACAGTGAATTAGGCATCTGTCCTCAAGTGAGGCACAGGGGAGTCCATATCCACAATTACGTCACTGTTCTCTATTACGGCATGAGAGAGGAAGAGGTGGGGAAGCAATATATAAACAATATAAAAATATTCTAAGAAAACGGCCTCTGGAGGAATCCCAAAGCCTTCTTGGTTGAGGAGCCAACCTCTAACAGTACAGTCAGTCAACATTTTTATTTAACTTCCTTTTCAGCCAAATATGGCTTTCTTAGGAAATGGGAAGCCTCTGCAAAAATCTTAACTACTCCCCCATCTCTGGATCTCAGTGCAGACAGAGCTGGGTGATGCTCTCCAGGGACAGTCAGGGTTTCTTTAGGGAAACCCTAATCTCCTGCTGATTTGCAGGTCAGGCCTCTATACCCTCCTATGCAGCCATGCTGAGAGCAGAAGTGCTGCCTCAAACACCAGCAAGACTGGAAGACATAACACGGGTCATCTCACAGCTGTCTCTGGTCCAGGCTCTACATGTTACATTTATTTTCTATAAGACACTGGAACCATAGCAATTGATAGATAAAAGATGCTGGAGAGCCAGAGACACAGCTGCTCCTATAGGAAAGCTGTTCAGCCCCAAAGGCAAAGAATAACAGAGATCAGGTAAGAAAAAAAAATATAACATGAACAGGAGAATAGTGCAGAGGAATACATTTAACACAGGGAGATCAGTGTGCAAGTTGCAGGCTGGGCTCTGGAGGCCAGGAGCCAGAGAATGAGCCCCAGCCTAGAGGATATGAACTGCTGACTCGTTGAATAACAAAGGGCATGGGGACCTGTAGCCTGGTATGGGGACCGGGCACTCAGAGACACATCAGGAGCCAATGACTCCACACTTTGCCTGTGCCTAGACTGTGAGGGAATAAAAGCCCTGGGATTTCTTTTTTGGGGTTCCTCCTCAGAGGCACCAGTTCAAGCTGTTATTCTGTTATTGCACTGTGATTATTTTAAGGATCAAGTTGTCTGAAACTCTGCTGTGGGAAACCTGGGACTGAGCCAGTAAGGAAACCTGGTTTGACTGTGTGAGTCTGGGATCATGTAGCTGGCAAGGGTCCTCATCCCAGCTCAGGTGGTGCAAGTGTGACGGCCAGAGTGGCTCCTGGATGGTCAGACAGGGGCATCTCCTTAACAGTAATTGCCACCTTACATCAGAAAAATAGAATAAAATACTTGTTTTGAAAGTACTTAAAGTGATCAGCAACTTGCTCATGTTGCATTCAACTCCTGCATCCAGATTGTTGATAAATATATTGGACAAAATAGGCCCTAGAACCCTCCCCAGGGTTTTCACCCCTGGGGAAAACCACCGGTAACTGATTGCCAGCCAGATGAGGCCCCATTCGTTATGATGCTTTGAGTCCTGCCTTTCAGCCAGTTCTTCACCCAGCACACCATGAACCTGCTTATCCCACAGCTGGACACTTGTGAGGGACAGGATCAAAAGCCTACCTAAGAGCCAGAAAAACTACATCCGCTAGGAGGGGGATCTTACTGTAGAAGTATATCAAATTAGTTAAACAGGACTTTCCTCTGGTGGACTTTCCCATGTGGACTCTGCCTAATGACTGCATTTTACTTTAAAATCCTCAATGAACTGTGGACACAACTGTCACACAGTAGCTTACTATAGCCATCGTCTTATTCACCCTTCTAGGCTGTGGATGTTTCTTGTTAGAGACTGTAAAAAGTCTTGTGGCTGTGGGCCCATGGGACACACCTGACTGTGTTGCAAAACCCCTACAGTAGGAAATCACAAGTTTCATGCCTTGGACAGAAAGACTGAACACCCTGGAGTTGAATACTGTAATGGGTAAAGAAGCATGAAATAAAAAACCACATCAATACTCCAATAAAAGTATTTTTCTGCTATAAATGCAGCTGAGAAAGAGATGTAGTTTATGCTCCTGGCTTTTATATCCTGGCAACTACAGTGCTCTAGCACTTACCATGCATTAGTGTAAATAGGATCTAAATTAAAGGTTTACGTTACCCCAGCTGCACTCACACCTCTGGAATAACACACCCAGGAGAGCAGCCCATCAACTCCACAGCATCGAGCCCCTGAGATGAACATCACAGCAGGGCTCAGATAAAGAAGAAGCAGCAAGAAAATCACCTTCCTTCCCCTCTCTGGGGCTTTGAGTTCACTTTATCCTCCCCAGAGAGCTGGCTCCTTCCTGGCAGGATCTCTGCAGTGCCCTGATGACTTGATTGTATTTGCCTCATATCTGGAGAGCATCCATGTGATTCACCCACAGTTCCTCCGGGGCCTTGAAATTTTAATCCTTGTCCTCATTGCTCATTTTTGTTTTCTCACGAGAGAGAAAATAACACAGATGATTGACAACACATGGGATGAGGAGTCTGTTCCATGGTCACCAAGTGCCAAGGATACAGGCTCAGGCATTTAACAGGACTGGCTGGTGGGCAGCGGGTGCAATGTTGTGCTGGGATCTTACACCACCCAGCTTCCATGAGCCAACACTGCTCCCTGGAACAGCGCACATTTTCCCTCAAAACCAGAGAAACCAACATAATTACCTTCCCAGAAATGAGTAACAGCACAGAATGACAGTCATTTTATGAGTTGACTTGCAGCAATGAGTCAAGGTTTGGTGTTTGGGCCTGGTTTGCCCAGTGACACCCAGAAACAGCTAGAAGGCTTTAGTCCCTTTTTTCCTTTTCCCACTTTTTTTAATAGATTTATTTCCACACATGGGAAAATAGGCAAGAACTGAGCTTCAGGAGTCAGCAGCTGAGCATGAAGAGGACTGTGCCTAACCACATGGGAACCCTATGCAGAACAAACTGCTTAGCTGAAACTAGCTGAACTTAGCTGAAACTTAGCTGAACTCCTCTCTGAAAAGCACAGTCACCTTTATTCCAATTCCATTTTAAAGTAGAGAAGTTTTCAAAACAAAGATTATTTTCCAAGTCAAAAAGAAACTGAAAATATTTATGTAAACAAACAAACAAACAAACAAATAAATACTATAGGCTCCTGTTATCACAGGTGACTGCTTCCCAGTTCCATCCTGGGAGATTGCCATGGTTTAACTGTCATACTTACTAATGTTCCCTTCAACAGGGTCAATAATACTATGTCATTTCTCTATCCAGCCAGAGACATTTATGAAACTTGAAGGAATTCTTCACTCCTACTGTATCTACACCTCTTCCATCCTTTCTTACAATGGAGCAAGTGGTTCAAAGTTGGCAGAGGAGCAGAGAGATGCAGGCAATGCCTGCACTTACCCTCTTGCACACCTGTGCTGCATGATCACATAGCCCTGATCTCCTGGGGAAACCAGACAGAAGTGGATAATCATCTCATTTTATGTCTCCAAGAGTAAAATTATCCCCTGCAGGAGAGAACAGTTCTTGTGTGGGTAGATTTCCCTGCCTGCAGAGCACTCGTATGCTAAAACAAGAGAAGAAGGGTACCACGTGAGCTCTGGATCCAAGGCAGAGATGAAGCTTGTTTTGAAGATGAGAGCTTGTTTGCACACAGAGCACTCTGGAAGATTTTTCCTGGGTTTCCTTTGAAGAAGCTAAACAAAACCTCATAGGAAAAAATAGTGAGAATTTTCTGCTTATCTACCTGGTCTACAGTTGATACAACAGGGTACAGCCAAGAGCTAATCTGCAACACAAACCTTCCCCCAGAGACCATTCTGTTCCCATTGTGGGATATCTGTGATGCCAGAAGGAAGAAAAATCCAAGACCAAAGCTACTAGCAAGGGCATACACCATGAAACAAGACACACACAAGGGCATACACCATGAAAGAAGACACACACGCTTTTCAGTAATTTCCTTGTTCATGCTTCCTTCTGGCTTTGAAGTGGAGCTTCTAAATTATGTCCTTCATGGTGCTCTCAAACATGCACCAGGCAAAGAGAGTAAGGAAGGAAAAAGAGATTAAATATGTTAAAGGAGAAGACTCTGCCTGAGCATTTTCACACCATTCAAGGAGTTGCACACACACAACCTGAGACTTCTAACTGCTGGGACTGGAGTCCTTTTGCAGCAGGCCACTCCAGTGAGACACATATATGCAAGAAGGGTTAAAGGGAAATATGCCCAATGGTGCCAACTGACACCACCTGAAATGCAGGTGCATGATAATTAGCCTGGAGACAGAGCCTTAATAAAAGTATTTTTCTGAAAATCAACATTAATAAAAAGGGGGGGGGGGAGGGCATATGCTGTCTTATTGTTTTCTTATTTTGCTGTTAAAATTCTAGGAAAAGATAATTGGATACACCATTCTCACATCAAATGAGTAGTGCATAGGCAAGCCAGCTGATTGATGAAAGAGTCTTGAAATCAACAAACAATGAAATGTGATCTTACTCTACTCCTGATGCTATTGATTCCGGTGACAACAACAGTATGGCTAAGTATAAAACTAAAAAGGATGGATGATCCAAAGTGGGAGAAATGCAATAAATTTGAAAATAAAAAATCTCCTAAGAATATATAGGATCCAAGTCACAAATTTTTGAAGAATCTAAAGAAGTGACTCTCATTTTGTTGTGAATCAGATAAGGCAAATGATCCTACTGTGACAGAGGTAGTAAAAGAAATTAGATCTTATTGTTCCAATCATAGTAGTTGTTGTTTAACACTTAATTTTAGGTATTATGTGGAATGTAACCGTGAATTTGGCAGAATAAAAACTACTGTACCTTGTGAAAGAATTGACTAGGTACAAACTACAGGCCCTATACTCACCACAACGAATCCAACTTCCACTCACCATCCCTAGCTGCATCCTATGTGGGATAGTGAGCATGGCTACCAGTGCAAACCCCTGCCCCCTCAGGATGAACAAAAAGAGATGCAGCTGCTATTATAGGGACAGGACTAAGACTCAAAAACAGTGTGTGTGCTGAGGTACTTGTAGACAAATTGAGCATAACCACAAGGGCCTCAAGGAGATTGGAACACCCAGTGTGGTCCTCTCTGTTAGCATTAGGGACTAACCGTTGGCTTGTGTCTGATACACAACCTCAGTGGGAAAAAGCAGGGAGAGAGACCAGCAGGTGATTGTAGATCAACTTAGATTGTACACAAAATTGTGGAGAACAGTCACACAGCTTGAAAAGTTTCAAGAACCATGTTCAGCATGTTAGCAGAAATGCTTAAATAAAAACAAAGGGAGGGCTGTTGAGAGATATTGGTTGTTTAGATTAAACAATTTCAAATAGAATGAGTCACAGAGTTATAGCATTGTGTGATTTAGTATGTTGTTTGCTTAACTTTAGTTGCTTAGCATGAGTAGCTGGATTTGCTGAAGATGCATCTGCAAGCTGTGGACTTTCACCTAGATAAGCCTGTGGTTAAGGGTTCATTTTCTTAGTAATTTTCATAGTAACTGGTACAGTGCTGTGTTTTGCCTTCAGTATAAGAAGAACATAGATGGCACGCTGAAGTTTTGGTTGTTGCTAAGTAATGTTTATCCTCAGTTCAGGACTGTTTTAGTTTCCAGTGTTCTGCCAGTGGGCAGGTACATTAGAAACATAAACCAAGGCATCATCTGAAGGAGCCCTGGTCCTAGGCTCATGTGGTGCCCCAGGCAAGGCTGTAGCATGGTACATGTGTGGAGCAAAGGCTGGGACAAGCAGGCAGCAGGGGATGGGAACTCACCTGCCTCTGTCCCTCCCTCTACCTCCACCATGGAAAAGCCACTGGTCACTGTTCCCCAGTGAAATACACATGGAAGTAGATTTCAATAGGAGGGGAAGAGGATGGAGGAGGGAAGGACTTAGACAGATTCTCCCAAAGACTGGCTGAACTGGCTGCATGATTGCACTGTCTGGAAGGGGAGACACTGAGGACCCTCTCAGATACGAAGGTTTGGGCACAGCAGGAGGGGAAGCCTGGTCAAGTGTTGCGGTGCCTCTGGGCATGGCTTCCGACTGGGCCCGGCCCCGCGGGGCCAGGGGGGAGCCGGTCCTTTCCCCCCCCACACGGCAGCTGGGGTGGCGCAGCCCTGGCTCAGCAGGGCCTGTCCCAGACCAGGGTGGCAGGGGCTGTCCCCGCCCTGGGAACAGCTCATTGGTTCCTATGCCGGGTGCAGACAGCCGACTCATTGGCTGGTGCCCCTGTCAATCATTGTGGTCCTCCGCAGTGATTGGCTCTCCCAACTGCCCTCCTTTCGCCTCCGTCTGATAACACGCCCCGACCTCCCTTTTGTTTTGTCTTTACCGCATCATGCTCCAGTGAATAAAATCCTGCTGGCAATAACCGGAAAAGAACCCTTTCTCGTCTCTTTGCTTCCTTGCATAAATTAAACCGCTGTGCGTGAGCTAAGCCTAGATTCTGAGGGAGTTCTGATGTCCGGCTCACCTCCAGATCGGAGTCTAGATGAGGCCAAAGTCACTTCATTCAGGAAAACAAGACCAACGCAAAAGGCTCCGAGTTACTCACGCTTTGCTCCGAGTTACTCACGCTTTCTACCCGCAGCAGTCAAGGTCAGAGACCTTGGAGAGAGAAAGAGGAGCAAGTGAAAGAACAGAGCTGGAAGGATCCACGGGACAGCACACACTGTGTCACTAAACACCTGCCATGGCTCTTTTTTCCACTGACCACCTCCTGGCTTAAATTCTTTAAGGGCTGAGTTTGGTTCCCACATGTTTAGGGCATAGGTGACCATAAAGTTGTGTTACCTTGGCTCAGGAAAAGGCTCACATTACCCCTGCTCCCTTTGTATGTTACTTTCCTCCCAGGGGCTGACAGACCTGCAAATGTTTCCTCCTCAAAAATTAAAGGAAGAAGCCATGAAGAGACCAAGCCCTGAAGGGAAATAATAAACAAATGCTGACAGCATCACCTCTTTGATAAAATGCTGGGAATATTTTATGAAAGGTCTTCAGAGAAATCCGGCTGGCTCCTAGCCTGGAGCAAGAGCTCCCAGATTCCTTATGCCCCCAAATGCACAGCTTCTTCTATCAAGGCTGGTCCTTCTTATCCTGCCTCTATTACTCACAAATGTAAATGGGGCTGGGGGTCTCTGCTAGCACCCAGAAGGGAGGAGAGGAGAGGGAAATGCACTAAAGAGGAGGAAGAGTATCATAATGAAAGAGACAAACAGGACAAAACCTGGAAGACAAATTAATCTAAGAGATGCCAAAATGCAGAAGAGGCACATAAAAGGGCTGAGTGGAGAAGAGGTCATGGGAAGGGAAAATACTGAGCCACTTAACAAAAATTATTGAATAGCAAATGCTGTGCACAGGCTGTCTCCTTTGGTGCTCGACATTATCTTTAGCATGCACCTTCTCCCTGCCTGCCCAGGGGCAGGGTGGTGCCACTCTCTCTCTCTCTTTCTCTCCCTCCCTACTTTAAAGACACCCAAGGCTCGTGCCCAGACCAGCAAAGGGTCTCAGGCGTGGGAAAGCTCTGTGTCGCCACTCCTCACTTCCAGACACCTGGCATGCACACTGAAGGAGACATACACACATGCCCTGTGGCACAAACAGGGAGATCCACCCTTCCCAAAACCACCTCCCATCTTCTGAGACCAAGGGCAGTCCTTGAGACTTTCCATCCTGTGTTATTATTCCCTCGGTTATACATATAAAACATAATTGTTTTCCCTGGTTCCACAGTTCAGGATAGACCAAAGAGACCTGGTTTTAAGTTAATGGTTTAATTCTGGCCACTCTCACTGAGACTGGAATTCAAGGGTTTGAAGTCACTGAACTGAAATCAAGCAGAACTGTTCCTGCCATCATCCCTTCAGGGTGACGGTCTTCCTTGCTTTGCTGCTTTCTCTCCCATGGATTTTCCTGTTAGTAATCTCAGTCTCAAAAGCAGAGAGGGTGGGAAACCACATCACCCAGGCCTTGCACCATAGGCAGTCAGGGGTCACACAGCCTTGCACAGGACCACTTAACTTATGCGTCTCAGCAGGGCTGGTACAGAAGGCAGCTGCTTCTGGCCAGGGATCCTGGCTGTGGACTCTCCCTCACTGCAGGTATTCCAGAACAATCTGGGCACAATCCTTTGTGATGTCCTCTAGGATAACCCTGCTTGAGCAAAAACATCAGACCAGATGTCCCAGCCTGTGGTCCCTTCCAACTTCACACATTCTCTGACTCTGTGTTCCTCCAAATGTGCTGGGGCAGCACTGCTGCTCCTGGAGTCCAAGGAGTAGCTGGGCTGGGATTTACTGGCCTGTGGCTCTCTTGTGGACCAGTACTTCTACCCTGCTGGCTCAGAGGAGGTTTATCAGAATGGCTTCTCCTCTCCTACCATCTTCTTTCCTCCTGGAGTGCCAGAAAAGCTGTTAATATTTCCTGAGTGAGCACAAGGTAAATGAAAGGACTGAGACAGGCAACTATTTGCCTGGAGATTACCTAAAGCAATGCAGCAAGAAAGGGAAAGCAAAGTTAAAGGTCAACAGAAACTCTGCCCTTCCGTGCTGGGTGGAGTTCAGAGGTTGCAAAAAAGCCCAGAAGGTTTAAGTGAAAATGTAATCATTTCAGGGTCTGAGCTGGCACCAGTCAAATCACAAAATACAACTATTACAAATTGTCCCCATAATTCATACCTGAGAGGTTACCCAGACATTAGCCATTAGCATTTGCGCTCTGGGCTTGAGGCTCCTGGCCAGGGACAGGGTACAGTCTTAATAAGAGCCTGTCATGTGAAATGACATGTTTGTGTGACTGACACCTGAGTGTGCTCAGTTCAGACGGGACAAAGAAACCAGAATACCCCTCTGAGTCAAACTACATTTCTCCTAGCTCCAGTATCTCATGCTGAGCCTTAGCTCGCTCCCATGTCTGGCAGGGAACATCCACCTGGGACCATTTACCACTGAGAGCAGCCAGAAACCACAGATCTGGGGTATTCCCTGACAGATTGCTCAGGAAGGTGTTACTGTACTCTCAAGTACAACTTAAAACAGTTGAAGGTCTCCTGGGACAAGCTAAACCTGCTTGGCAGGAATGTTGTCTTCCAGTGAGAAAATTAGAGAAAAATAAGTGCTAATTATGAGACAACATCAGTGTTTCTCCTTGGAAGAGTGAATGAGATTGCCACTCCCCATGTAAACCAACAAACTCCTTTCAGTTTCTATGTAAATGCAGTGTTACTCCAGCTCCTCAAGGGAGCTGGTTTCAATGAAGTCTGTCACAATTAAAACCAAACCAAGAAGAGTATCTGGAAGCTCAAAAGATGCCTCATCCATGTGGTTTTTACTGCTCCCTGTTGAAGCATTCCTTAAGAGGGGAAGGAGGTGTAAGTGGCTGTTGTTGGAAATGGCACAGGGGCAGGCAGACCTTTCATCTGTTCCCTGTGCCACTCCTATACATCTGTGGAAATGGGTGCACTACCACAAAGGAAGTGGAACTATGGAGATTTGTTGAGTTTCTGCCTCTGCCTCTGCCCAGGCCATAGTTCTCAGGGGGGAATTCTGCTCCAGTTCAGTGACCTCCAGGGCTTGACCCAGTTGCACACACATGTGACTGTCAAAGCTATCCACTTAGGGTTTAGAGGTGTGACACATGGCCTAAAGAAGACCTCAACCCCTTTAAAGTGGCAGCTAGAGCCAGGCAGGATGACCCAGGACATCTCAGATGGTTCCAGACCCCTGCACTTAGGCATCCAAGTTGAGCCCATAGTCAGCACAGCTAATGAAAAAGTACAGTTCTCTTCTGCAGATGGACTCAGGCAAAGTTCCTGTTGTTGCTTGCCAGTCAGAGCAAAGTCATGGGAATCCCAGACTTCTCTCAGCTGCTTTGTCCCTTTTGCACTGCACTTGTCTCACACTGCAGAGCTCAGATAGCTTCTACACCCGTCCCCTCTTGATGGGTTTTCCAACACTCTTGCACAGTCATCCTTCCACCCTCAGGTCCCTGGAGACAGCACAAAGATCTTCTCAGTGTTCCATCATTCTCGTCTAGAGGCTGAAGACACCATCATCTTTCTCTTGTGTCTGGAGGGACAAATATCACCCCAATATCAGCAACATTCATCCCTGTGGTGTGTTCATCTGAGTAGGCACAAGGCAGGGCTGCAGTGTCTGATGTCTGGTCAGCACTTGCAGTGTATGGACTGTGAGGCAGCAGACACAGAGAGAGGTCTGGCAATGCATCACTTTGTGTGCTTGTTGTTCACAGATAGAGGAGACTTTCTTATCTTGTGTGTCCACCAGGGACAGAGTGACAAATTTAAAGAGCTAGTGGTGTTCCAGACACTGAGGAGTGGGTAAATGCAAAATGTCCCAAATTAGATGAGAGTAAATCCTGGCCACAGATATATAGCTCCTCCATACATGGCCCTTTTCAAGGAGCAAAAGGGTTTTCAGAATGACAAGACCCGACCAGAGCCCCAGCTATCTCTCTGTGCCACCCTTTTCTTGGGCATTACATCCGCACTACATACAATGAGTGTTACAGAACTCAGGGACATGTTTTCTCTCTTGAAGGTGGCTAGATAGGAGCACACTGGCAGTTTTAATGTCTCATGAGTTATACTTAGGTCTCATATATTATTTCCATATTGCAGCTTTTCAGCTGCCACCAGAGTAACATGAGAGGGGGACCAAGTCACATAACAATGACCAAGTAACTGTTGTGGGAATGCACGACACTGACTGCTGAACAAGCAGGAGCAGCAGGTAAGATATTCTTAGCTGTCCTGGAGGCAGGAGGAAGGACTCAGCCCAAACTCCAGGCCCTTGGGTGAGGGTGGCTACCTGCATTTAAAGGGTGGCTGTTCTCTCGTGTGTCACACATCAGTGCAGGTCCTGTGAGCCAGCTGGTCTGGGCCAGACTCATGGACAGAGAGGCAGAGGAGCTGTGTCTGTGCTTTAATTAAAAGATCTTATTCAAGCAAGAAAAAGAAGTCAAAGACGCTTTCATTTGAGACAAAGTGCAGAGGAGTGAGGGACATTTTAAAGGAGGTGTCTCAGATCCCAAAAGGTTTCTGGAGATTCCAGGCCAGCAGCAAAAATTAGTAGAATGCAAGAGATATCCTGGGGAGAAGAGAGAGCAGGTAGATGGAAACTGGGCGAATTCCCTGCAAAGAGCTAAGACATTTGGTGATCCTGCAGCCACCATCTCAGGCAGCAAATTTCTTGTTATATTTTCACAGGTGTATCCTAGTTAGAAATCTTTAGCCTGAAAGCTTGTTCTCCTTGTTGTTCTCCCATTTATTTATTTTCTCTGCTTCCCCAAGGTGTAGGTGATAGGGAAAAGGGAAGACAGCAAAGAGATGACGTGTCAGTGCTTATCTGCTTTGGACACATGTGGAAACCTGCCCTGATGTGTAGCCCCACCAGACCTGCCTGGACATTGTCAGCCAAGTGGAACCAGGTCCTGCATCCCCAGCACTCATCACTGTCAAATGGAGCACTGAAACTCAATTTGGGATGAAAGAGCTGCACAAAGGGAGACTGTGCTATTCTTCCATCCACACTGCAGTGCCAAGCAGTCTTTGATTCATGCTCCCACACAGGGACACAGAGCAGAGTCTGGAAGAGATCAGCACTGCTGCTGCCATTTTACAGATGGACAAAGCAAACAGGCCTGGAAGAGCCTCCCAAGGTATGCATGTCAAAGCACCTGCAGCAAAGAGCTTGGGCCAGACAAGAACCAAAAGGAATTGAATACTTGGCCACTTTATTTGGCCAAGGCACTTGCATTTTAAATTGCAGGTGCCTTAAGGTCAGAAGGGACAAATCCTGTCACCTTGACCTTCTGTAATGGAGCGGTCTGGGAATTTCCTCCAGTGAGATCTGCAGTTTGCAGTTTAACTGAAGGACCTTTTGCAAGACAGCCAGTCTTAATTTGAAAACCTCACACAATAGAGAATCTAGAACACCTTTTAACATTTTGTTCCAATAACAAATTACTCTCCCTGTCAAGCCTGAATAGTTTAAATTGTAGATTTATTTCTTCCTACAAAGCATATTTCAATAGCTTGACAGCTGGAGTTCATCTGACCTAAAACCCAGATGACTATATTTGGCCAGATGAGTCTTACCTCTCCAGTGACTCCAAAAGAAAGGCACTACAGAGTGATTCATTGCCTTTGAAATTTAGGTATGGAGGGAAAAAAAGAAAAATGTTTGGATTTGCATGGGTCTGCCAGGTGAACAACACCCAGAAGGTCTCTCAAGGCAGCTAAATTGAAAACAAAGAGAACCACAACTCACAACAATTTAAAGGTGTCTGCTGCCAGGGAAAACACCTTTCCCTCCCCACACTTTAATAACACTTCTAGAGCACTTGAAATCTGTTGTATCAGTCTGTGCTGTGCACTGCCCTCCTTACACGGCTAGCAAAGGACAAAGACAGAATAATGTCTCACACAAAATGAGGCTACATCCTTCATAGCTCCCCATCAAGTGATGGCCCTTTCCTCATGTTAATGCATCTACTTAGCAGTGCTTCATGCCTCTCCAACAGCAAAGCCAAAGCTTAACATTGTGAGGAAATGGTTAGGACAGAAAATTTAACCTGAAACTGGTATGAGACTTTATTGTCACTTGAATAAGGGTAATAACACAAACCATTCAGGCATGAGTAAGGCAGGGATATAAGAAAATGTGATTACTACCTGGCAGGCAAAAGCAGGAGGAATCTGGTAAGGAATGCAACAACAACAAAAACAAACAAACAGGAAAAAAAATCCCAAACAAACCAGTACCCACACTATACCTTAAAAGCCTTCAGATCAGCGGTAAGAATTTTCATACATTGATGAAGCCATTTGAAGATACAAAGTGGTGTAAGAGTAGAAAAAAGACTAGCAGTCCTGAAGAAAAATGAGAATTGTACTCTGCAACTATGTTAGTTGATCACAGTAATATGCAAGACTGCTACACAAAGTTTGAGAGATAAACTTCCATGTTAGAAATTGAATAAAACAGCATGCTGTCTGCACATGGAGCAAATCAAACAAACCTGGGAAATTTCTTCCCAAATGCCATTTGATTTCTAGCTGGTGAATTGCAGGAAACCACATTCATCCAGACCTCACTGAATTGTTCAGTATGGCAACTTGTGGGAAGTGAGGAGTTATTTTAAGGCTGCACAATTAATACAGGAAAAATACAGCAGTACACAAAGCAGCCAAAGAGCAACAAGAATTTTATTTATAGGGAAGCTACTTGTCTAATTCAGTGAGCACTGTGTTCAGGTCAGTAGTACTTTTCCCTGCCTGGCACAGCTAATAAAAAAAATAGTGACTCGTGTAATCTGCTAGATGGGGCTGGACAGTACACAAATGCAGAGTAGGTTTGCACACAAGACCTATGTTAAGGCAAAGAATAGTAAGAGAATTTAAATTGTACAAAGGGTGAAGGACAAATACTCACTCAATGGTTCTTGAAGGACAAATACTTATCCAACAGTCCTTTTGCCTCATGAATAAGACACCTGACAGCAGGACACTCATCCCCCTGTCCACACCTTGGTCATTTTATTAAGTATAGCTACCCCATATCCCCCAAAATCCCGCCCCAAAAGGGAAAGGAATAATACACAAATGGAGCATGTAGGTGCACTGCCTGAAAGGGTTAATTCCCCTTTCCTCAGGCTGAAGAGGAAAAGGGCTTGAGGAAGCTATTGCTATAGATGACTTCATGGTAAAATTTGCTGACATCTGCTTAAAAATACAACAAACACTAGCATTTTACAGTGTGGGTACTGACATTTTATTTTTTTAAAAAGGCAAAAAAAAAGAATACATCCTTTTAATGACTGGAAATGTGTACAAAGTTATGTATTTCAATGAACTCATGCATTAAAGAAAGACTTTGAATGAGTTTCTCTAATGCACAGGGTTTACAAATTGTTTCACAACCAATAGTGCTTTTTTTTCATTTACTCTGTAATATGGCATTGGGAGAGCCAGAGATCCCCTGAGATGGCAGTACTGCTAGTACAGGAGGTGCCTGACCTCAGTCCCTCAGCCATGAATACCAGGGATATCCCAGTAGTTCTGCAAGATAGGAAAGGAGGTGTTCCAAAAATCACTATGCTGTAATCCAAGATCACCCCAGGAAAATCCAGCAACATCTCAAAGCTGAAAGAGGATCGGCAGTTCCCACACATCTCTAAAGTAACTCATCCCAACCTTGGTATTTAGTAACAGCTTGAAGGACTATATTTATACATAAATCTACTTTGAAAAAAAAACCCCAACAACACTATTGTAAAATTTACATGAGCACACGCAACTTCAGCAACACTGTGTTTCCAGTGGATCTTGGCTATTAGCTGCTTGCAGTTTATATACAAAGCTGATTAATTAGAAAGGCTGCTTCAGGGAGCCAAGCTTTCTGTCTAGGTTAGCCCCTGGCTACAATAAGGATTTCCTAAGTGTGATCTTCTAGGAGTTGGCAATATTAAAATTTCTGATTATAACACCAGGTTGCACTTGTTTGTAAACATTTTGTCTTAATATTAAATGAAAACCAAATGCATTCTTACTCTCTGCACTGACACAATGGATCAGCTGACTGATCCAGTGTTCTAGGAATTCATAGGACATATAAAAGTTTGGCCAATAAAAATCCTTTGGGCAAGTTAATTCCTGGTGCCAGGTTACTGACTTTAGAGCAACATCAAGCGGAATTTGATCCACAATAGAATCACAGGCAAATTTTCTCCAAGATGTAGGAGTTTCCAATCCATACCAGCAAAACAATTAAAGTTTTGCATGATCCCCATTCTACAGATTGGAACACAGGTTTGAAGGGAAGCAGTTTGTCAAGGTCACAGGCAATTGTCAGCAATATAGCTCAAAAGAGTTTTAGATTCCTGAATGCCTGATTTGTGTTGGACAGCAATGCCCACTTCTCTCCTGACTCCCACAGTCCTCAATCCCCTTCTGTTAGGAAAAGATTACATGATACTGCATTTGGAGGAAGGCTCACAGGGAAATGTCAAAAGCAAATGTGTCAGGGATATACAAAACAAGAAAAAAAAATTACTAGAATATCTCAAGACAGGTAAAAAACTCTTCCTGTTGTTCTTGAAGCTCTTCTTAACTTCTTTTTGCCAACTGCAGTCCTGAGTAATGAATACCTGCCATATCTAGGTGGCAGCTTCCTCAGACCCTCTCCTTGTGCTTCACATTAGCCAGCTTGACTGTTTCCTGCTCAGAGGCAGGTGGAGAAGGCTCGTCGTGGCATCCAATCATCAGCTGATAGACAATCACTCCTGCAATTGCCCCAAGGAAAGGAGCAACAATTGGAACCCACCACCACTGCTTACCAGTCCTAGGAAACAAGAAGAAAGCATGCAAGGTAAGAACTGCAGCCTGAGCATTAGGATATTTGCATTTGGATCTGGAGCAAGGCAAGATCTGGTCCTTTCCAGCCATCACCACTGACTTGCCCAAGACAAAAGCACCTGCATGTCTGCAGACATTGCCTCCCACACACACTGCAAGTCCCAGTGACAAGCAATATAGCTGCTTTCAGGACTTCCAAGACTGTGTCTGCACCAAGAAAGGAGAGAAGCATTTGCAGTGCCTACACTAGGCACCTTCAATTCCTTCCCACTGCTTGCAGGAAAACAGTCCTTGATAACGTGGCTCTTTTAATTGCCTCAAAAAATAACAAACACTCTCCATTTTCTAATATTAAAAAATCATTATATGCTCATGTTCAAGGGGCAACTGAAATTCTCATGGATGTTCCTAGATTTCTTCTTTGATAGCAAAGTTATGTCATTTGTTCTCAGCACTGGAAGCTGCCCAGCTTCTGTGATTTCTTAAAAAGTCAAAGCAGAGCAAACAGTGCCTTTCAGAAACATTTAGACAATCCAAAGATGCCTCATGGCTGCAAAGACTCTTTATAGTGTCAGAGCTACCATCTATTTGGACTCATAATTTACTTCCCCTTGATGCAGGAGGTTTTCATTGTCAAGCACTTACCAGAACACTTCAGTGCCCCAGCCAGCGATGGCTGTGAAGAGACGAGGCCCAAAGTCCCTGGCAGGGTTGACAGCATAGCCAGAGTTAAAGCCCATGGAGGTTCCAATAACAAGGACAACAAAGCCAACTGTGAAAGCCTCCAGTCCAGTGGGGACGGGGTTGTTGTAGGGATCCACAATAGCCAAGACACAGACAATCAGGGACGCAGTGCCAATGAACTGGAGAGGGATGAGGAAAAAAGAAGAATTTAATCCAGATTAGTCTTCTAACTAAGTTATTTAACTCCTTCGGGGCATAATTCTCTTAACTGCAAGAGCTGCACTAAATCATCCATGATTGTCAGACTGCAGCATATATGGAGAGTGGAGCATGCCCCCCCAGCAGGCCATAATATCAGTCAAGCTGTCACCTTTTTCCCTACTCCCAGAAGAGCTATGAATAACTGTTTAGACAGACAGAAAAGCTGAAAATATCATCCTAAACAAGCTTCACACATGTCATGGCTGGGTAGAACCTGTTCCTTCTGTGGTTGATGGCAACTTCAGGAGACAGCCACGCTCAACAGCGGCCACCACCCCACACCCAGCTGACCTCTGGGTTGTGCAACAGCCACAGTAATGAGAAAGAGCCATCATTCCTCACACCATGGCTCTTCAGGGACTGACAACAAATGGCATTCTTTTCACTGGTGTCCTGATCAGTGTTGTACCACTGGTTAACCCCCTCAACACTAGCCGTCTTGCTTTAAGGGTCTTTCTGGCCCTGCTCTTCCTGGAGGCTAGTGAGATACCTTTGTCAACTCCAAAAACTTTTCCGGATATCTTACCTTTAAATTGCAATTCATTTTCTAACTAAAGGTCAGGCCCAGAATCACCCCAAAAGGTTCCTTTTCAAATGCACTTTCATCCTCCCAGTACCCTCTTACCTGATCAAAGAATCCATTCACAACATTCAGATGCTGAGACGGGTAGGTGGCAAAGATACCAGCAGTAGCATTCTGTCCTGTCACATAGAGCTGGTTATTGCCAAAAGCCCAGATGGCATCTAGAGGTAGAGAAGGAGAAAAAAAATAAATTTGATGTAGAGCAAAGACTCATTTGGAAAACTTAGGGTACCATCCACCACAGCATTTTGGCAGTCAGGCTGGGGCAGACGGCATTAGTCCCTGTTCCTGTTGCCTGAAAAGGCTAGCCCAAAAACTGAGATTGGTCAGGAGTAAGGGAATAAAAGGTGGGTATTTATTCAAAAGGCCTTCAAAGGTACATTTAGGGCAGCCAAAGCCCCGCCAGGGGCATCACCCAAAATGGACAATGAGTCACAAGTCCTCCACACCTTTATGGGATTGGTCCATTTGCATATCAGCATAAATTCACCAATTAAAACTTTGCAATTTCCCCCCTAGCTCCCTTAGCTCACCACCTCCCCCCCTCTTTAGAGTCTTGGGCCTGAGCAGTCTAAGTGTCCTTGAAGGGTGAGTCCAGAGAGGCACTGTTATGTCTATAGAGAACAGCAGCTAACAAGCTATAAAGCATACACACCAGGCAATAGACAATTTGAAAAATATAAGGGTTAAAACCTAAGGCAACATTCCTAACAATCATTATTTGTCAGGTATCAGGAAAGAGTTAGAGCCAAAAAGTAAACACTAAGGTGACTTCAATTGTCTCCCAAAGGTAACCAAATGCCTGTGGTATCAGTCATGGTGGGAAGGCATGACATACTGCTATGGAACAGCAAACAGGATTTGGGCTGTTCTTTAACTTTTCTTAGTTTCAACGCCCATGCTTTTCTTTAGAGCAGTCAGCCCCATGCCTACCACTGTGTAGAAGCTGGATAACTTAGGTAGGCTGTCTAGATTCCCTTCATGGTCAGTGGAGACAAAATCAGGCACCTCTGAATGTAAGTTTTCCGTGAGCTAGGTAGCTAAAATGGGATTAACTCCCTTTGGAAGCAGAGACTTCAGTCCATCAACTGGAAAGGTAATTGTTGTTGAACTCAAGCCATGATGTTTACAGGGATGAAGGTAGATCTCCCTGCTTCTTCCTAAAGTGAAAAGCAATTGCTGGTTGTGGTAGGGTGGCAGCTAGCTCCCTCCAGCCAGAAGCAACAGTGACTCAAATGTGCTGCTCAGCTAGAGGGAACATTGCTCTATTACCAGAAACAGACATCCAGAGGCAAAGTCTGAGTCCAAATGTCACACTTGATATTAGAGGAAGAGCAAGGGCCAGCACAAAGATCCACTTCTTGCCCACTGAATATTTCTCTATGATGATTCAGGAGGAATAGATGCATGAGAAACTGGTTTTCTAGGATGCTCTCCAAGGTACAAAATCACTGTGATAAAAGCAGCAAAATCTGCTAGAAGTCACATTATCTGGACGCTAACACAAGACCATGCATAAGACATTCACAGTGAAGTCTTTTTTTTTAACCAAGAATGATCTGGAACAGTGAACAGATATAAGATCTCCATCACTGCCAATGTCTCATTGAGTTTTCTGAAAGATCAGTAGATACAAAAAGGGTCATCCAGTGGTCCAATGATCATCACTCAAAGGCCAAGACTTGTACTTTGACAGTGCTGGTTGGTCTTCAGATTGATTTGAGGAGGCTTGAGTCCATTATCATGAGAATAGGAAAACCATCCCAGAAACACAGTAAAGAGGTTTCTTAGATCTCTGCTCTGCAAGAAAGTGCTTCTCTCTGATTTGGAAACCTCCCTCCCTGCAGTGAGTCACAAATGCAGCAGTCTCACTCCAAAAAACACACACATTTTCCACACTTACCATAGTAGAGCCCAAAGACTATGCCAGCTCCAAGGAAAGCCCCCAGGGTTTGTGCAAGGGCATAAATTGGTAGCTTGATCCAGGGCTCCCGGGCCAAGAAGCACATGGCAAAAGTGACAGCTGGGTTCAGGTGTCCACCTGCAGAGAGGTTGGTGGTTAGTGTACTTTTGCAGGCAGAACTTGGGTCCCAGAGTTGTGCCAAGGGGCACAACAAATACCACACAGGAAAAGTACAACCATCCAGGCCTACACAGGGATTGACAGAAGTGAAACCCAGCCCATGCAGAGCCACACGTACCTGATACCTGTCCTGCGATCAAAATGCCAAGCATCACAGCAAAGCCAAAGGCCAGGTTGACAGTCAGGAAACCTCCATGAGTGCCTCTGCTGAGCACAATCTGTGCAACGGAGCCGCAGCCAAAGAGCTAGGAGGAGAAAAAGAGGTTGAAGTTACCCTCTGTTTCACATCAGGGCCAGTTGGTGACCAATGCCTGCAACTGCTCCACTTAAACACTCTCATGCACCATCACAGTCCACTCATGACTCCAAACCTTCAAAGCTGTGGTCAGAGTATCTAGGCATTATCTCTAGAGCTGGGATGGAAGGAGAAAGGGCACAGGCAAATCTTTCTCCTGGCAGGATGGACCAAAACCAGAGCCACAGTTAAAAGCAAGATGGATCTACAGGAGTCTGGAATTGTTTTCCCAAACATCTAATTTTAAGATGGTGGGGAAGAAGGATCAATCAGATAGCGTCCTGGTCTGAGGTAGTCACAGTGCAACTATTCTGATGAGGGATCTGTGTACCTTTATGTTAAAAAGAAGAATTGTTGGACACAGTAGCACATAGATTGCTAGGGAAAAATTTTGTTAATTCAGTTACGACTGAAGAAGGCCACATTCAGCCTGATATTCATGGAGTTCTCTCTTTGGGCTCCATCAAGACAAGTCTGTATTCCAGAGAGTCTATCAGCAGTACAGCCAGTTTTGACTTTCTGTCCAAGATCAGGGATGTACTAAGTATTTTGACAGATAAAAACTGTTTATTTTGGGTGATAAAAGTGTTTCTTAGTACCTAAGCTAGGCATGTATCTTGTTTAAAGATATCTTCTCAAACTGAATGATCCTTCTCTTCCCAACTGCATCCAAAAACCACCACTCCTATGCTCACCCTTAACAACTCAAACCAGTTTCCCCTGACAATTCAGTTCAGCAGTCATCCAGCTGGAGGCTATCTATCTTGGCAAGTCTTTCCACCACCCACCATGCAATTTAAGGAGCCCTAAAGTTGACAATCCTTATGCTTGTATCTTCCACTGACTCCTCCTGAATTGACCCTTGGTGTGCACCAGCAATTATCACATCAGCAGATACTGAGAGCATCCTTAAACTAGGACCGAGATTTCAGTTTGCTCAAGTGTAGGGATCAAAGCCTGACTTATTTCTTCTGACCACATACCCATAAGTATAGCCCCACCAAGACTTTCTGTTTCTGTGAACTCCATCATCCCAGAACTATTCAATTGCCACAGGGGCAGTATCCACTCCTACAAGATGAGCCACCAAATAGGCACCAAGGTAGCAGGGTTTGATGTCTTCACTTCTCCAGACAACGCTGGACATGTCCCTTGAGCAACATGCAGACCGAATCAGGGGCAAAGCCAAGACACTTGTAACTCATCCCCTTGACAACTCAAGAATTGCTAACAAAGCAAACAGTGCACTCAGCCTGCTGGGGAAGGAGCAGTCAGGTAGGCTACAGGCTGATTCATGAGGTGGACACTCTGTACACAGGTGCCTCTTGACAAGGAGCCAGGAGCCCAACACAAGGACCTTGTGTAGAAAGAACAAAGGAACCTGTTGAACTTGTTGGTTAGGGAGGGATGGCCAGCACTGCTCTCTACTGGGTGCAGTCAGAACAGCCCCTATAGTGTCCTCACCGAGCTGGGAAGCCATGGCAGAGGAGTCTCCAAGACAAAGGCAGAAAAGGTAAAGTGTTTATTGGCAGCAAACAGAAACAGCTATGCCCAAACCACCAAGGGAAGCATAGCTCAAACTGAGCAAATAAGTCCAGGCTAATGACCAGGGTGAATCTGTTCTTTCCCTTACCACAGACAAGCCCCAGCATGCTTTGGAGAGGTTTGGAGAGAGTGCTTGGCCATGATATTTGCCTCTCTAAGGCTACACAGGGGACAAGCCCACAAAACTTGAGTTTGGCAGAGTTGACCCCAGGTGATTCCTAGTGATGAAGGTACTTGTGTTACTCACTCTGTAAGAACTGGCAGTTCTGCAGGTGGATGGAGGTTGGCTCATTATTCACATACCTTTTGGTTGCAGAAACCACAGAGTAAAGTTTTCCCACCTCCACCTCTCTGTTCACCCACAAAGGTCTTCCCTTAACCTGGAGGAATGCCAGGCCTGCCATTTCTCAAGAGGTTATCTCAAGAGGTCATTCCCCATCCTCCTCTCCTCCATCCTACACCTGGCAGTAGCTCTCCAGCTTTTCCTCAGAAGGAGTCTATGGGCCATGCAAAAACACCCCGGAGCCAATCCACAGGAGCATTACAACTGTTTATCAGATGTGCCCTGAGCACTATTTGGCTTAATTCAGCGTAACAGTAGAAAACTTAACCCTCAGCAGATAAAAAGACTGCGGCGATATTCGGGGGACAGGTTTGAACTTTGATATGCACATGTTCAATTCCATCTTGCACCAGTGGAGCCCACTAAAAAAAAAATATGTTGTCATGCATGACATCCTTCCATGGCATTTGACTTTTAGGAACTAGTTCAAGTCATGCTCACCCAGGCTTTTGTGGCAAGTACCTTGACAATACACAGTTTTGTTGTGGTAGTAGCTATTAAAATTTTTAATCACACCACTTCTGCTATTTGCTACTTTTCCTTCCAATTCATTTTCCCAGGTCAGATAGGACAGGAGACCATCAGCATTCATTTTTTAATGTCCACTGCTCACAGAGACCTGTTTAGCAGCCTCTAGCTTGAGTTGAAAGGCAAGGAATGTCAAATAAAAGCAATTCAGCATTTTTCCCAGTCTTTTTAAGTCCATGCAATGTATGTAAGAGTTCTTAGGCAATATTGTACCACTCTGGTAAAGGGCAATGGTACACACCAAGGGGGGAGATGACACCCCATTCTTCTGATTTTAATAACTTACCTCCAACACCATTTGGACTTTTGGTTTCATTTTAGATTTGGCTTTGTCGAGTTTTTGTCTTGCTTTGTTTTGTTTGGCTTTGGTTTTGTGGGGGAGGCTTATTTTGCTTTTGTGTAAAAAACCACTACAGAAAGAATATCCAGCCAAGAGAAACCCAGGTTCACACCTCACATGGCAGTAGGTGCAGCAATCAACTGTTACACCCCCTTGATTCACTAGCCAAGTTCAAAAGTGGTTTTAAAGTGCTAATAAAATGCTTGCAATAAAGCATCACTCCAATGGATTAAACCCAGTCTCCGAGGAATTGAGGTCAATGCACCCATTAACCAGGTTAATGGAAGCCTGCTCCCTAATTTCATCTTACTGACTCTAACAAATCTAATGGCTTTCCCTGCCAACAGGGAGGCTTCTCACTGCTCATGAGGTGATTCAACTCCTTGCACTGTGAAAAAGAAAATCCATGTTCTGCAGGAAGAGGTTCAAGGGTGGGAGGGCTGACAAATTCCAGAGGGGAGGAGAACTCCCGCTGTACAAGAGAGGCAACAGCCAGAAACAGCAGCAAATACCAGGGAAAGGTAGCACATTGCTGGGGATACTTCACACTTGGGAAACCTTGAGATCCCTGTGTCTGGGGCATGTTTGGAGACTGCGCAGTTGGCTTTGTCAGTCATGGTAAAAACACCCCACCTCATTGACTGAACACATGAAAGCCCCAGAGTCTGCAAGGGCTGGTAGGAAAGGACCATGGAGGATTAAAAAAAAAAGAGTTGCAATAGCACATGAAGAAGCAAGGCCACCTGAGTTTTTAGGCAGACCTTGTAAAAAAAAGCTTCATACGCAAGCTCAGGAAGAAGGTAGTGCTCAGCACTCCCCTGTACAAGAGCCAAGTTTCTTCCCTTTCTTGTCTCCTCTTTTCTTTGCTTTTTTACACCTTCATGTGTAACACAAAAGGCCTGGGTGCATTTGCTCTTGGACTTAAGTCAGACTGATCTCTAAATGTAGATGGGAAAGTTTAGCTGGCATAGACCAGGATGAGTGCAATTACCTGAATTACAACTTTTCAGGCACCAAATAAACCAGGGATTAGGCAAGAAGCCTGCTGTAAATCTACCCTAATCACCCTGGTGGATGGGAAAGATTGGTCAGCCTTTGATGCCCTCTGGTTAGTGGGAAAGATGCCAGAAAGGCAGTCAAACCATGAGTCTCCTCTGAAAGAGGAGATCCTAAGATGTTGTTGAATGATTTTAAGCTTCAAACACACAAAGGCTACCATTCTTCATATCAGAGTGAATTTAGGACTATCCTACATTTCTTTCAAGGGAGGGAGGGCAGCATGCACAGATCTTCCTCAACTCCACAGCCTGTGTGGCAGGATAACCTCCATCAGGAAAAAGACAGTGCAAGGAGTACTGTCCTTTTTGCTTTTCCTCAGAGGATCTCTCAAACAACCAGGCTGGTCATAATTTTCAATTTGCAAAGCAAGGAGAAACCTTAGACCTCACAGCCCAGCTTTTTGCCCAGCACAGCTGGAGGCAGCCTGGACAGAAGCAGCCCTGCAGAAAAGGGCAGCAGCAGATGGTCTGTTATGTTACAGCTCTTTGCACTGAACTGGAGCCACGGCAGGGCTGTGGGGCTGGAGAGATAAGAGTCCAAGCAAAACTGTGACCCACGTGCATCACGTGCTACAAATGACGCTGCAAAAAGCTGGAGAAATGAGCCGCTCTCAGCTCAAGGAATCTGAGCAACCTTCAGCAGAGGAGTTGGGCATTAGAGAGGAAATTCACCATTTTAGCTTGTTCACACATACACAGAAGGAAAAGCTCTTATTCTGATGTCCCTAGAAATGTTCAGATCAAGAGGCCTTAGATGTTAGAAACAGCAGTACTTCTGGTTGGGTTTTGGTCACAAGGTTGGGCACTCCTGGGGAAAAGCTGCCTTCTCACCAAGGGAAGGTCTAGGTGCCTGAACTGTCCTATTTGTAGGAAGGAGAAACCTCCTGCTCCTGCACAGACACAGCAAGAATGAACACTCTTGGATAGTTAGTGAAGAGCTTCAGCCTCTTCTGATGGGAGGGTTGAGGGAAAGCAAAAGAGCTGCCATTTTCCATGCCAGCAGTACAGACCCATTACAGAAAAGAACCAGCAACACTCAAAATGCTTACAACAAAGATTTCCACTATCTTTTACAGCCTAGCAAAGCACTAACAAAGAAAGGAAATTTTAAAAATAAATTTTAAAAATATCTATTTACAGTAACATTACATTTTCCACAAGTGAAATCTGGGTTTAAGCAAACCACCCCAAACCAAATGGTGGCTGTGGGAACTGCTGTACTGCCACAGGTGGTTATGGGATGAGCAGCAGCTTTAAGTTCTGTCCTGCCAACAGTTAAATGAGGCTCCCCTTGCCTTGGTTATCCTGTTAAGCGAGGATCCCTTTGTCTTGGTCATCCAAACCACTTTGCTGTTTTGGTTTCTGTGGTCTGCAGCACACTCATAAGTCAAAAAGCTCCCACCTAGCCACAAAGTCAAGGCAGCACCAATTGAAAAACAATTAGGAATTGTTCTGTTCTTTCTTTGTGCCTCTACAGCAATGAATCACAGTGAGTCCCGCTTGGAAATCAGTCATAATCAGCACATTACTTCTCCTGCAAATGTAAAAGCCAAAGAGAGCCAGCCTTGGTATTTACAGCCAGCAGAGCAAGGCAAACAGACCAAGCCTTTAAGAGAGGCACAGGGACCCACCATGGAAATCTGGCTTAAGTGAGTTGCTACAGTAATAACACAAACAGCAAGCGACTGGGAAAATGCCTTCAGCGTTTGTAGTGTATAACTATTGCCAGCAAGCGGTGCTTCCAACGTCAGAATAAAGCTCAAACCCAAAGTGCCACTCAGAAAGTGAATTTTGAAGAGGGGAAATGCCAATTTAAGTATCAAAGGAAAAGTATGTAGAATCAGCAGTACTATTTTTGCAACAATGGAGACACTACCCCCAGACTAAACAAAAGTTGTGCAAGGTGCTCTACACAACTTGCCTTGACACTCTTGAGGGTTTGGCTGCCTTAGTTGGATTATTTTTCTTATCTTAAAAAATAAATAGGCACTAATCTAAGGGTCCTTTCCAACCCAAACCATTCTATGGGTCTACCTTCACAATCTCTTTAAAAAATTAGAAAAAAAACGAAGAATTAGGTTAATTCTTACAGGCAATGAGACTATGCAGGGGTCTGCAATTGCTTTGTCTAGAAGAGTTTGAGAAAGCTACAGTCATTATGCAAGTGAAAGGGAGGAGGGAAGAAGTTGAAGCAATGCCAATATCCACAGTGGGACAAGTTTTACATTACAGAGTGAAATTTAAAGTAAGCTGCAAACTTTAAACAGTCTCCCTCCCTTGGGGCTCAGGAAGTTGGTTTCATTGTGAACAGTATCAAAACTTAAATTCACCCCGATAGTGTTCTGTTCAAATATATTTGTGTTTAGTCAACTCCATCTCCCATGAAGACAATTCCATGGATTCCTGGTCTTTTCCTCAGGCATTTTGCTGTCTGCAGCCCGTGACAGATATTTACTGGGATTAAATGCACCTAAATGCACACACACAGCTCACTCTGCTGGCAGGGGGCAGCAGGGACTTTTTGCAAGGCACAGAATGACAATTTCTCTCTTGGGACTATCCAAGTCAAACAATTAGCCAGGCCAACTGAAAGTGGAAGAAATTTGCCTTCAAGTCTCTTTATTTTTCTGCAGGCGATATAATAAAAAGATACAAAGGAATCCAGGTAACAGGAAAGTAAAAACTGAGATTCCCTTCATTAAGAACAGATTGAGACAGCACAAAGTTGGAAAGGGATTAACTCTATTAAATATTGCAAGCTTGCTGTCCTGAAACCCAATTCCCTCTTGTGTAGCCTGTTTTTGACTTCTGACCATGTGAGAGCACTCACTGACTTTGGGGCTTTTACCCTTCTCCCACAGGCCCACCCCACTTTCTCCCACACAGACACAGAGTGCCCATAGCACTCCAGCCACAGCAGAGTTGCTGTAGGAGAGCCTAAGTCAGTTTGCAAGATCTACAAGACGGAGTCAAGTACATCACTAAAACCAGAATATCCTTTGTCCCCGACACCAGCTCAAGAACTCCTCCCTAAACAGGATGAGGGCTCTGCTTGTGCACTTAGACACACACACAAAAATACACCAGTTTTGGTGCTCCTGAGGACAAGTGCTGCCCACTCCTGCCACTGCAGTGTCCAGCGTTGTTGATGGGTGCCCACTACCACCCTCATTTTGGAGGCTGCTTATGATTTTGGACCAAAACCTTCCTCAGACTCTAAGCAGGTCCCATTCCTCTCTGCCTAAAGAGGCAAAGCTCTAAAGAAAAGTAGTCCCTGTTGTGCCAACAGTCAGAAGATGAAATCATGGGTTTTGCACTATGAGCCCTTCTGAAAGCTCAGATCCACATGGGTAAAGGCTTGCCTTGTTTCTCAGTAATATTAACTCCACTATCAGGAGGCATTATTCCACCTTACAAGGCTTACCTTATTTCAATCCTGAGACTAACTCTAGCAACATCAGTTATTCATAGACAGCAATCTTCTAATTGCTAATGGCTTTTCTATCACCTTTTACCCACCTTAATTCCAAACAACCCTTCCTGGAAAAATCAACAGGACTTGTTTGCAAATCAGCAAAGCTGGGTCGCTCTGACAATAAAGCCATTGCACTGTGCAAAGCTGCGTTCTTTGAAGAGTGATACCATTTTACAGGATGTTAGCAGAGTCCCCTGAGCTCCCATACAAGACTCAGAAGCCTTCTCTTCATCATCATCAAAAAAAAAAAAAACTTATTTATGAAAGCGTAAAATTTTGTCAGGGTTTTCGTGTTGTTCCCCGACCGCACATGGAGCTTCATCAAGCCTTCCTCTGCCTCCAACCATTAGATCTCTCTCCCAACAGTTCAGCCATCAGTTACTAAGAGGTATAAAGCCACAGTTCCTCCACTGAAACCTCTAGGATTGCTCTGTATTTACGCCACCTCAGAGGAACTTGCACCTGCAGATAATTCACTGTGCAAACACCAACTCATTTCAGCCACAATATCAATGCACCAGACCCGTCCATGGCCAACAGGGCAGTCCTGCATTTTCAGATACAGATGCCCTAAGCCAGATATCCCTGTCACAGTTTTTCTACACCAGTATTTACTACTCACAGTTCATACAAAACTGACCTAGCTGTTAACATCTGCCTTTAACTTCAAAGCAAGTTGGGGCCGCTCAAAACAGTTGCAACCTAAGGCGCTTACACACACATTTATTCTGGTTTATCCCTTATATCCCATCCCTTTGAAAACTGAGCACTAAAACAGGCAGAACAGTTTTGTCTCTGTTTACCACTGAAAAACACAATGACTGACAGCAAGCACAAGACCCCAGCTGACTATCAGCACGAGCTGCCATGGTGTTGTGCAGCCCCACTGACAAGACCCTGGGGAATCAGCAGCTGACAGCAAAAGAATACTGCAACAGTTTAAATTCTGGCTCCTTCTTCACTATAGGATGCATGGGAAAGCAAAATGAGGTGGGGGGAGGGGGGGGAAGCTTTCACTTCCTCGGGTGATAACATTTGCAGTATTTCAGTGCCAGGAAAATATTCCAGGACAGAGAGAAAGGAAGTTTTGCATGATCTCTACTTGCTGCTTACTCAGAGATATTTGCTCCCTGCACTTCACAGATACACAGAAGCTCCCAAACACCCAACAAGCTCTTCAGAGCCCACCCTTTGCCAGACACCCCAAAGTCCACCCTTAAGCAACTAGCATGATTTTTTTTCCTGTGCACAGGGACTGTCCTCTAGACCCCTTGCAGCAGGCTGCACCAGAGCTGGGCTTATTCCCAATGCTAACCCTGGGAGCAACACAGCCACTTCACCAGGACAATTTCCCCCAGAGCCCAGGGTTAGAGAACATCCCCACACCACAGTCCCCACTCACCACCAGGATCAGCGTCCCCAGGCACTCAGCCAGTGCTTGCCGCACTAATTTGTTTCTGATCCTCAGGTGCTCCTCAATGGTAGCAAGAACGTCCTTTTGCCGCCCCATCGCAGTAGAGGTGTTCCTCAAGGGGTGTCAGGGAAAAGGCAACAGCTCACAAAGCCTTTCTGCCCCAGCACAGCTGCCTTTGCTTATAAATAAGTTCATCGATGCCTGACACACCTCCTGGGTGACCACACCCCTTCCACCCGCTCTTCAAAACCAACTTTTTTTTTTCCTCCTTTTCAGCAAGAGACAGCGTGGGTGGTTTTTTTTCATTTTCTTTATTGCTTGCATAGGTGAGCAAAAGATTCAGGATCTTCAGAAGAAGAAGGAATTAAATGTGTCCTGCTCAAGCAGCTGCTGTTTTCACCACCACCTAAAACACAGGGCCATATCTGCCCTTCCACAGCTTCTGCCGAGCAGTACCTCACACATTTGTGTGAGCATGGTACCCTGCTTTCAGATTTCTTTCCCTCTCAAGCTCCTGTGGGATGGCTAAGTGATGTGTGCTCCTGTGTTGATTCAAAGGTTGTAGGTGCTTTGACAGCAGCGTTGGGAAGCAGAAGGGTTTGAATCCCCACAGCTGAGGCCAAGGCACTCCCCAGCTCCAGCAGTTACCCAGCTGAAGCTGGTATCATGAAGCAAGAACGAACCCCTTTCCATGGAAATCTACACCTGGGTCCAAACTCTTCTGTGTCATTGCAGTTTGTCTCACCCTCCCAGAGCTTTAGGACAGCCCTTGCAGCCCGATCCTCCTGAAAGCTGTAAAGAAAAGATATGAGATCCCCAGTGCAGAGGAAATCCCCATGATAGGACCTCAATGAGGAGCCCACAGACTTACTGAGCCACACGGGAAACAACGTTTGCTGTCTTTTTATCTTCAGTAACCTCCTGTGTCACTCTGGGACTATTCCACAAGATGGCCTGGATGAAAGCAGTCCATACCATCTGAGGTGAGGGCTGCTAACAAGACATGTGCAACTCATAGCATCTGGTTTTTGTTAAGTGAGTAGTAAAAATTCCCTGGACTCCTTGACTCACCAGGGCTTGACGCAGAGCAGCAGGGCTGAATTTGAAGGACTGAAAGGGACCCCTTTCCTTGATTTGTTCCCCTGCCTCCTCTGCAAAGCCACAGATGCCCAGTTTTTCCTCTTCCCCTTATTTAACCATCAACTTTCCTGTGGAAAAACCAGAGCTTTTTAGTACAGTGGTGAATGGGCCTTTATTTTGCACAGAAACTGCAGCCAACCCAAGGAGCAGCCAGGAATGTGGTTAAGAAAGCAATAACGTGTGAGGAATCAAATACAGGGAAACACTCAAGACCAAACATAATTACAGGGACAGGAAACTTTCCTCGTTATTTTGCGCTGAAGCCCAGTCTGGGATTGCCAGCATCAATGGGGTCCTCTGAACTACAGAGCATGCTCCATCATGCAAGCTCCATCAGCATGCTTGCTGCTGCAGCTGGGGTTTGCAAACCAGTGCTCAAGACAAACGTTTTTAACCTTCTCTCCTTATCTCTCCCCTCATCACCTTTCAGTGCATCACCAG
Source organism: Climacteris rufus (assembly GCA_013398175.1). Classification (NCBI taxonomy): domain Eukaryota; kingdom Metazoa; phylum Chordata; class Aves; order Passeriformes; family Climacteridae; genus Climacteris; species Climacteris rufus. The sequence goes on along the minus strand of VZRZ01008135.1, from coordinate 94,062 downwards.
ATCCATGGAGGTTCCTCACTTCCTCCTGCGCTCCTCTCTCCTTTAGATTCTGCTCTGTCCTTTCATCCTGACATTGTATCAAAGCCATCACAGCCAGAAATGAAGCTGTGTATAATTTTTTTTTTCCCTTTTGGCAGTTCCCAGGCTAGTACCCATAGCCTGGTTTGCCATTTGGTGAACCACTTGTGTGCAGATGATCTGTTCTATGTGGATATTTATATAGACTAACTCCTTCTCTGCTGGTGAGGACAGGGCCATTGTACCAGAGAGAGAAAAGTGAGGAGCAAAAAACATGGGGAGGTGGGATGTTCTCCAAGCAGGTAGGTGCATTTCTCCCGTATGGATTTGATATGAGAATAATGTTGATAACATACTGATGTTTCAGTTGTTGCTCACCTGTTCTTATCCTAAATCAAGGACTTTTCAGTGTCCTGTGCTTGGCCAGTGGGCAGGTGCACAAGAAGCCAGGAGGGAGCATGGCCTGGAGAGCTGACCCAAACTGCCCAAAGGGTTATTCCATACCACAGAACACCATGCCCAGTACATAAACTGGGGGGAATTGGCCAGGAGGGGCTGATCACTGCTAGGAAACAGGCTGGGTATATGTCAGTGGGTGGTGAGGAATTGTATGGTTTATCACATTCTTCTTGGGTTTTATTCTTCTATCTTTCTCTTTTTCATTGTCATTATTATTACTAGTAGTAGTGTTTTTTTTTATGTTTGAATTATTAAACTATTCATATCTCAACCAGCAAGTTTTACTTTTTTTTTTACCACTCTCTTCCCCACTGGGGGTGGGCAGGGGGCAGTGCGTGGTACTTAGTTGCTGGCTGGGGTTAAACCACGACATGGTAAAAGATGATGATAAGACCAGCATCAAAGCTGGGAAAAGTCTAGACAGAGGCAAGCCTGAGGAGCTGGGGTGGGGTGGGCCAACACTGGCTCTGTGCCTGACTCACTGCCTGACCCCAAGCAAATCCTTCACCTTTCCACACCCCAGCTTCTCCATCTGTAAATTGGAGAGTGATATCAGATTCCCTTCTTGGGGCGTTGTGAGGGTGAATCACTGCAGCCCAAGATCCAATGACTTAAAATGAGCAATAGGGACTTATGCAATTGCTTTCCCAACGGGCAGCCGTGTTATTATCTAGGAAGGAGCTTGGGGAAGGGACAGTGACGCAACTCAGGAAGAAGCGGAACACCTTTTCAGAATAAGTAACTAATCAGAGTGTGGGCAAGGGCTGAAAGGCCCCAGTGCTGGAGCTTGCCTGTGCCAATACAGGAATTGCCGTGCTGCACCAATTTGCTGGACTCCAGGGACACATGATTTAAGCACAAAACAATTAAAGGTGTGCAGCAGCAGCCATACATTTCCAAGCAGGCCCACCTCTTGTGGTAACTGGTGCACAGGGTACTCGTACCCACCCTGGGGGTTAGAAGAAATCCATGGGTAGGAGTAAACAAGGAAGGATGTAGCAGGTAAGAATAACAAGATGGGACCTCAGAGCTGCTGGGCTCTCCACAGAAAGATGTCCATGCCTTTAGTGTTACCTTGCATGGACACCCAGAGAAGCGCTTTCACAGCACAAAGCCTCAAAGAAAGGAAGTTTCCAAAACTCCAAATTTCCAAAAACTCATGTTTGTCTCCCTGGTACTTATGCCAAGCTATTGAAGTGCAAGCAAGGGATTTCTCTTGTCAATTACAGCATGATTCAAACATCTGATATTGAGGTACCTAGAATGAACTACCCCTATCAAACTGTACAGTGTAAAAAATCAAGGCAACGTAACTCCCCAGTTTATGGAATCTGCTGGTTGCCCAGGGGAAACTCAAAGAGAAAAGGAAGCTCAATTCAGCAGGGAAATCAAGAGATAATATTACATTGTACTCCTTCCACAAATCTCAGTCTTTCCTTCCAGTGTCTTCTGGGACCAACAGATATAGCCAGGAAACCTAGGAATAAACCAGGTTTGAACCCATGCCCTCTGATCCTGGTCCTACAGAGCACTTCTCTGTAATGTTTGTCACTTTCTTGTTCCCCTCCTTTCTCTCCAGCAGAACCGTGCAATGTGCCACAAGAAACTCACTGTGTGCTCGGGCTGTTATTTCTAGACAGGATCCAAAACTAACACCCAGGCTCCAAGTCTGCTGTTTTTGTTTCAGCCTTGCCACTTGGCTCCGTCCCTCATCGCTCCATGCCAGAAGAAAGATACAGGTGAAATTATAAAGGAAGAACCAATTCCTGGCTGCTCCCATTCAGCTGTTTTCCTACTGGCTATAGTGACACAAAATAAATTCAGGCTCATAAACTCCTTGGCTTCTGCAGAGTCCTGAATCACCCCCCAGCAATGCGATTTTTTCTATTAAAATACAAGTTTAACAATGTAACAAGACTTTTTCTTATGTAGGAGAATGGATAAACCTGGACTTGTGGGTTCCACAGATTGTCCGAGCCAAACGTATTCACTCATCCCAGGATGGATGGTGCAATCCAGTAGGGAGAAAAACGTGAATCACTCAAATCTGGAATGAGTCACTCATTGCACTGCTGGCGGGGTCACCTGGTGCAGAAGCCGTTATGCCAAGAGAGGTCACTGTGTCAAGGCATGGCAGGATTCATCCTTGTGAAATCTCCCTTTGGAAGGCACCTCTGACCACCTCCTTCCCATGATCTACTTGACAGAGCAATATGGTGACATGTTCATTAGATTTCATTAAAAATAAAAATTATAGCTTGCCTAGCAAGGCAGGGTAGGAAGTGAGTGGGTAGGAAGTTTATAAGCTTTCTAAACCATTCTAGCTGGAGGGTTAAGTGCAGTGATTTCAACATCCTGCCTTGAATCTTTGGGTTTGCAGAGCCAGGTGTTTGTTTCATGTCTCAGTCTGCTTAGACCTCCAACCTGAGTTAGAAAAATGAAGAAATTCCTTCAGGAAAGAGTGATAACCTATACAGCTGAGTGTTGTTGATGACACCTGGTTTTAGAGAAACTGAAGGTGAAACTGCAATCCTAATGTAGGTTCCTGGGACACCAAAGAGTGACTTCAAACCAGGTAAACTAGGTCTGGATTCGAATTACAATATAGTGATGGGAATAGTATTTTAAGTCCCTGAAAATAGCTCTTCATGAAGTCCACTGATTGGGACCAAGTGAAGGAAAGGGTGCCCTGAGATGACTCTGTGCCTAATACCATTCAGAAATATCTTGTAGGCATGGATCCCCCAAAGCTGCGCTGGAGCGCTGGAGGTTCCTTGTCGTGTCTAATTTCCTCCTCATCCCAAAGCTTGTCCCAGTTTACAGGAATAAACAAAGTACATCACATGCCATTCCTGTAGGGATGCCGTTTTCCACTCTGAGCAGTTGCATGCCAGAATAACTACTGCACACTGGAAAAGCATCAATTGCTCCAGAAGAAAGCTTTTTAATAACACATCTGAAGGGAAAGCTATTACAAACTGCTCTCCTTAAGCAGGGTTTTGGCAGGAGCTTCTCCCATAAACTGCTCCGTGTAGACAGTTGTTCTTCTGAGAGCTGCAGAGCCAGTCCTGACTTGGAGACACTGCTGCTGCTGTGCACCACAGCAGGAGAGTTCAAAGACCCCGAAGGCAGAAGACACAGAAATGGTGTGAAACTCCATCAGCCCGAAGTGTGAGTCAGGAGCAACGACAAGAACTTTCCCTACCAGGTGAGAACATGTCCCAGAATGGAAAGTGCGCCTGCACTCCAACCTAACCACAGCTAGTCCCAGCAGTAGTGTTCCTCAGCACAGAAACAATCACTTCAAGAGCAAAAGAAATGCCTAGATGTAATTTCAGATGTGTGTTCCATGAGATCACTTTGGGAGCGTCTCTTTGTTGGACTATAAAGGAAGCTTAAAACAATTATCCCAGGTGGAGACAGCTACACATAATTGGTGTAACCCACCCCCAGTCTTGAAAGGGGTGCAGACCTGCAAAATGCAAAGATATTCGTATCAAAGATACTTGACTTTTCCATGGGTGGGGTGAGGTATTTGCAATGGGAGCAGGGAAACCTCAATGCAGTTCCACAATTCACAGCAGGGGCTCTGTCTGCAGAGCCACATGAATTTCAGCTCACCTTTGCCCAAGAGAGGTGAACTGAAGGTGGAAGAGGTTCAAAGGAACGGCAGAATGACAAACAGGTTAATGGAGTCCCACCATTCCACTACAGGCCAAAAGGGCTCAAATAAGGTAATGCAGTGAATCCCAGGCCAAACTGGAATATATTGCTGTCAATGGGTACATCAGGAAGAAAAAGAAGTGTTTGTGTTGGCACAAGTGAAACTAGGCATGAACCAGCTGTTGATAATTTTAGACTGGAGAGTAAAAACCATAGAAGCATGGATATTCTCTTTTCCAGTTCAAGTAAGATGCTTCTCTTTCCCAGGAGACGCAAAGGCAGAAAGTATTAGAAGGTTAAATCTGAAAGGAGGCATGGTGTTCCCTGAATTAGTTAACTCTTTCTCCCCAGTTTCTGTTCCCTGACCTAATTCTGTACCTCCAAGTCTCACTTGGGTCTCTCATGGTCTCTGCAGGGGATTTCCTACTAACCTGCATCCTCGTAGAAGAGAACTGGGCTCCTGAACAGTAAAAGCACATTTGGAGCAAACTACACTCTCTGCCTCTTGTGTCTTCAGGGCTGTTGAAGGGCTGTAACTACCAGTTCACCTGGACGCTCCCTAAATCCACCTCTGCAAAAGCAAAGTGAGCTTGTCTACACTTGCTTCAAGCAAGAACAGTCTGCTGTCCTCTTTGGGACATTCTTTCCTTCAGCTGATTTTAAATCAGCCTGAATCCTGGGGAAATTTCCATACTGACCTATTTATTTTTTTTCCCCCTGGGTAGTTTAAGTATTAAACATCATCCTTTAGCAAACAGGCATTAAGGAAGTACATTGTAATGGGCATTTCTGAGATTCCATAATGAAACAGGGATTTGGCATGGACAAGCCACCTGAGACGAGTGCCTGCGGCTGTGGAGATAACAGGGCTGTAAACAGAAGGGCTGGGCTGTGCAGTGGATGCAACACCCAAGTCTGAGGAGATGTGAGCAGGCACCCACCTCCTGATCCACCAGAAGGGTCCCTCTCCCAAACAGAGGGATAATGTCTTTGACTGACAGATCTTTCACAGACATCCGCAGACATGGGACATGAACTGGTTTGGGGCAATAGCTTTTAAACTGGTTCTGGAGTCTTCAAGGAAGTCTTGATCTCATGGGAGGGGAAAAGAAAGAACTTGAAAGTTGTGGTAAGAGCCACTGTCTTTCCTTCACTCCCCAAGGATGAAGTTACAATGGCTGTCAGACACTGTGGCTGACCTGGAATATCCCAAGGGTAAGGAGCCAACCTTTCCTTATAAAAATGTCCTGGCCTCTTTTCCTTGGCCTGCCCAGAAGGAACAAAGTGGGAATTTACACACTGAAAGCCCTAAGAAGAGTCAGCAAAAGCAGATGCCAAATTAGGATCCAGGAGATATTCAGAATTTCAGTCCTAAACTAGTAGCACTGAAACAAGGCTAATCTTATGCCTGGGAATACATCCTTTAGTTCCTGTGTGTGGACACAGGAAGTCCAAGACCCAGTTTGCTTCAGGACCCAAGGGTGGGTGATTTTTGATCTTGAGCAGCAAATCAAAGTGGTGTGCAGAAGCAGAGGGGAGTCCATGGCAGGAGCAAAGACACCCCAGATAGGCAGCCCAAGACCTCTCTGTACCCTTACATCTGAGGATAGGGCTGAGGATAGGGTTGCTTGAGAGCAACCAGCCCAAAAGCCACAGGATCTGCCTGCCCTGGCACAGGATGGAGGAGCAGGGATGAGAAGCTGGTAGATGGGAACAGATGCTTTCCCATGAACTACCAGTGAATTTGGAGCAAATTTTGGCAGCATCTTCCATTACCAGCCACCTTCTCCTGGGGTCAGAGTGTCTTTTTCCCTTAGGCAAGGAACCCCCCAGCCCTGTCAGCTGCCAGTATCCAGTCAGAGCAGGATGAGACCTGAAAGGAGCACCGGGTGGAGGCAAGCAGAGTGTACTGAAGAAACAAGTAGGAGGTCCTCCCCTGCACGCACAGAGAGCTGCTGTGTCTCTGTCTCCTTCTGGGATGCAGAGGCAATGGATGCCAGTGTCCTTGCAGCCCCTATATCCCAGCAAATCCCACTGGTGGAGTCCCATCACCACCACAGCTTTTGTTCACTTCCAGACCAGAAAAGAAGGAGTAATGGGAAGGCAGCAAGAGTAGCAATCAGACACAGAAAGGAGATTACTCCTCCCCAGGCTGGCAGGAGCCTCAAGTCTCCCCATCACAGGCACTTTGTTGCACCAAGTTTTTGCAGGGTGGTAGGAGCAGGGCAATACTGCCAAGGCACCAAAATGCTCATGCTGTAGCAAGGTGCTTGCCACACACCCCACTTGGGAAATCATTTCCCAGCAAAAGCTGTCAATGAAAATCTGTTGCATGCGAGTGAGGCTTCCCAGAAGGGAGCTTTGGATCCTCTGTGAACAGAATCTTTTGCTCTGTCTGTTAAGCCACACACTGATGTACCCATTCTTCAGCTGCAGGGTGAGGGTATTGAACCCTCCAACCCATTACCGGAGGTGCAGATGTTGAATCTTTGATATCCCCCCATTTCCTGAGCCTGCCACTCTGACATTGCACCCACCACATCCTGCAGGAAGCCCAGAGACCTGAATCAGACATGAGTTGGGTAACTGGAGTCAGCAAATTGGATACCTGTTACTGAAAAGCAAGATAAGATCTCTCACACTCATCCCGCTTGTGGCTTGGGGAGGATTTATTGCAGGCACCCAGCTGGGGCATCCGCTCAGCCTTGCAAAACCCTTACGAAGAGGCACCAGCCCTGGCTCCACACATGCTCTCCCACCCTTCCCATGATGAATCCACTCAGCTGGCAGAAATGACAATGCACAGAATGAGGGAGTGGGGCTTGGCATGGCAGTTGGGCTGCACATTCATTCTTCCCCCTAGCACATCAAGTCAGCAATGACAAGGGAAGGGTGGAGAAGCAAGAGAAAACCTGGTGGGATATCCCAGTGTGGACCACTGAGGAGGAATAAGGCACGCCAGTCATTTGTGGCACATTTCCATAAGGGATGTGCCAGGAAGACTTGGTCCCACTGGCTGCCAAAGAAATCACAGGAAGTCTGAAATTAAGGCTATTACTAACCTACACAGGAAACTTCTTGCCTTGCTTCTCATCTGGGAGAGCAAAGGTGTGTGTGTGAGAGGAAGGAGAGCCAGCAGTCTTTCTTCCTCAGGTGGCATGTGACATCCCAGCACTTCTGAGGTCCCCAAGAGGCAGGACCTATGCTTCCCATACTCCCACCGCTACAACAGGTGGGAAGAACAGCAGGAAGCAGAGCACCCTGCATCTCTTCCAGTGGGCATCCCAGACTCCCTCTGGCAACAGCACCAAGGTGCAAGGGTGGTAGCTGAGCTCAGCAGGCCTCCAAGCACCACCTGTCCAGAGTCAGTTCATGTGGAGAGCCAGCAAAAACTGCTGGGTTTTCAGCCAAGGACCATGGTCTCTGAGCAGCACACAGGACCCAGATCCAGGGCATGCAAGATGGCAAAGCTGTAGTAGAGGGAATTGCCTTGGTACTGGTGTGACCTGCTTCTGAGACTGCAGCCCTTCACTGCACTGTCTCATACTGATCCCAGGAGTGGCCACAGCAGCTAATCTTGGCTCCTTCAGAAACAGGCCAAGACTCTGTGCTCGTTTCATTGAAGTGACAGGAGGTCTGCAGCAGTCCGTACTCATGTACAAACCATGCTGCCCACAATGGAGAAAGTACCCCTCAGACAGGGCATACCTTTCAGAAAGATATCAAGTGGGGAAATAAAGACCCATGTCCTATCTTTTTTCACCATTCCTTTACACCAGTGATGTCCCAGGAAGGAGGTGCACACTCTCAGGCTAAACATCCTGGTGGGCTACTTCAAGCTGGACCACAGCAAGCCCAGGCAAATTGCTGGTAAATCTTCCCAGGGCCTCACATGGAGAAAGGAATTAATTTTTGCTCAGTGAAACAGAGTTTCATCAGTCTGGGGAAGCACACTGCTCCCTTGACACCAGCCCCAAACAATTTGTTTGTTGCCACTTCCCGTAAGGTGCTTCAGAGAGGTTTCTGGAATGTACAGCGCCCTTAGCGTGACTCTGGGCCATGAAACTCTAAACCAGAGCTTGTGGACCTCTGTGGTAAAGGATCACATCTGTCATTATTACCTCCAGCTGCTGGAGTTGTTGAACACAGGTCGCTGCTCTGCCTTTCATCACAACTGTTTTTGCCACTTGGTAAACAGGCAACTTTCCATCCTGTTTCTGGGACAGTGCGTCCTGCAATGGATGGGCTCCAAACTAACACTTAAGGTTACTGTTAATTTGTGTAACAACAAATTCCAGGCTAAGTCTCCCATGTATGTAAACTGGGGTATCTGCAGCTTTCAGCAGTAGAGCATTTGGCCCCTAAAATTTGAATGGCCTAGGTGCTGGGATGCTACCCTGCTTGAATTCTTCTCCATTGGTCTGTAAGCAACACTACAGGTGGTTTCAGACATGTCTGGGCTCTGCCCTAGCATGTGTAAGAGCCCTGGCCACTGCATGGGATTATACTTGATTTATTGCCTCCTTTCACAGTGAAGAAGATGAAGGGAAGCAGAGATATTATGTGTGTACCAAAGCTGGCTACAAGTTTAAAGACCACTGCTCAGGAGTCTACATGAACGTAAGAGGCATTTCTTAGTGCTGGGATGTTCAACAATAATGATGTTCTGGCTCTGCATTCCCATCTCCCAGTGGGACTGCCTAATCCATCAGGGTCTAATTGCAAGAGCTGGACCCCCCTGCTGTCCTGTGACTTGCCCGGCCACATGAACCAGTTTTTGAAAGGCCATGGCAATGAAAAATTGTCACTGGAATGTCTGACCAACTCACTGACATTGGTAATGTGTGGGTACCCACTGTTGAGGAGAGGAGAGAAATGGAACCTCTCATGACAGCAGATCAATAAGACAGGAGTAGCTGCACCCAGCCCTGAAAAGTGGGGTTTCGGGTGTTTTGCACTTCTGAAAGATGTTTAAAAGTTAAAGACAGTGAAAACAGCACCAGGAAATTCACCTGAGGGCCAAAGCAAATAACACTTTGCAAGGAGAAACTGAGAGTTCAGCATGTTCAGCCTTTCAGAGAGTAGATGGAGAGGCAGCTTGATTATAGGGTACAATACAACTGTGAGGAGAAAAATACAAGGTCTTTAATTTCCAGGAGAAAGGCATGTCAAGACAAATGGGTTTTAGCCTTGAGCCAGACAAATACAAATGAGAAGCCCAGGCATAGGGATTTGCTCTTACCCAGTGCAGTGCTGGCTTTCCTGCCGGCTGTGGGCTCGTCATGGGGGTGTCCCTTGGGGGAGAGGGAAGACACCAGTGTAACAGACCTGGAATATGTTTCTGGCTGGCCCCTGATTGCAGGTGCTGCTTTTTCAGAACATGCTCCATCACGTCCCCCTTCGAAGCAGCATACACTTCAGTGGAAGGGGAAAGACCCAAGCAGAAGTGATTTACTAGCCTGAGGCTCAGCCAGGCCGAGCCTGTGCTAAACTAGTCATGTTGCATGGCATCCTGGAGCTCTAGGGATCTGGAGCCAAGACAGAATAATTAATTGTGCAACACCTTTATGACTGGGAAACCTGCCTCCTGTCCCTTATATAATGGCAGTGCCCAGGGGCAAGTCATCTCTGGTTGATTGCAGAGCTGCGTGCAGAGAGCAGGGTCCCCAGATGGGTGACAGTCACTGCCACAGTGCAGGGCAGGGACACTCCACTGTGCCCCTGCATGAAGGACAGGATGCATTTGCAGGGCCATGCACTGAGATGGGAGACACTTCTCCAAACACACAGGGGAATGAGAAATGTGCTTTAACACCTTGTCCAAGCCCAAAACAAGAATTTCAACCAACCCAGCAGGTCTAGCTGATTTTTCCCTTTATCCTTTCTATTGCAGGCTCCTACAGTCATCTTCCATTCATCCTCCCTTCCCCCTTCACACCACGCGTGTGTCATGGGACACAGCCAGACTGCCCACACCAGGAGGACGCAGCCACACAAACACGCTCCCACACACCGCCCCAGGCCAGCATAGACACACCCAGCACACGCGTCATGCCAGCCCCTGCCCTCCTCCTCCACTGCCTGGGCACACACCTTGCAGGGCTACCGGTCCCCCAGCCCTGAGTGGGCAGGAGTAAGGCTGCAGCAGAGCCCAGGGCTGAGCAGGGAGCAGTGGGTGTCCTGCCCATGGCAGTGGGAGCCGAGCTGTGCCTGCACACCACGGTGGGAATGGGATGTGCTGGGTTCTCCTGTGCCATGGGGTTGGGCCTGGCTGCCCTGGGTAGTGGAGGGACCTGTCTCAAAGCAAGCGCATTTGGTCAAATGGGCCAGGGATGTTTTTGCCTGTGAGGCCCAAACACCTGCCTGCACAAGTGCTTCTGATGTGCCTCATTGGCACAGCTGCCAGCACAGCCTGTTGCTCTGCTCCCAAGCTTGCCCAGAGCATTGCCAAACTGACACTGCTGGGGTTGAATGTTTTGTCTCTTGTTGTTTATCTCAAGTATATTTATTTTTCAAGCACTACCAGAAGTAGGCTAGTAACAAATCTCTGCTTCTACCCATCTTAAAAATCACAATTGTAAAAGCCCTGGTGACCATGCTTTGGATCTGGGGCTGGAGATTGGTTGGGAGACAGAGATGCAAGAGGGCAAGTGCTTTGGCCCACCAGTGAAAATTCCCAGGCTGGTCCAAGTGAAGGTCAGGTGGCCTCAGCAGAGACTTGACAATTTTTTGCCTACAAAACTTCTCTGAAATTTTGACAATCATTCACATCTTACCTGAAAATTCCTGCAGCTCCTAGAGAGGACAAGATCACTCACCACACCTTCTCCACAGGGGAAATGGATCTATTCCCTCATGCTTACAGAACCACAGAATCTCAGAATGGGTGAGGCTGTGGGTCGTGTGAGTTGTGTGGTCCAACCTCACTGCTCAAGCAGGGTCACCTCATACTGGTGTCTTCTGATGGCCCCATGGCAGAAGATGGGTACCAGCAATGAAAACCAGGGACTGACAACAGCCCCTGACCATGGTCTTCTCTGTGAGATCGTGCCTGGGTAGAAGGATTGTTATCTGAGAGGTAGCAATCCTAGATTGTGGTGGAGGAGGCAAGTATAAAATTAAATGAACACTAGTCACCAGGACTGGGAATGTGGAGGGAAGCTCTGGTGTTTAGAGAGGAAAACAAGGCATGGAGATGGAAAGAAAAGGGACTGGGATAGGGATTTGGGGTGTGATGCCAAGGAAAGCCATTCTTGGAGAGATCACCTCATGGTTCCCTAGAGAGAAACCCAGACAGGATGGTAGCAGAACCCAGAGGTGGCTGTATGTGGTGACTGGCACTGCCAGCCTGTGGAGGACATGGGAAGGGACAGGAGACAAATGAGAGAACAGAGAGGTCTGATATCAGGGACACAGCATTTGCTGCAGGGAACACAGAGGAGGCATGCATGAAGCTGATAAGGGACTCAGGAGAAGCAGCAGAGGGACTGGGGCCAGTGAGTGTGCACAGGGGCAGTTTAAACGAGACCCTAAACTGGGAGTTGAAACTCAGCAGATAAAGAGCCAGAGGTAAGAGAGGGAGAGGGGGAATTTGTCTGCAGAAAGGCAAAGGAAAAGGGAACTAACTTAGGGCTGAAGGGGCTGTGAGCCTTGAACTAGGCAGAAGGACATTGAGGAGGGCAAAAAACTGGGGTGGACAGCAGGAGATGATCCAAAAAATAATGAATCCAGGGAAATGAGAATGTATCAATCATGAGAAGCCCTGCTGTGAGACCCAACAAAGCCATGAGTATCACCCCATCCTCTGCTGTCAGCAAATACCCATAGAAGACCTTCAGGCAAAACATGTTTCAGCCCTAGTTCATAAAGAGACCAGGGCCTCCCACCAACTGGTCATCCCGGACTCTCTCTGTTCCGGCTGGTGGAAGGGGAGGGGGTGTAATGAATCATGAGGACTGAATAAGACCCAGGGTTTGATCAGTTGAGTGGCTTTTTTTAACCACAGAGAACTGCTCCACACATGTGCTTTAAAAGAATTGTGTCAAAGCTTTGAAATCCAGCCCTTCACCAAGAAAAGCCAGCCTGAAGTTCACCCACAGTGTCTTGGTTTTACAACCTTGAGTTTACACTTGGAGATGTAGTCCCCACTATATCTCCTTTAGGGTGTACAACAGGCAGTGCTCACCTGATAAGAAGATCTTGCATCTTCTCTATGCCTCTTGCTGCTCGTCACCTGTCTTCAGATACCTCAATTCCACTCCAAAGGACAACATCATGACATCAACTTCCCCAGGTCTGTCACAGCTCTCCAGTTGGAAAAGTTCATTCAAGTCCCTTCACTCCTTGGGATGGGAGCACTAGAGAGAGGCATTACCCCCTCTGCAGCTAAGCACAGAATAGAATCTTGTAGGTCCCTCATTTGAGCTCCCCAGGCCCATTGTGTCAGGGGATCCAGTGCTGTACATTCAAGCCCAGCTCACCTCGACATCCAGCGTTGACCACTGACAAAACAGACCAGTAACAGAAACAGCTGTTAATTCATTCCCTTTGGAGGAGGTCAGTCAAATAAAACACTGAGGTCACATAAAATACCTGAGAAAGAAGACAGAGCCTGGCCATGGCCTGTAGGTTCCCTGGCACATGCCTCTGTCTGATTGAGATCACCAAGATGCTGGAGAAGAGAGGACATCTACCCAGTCCATGTGTGTGCTCAGCTACAAAGTGTGGGGACACCCAGCTATCTCCTCACATCATTGTCATGTAGACCTCCTCTATCTGGGAAAGACATACACACAAGCAAGAAATGAAATCCAATAGGCTGGTATTATAGGAAACTGGGACCATGACTGATGACCTTGGGGGACCAGTGTCTAGCTTGGTTTTAAATCCTGCAGATACTGATTTCCACAGAGCCAGCACTGGAGAGAGAAGGATACTGTAGGGAGACCCCATATGAAGTAGGCCTTAGGGATGATAATAGGGGGTCTGAGAGATCTGGAGGGAGCTGTAGATCCTGCAATGACCCTGCTCCTACTGCACAGTTGTAGCACCAGCAGGCAGCTAAAGATCTTTTCCAAACTTCCTAAATAATTTGGACCTAAAAGTGGGAGGTAAACACAGGAACTGGACACAACAGAGTGCTTAAACTCTTTACTCAGAGAACTGTAAAGCTTTTTCAGAGAGTGCTCAGGTCCCTATTCAGTGTCTTGAGATCAGGCTACATCTGTAGAGGAAGACTTGGGTGTTGTGAAACACATGCTGGACATGCATACCAGCATAGGCTGTAAAACTGGGCATTTGGGACATAATTCAGTTATCCAAAACTAAGTGTCTCTGGTGTGCCCTGAGATACCTAAACCAGTTGGCAAATTTGACATGGGACCTTCAGGAGACCCCTGTCCTTCCAAAAGACAGCTGGAGGTCAGGAGGAACATCCAGGTCATCTCAAAAGGGCCCTCAACATCTACGTTTAGGCAACTGAATCAAGCTCCCGATGTGAGACACTGGTGTGAGTTTGTAAACCCACACAATGTCTAGACACATCTCCCTTCACCCTAACACTCTGATCTATGTCTGGCTCTCCAGCTGGCCCATTAGTGCTTTTGCAAGGACTTTGTAACCTAAGTGATTTGGATCGTTTAGCACATGTTGTCTCTGGGAAACTGAAAAAAAGTCTCTAAGATATCAGACCAGGTGCATACAAGGTCTGACCACTGTTTTGGGCCTGTTAGATGCCCATCTCACCTATTGCACTGGAGCCTTGGTGATCAGCAAAGTATTGAACAGCAGTAAAAGGAGGAAGGGCCAAGGCAGTGGAGAGGCACAGCCTGTGAGGAATCAAGATCGTGATTAGTCCTATGGGACTCAGTCCTGAGTGAGGCAGGATTTTGCCCTCTGGATTTTAGCCCCAAATTTGCCTTCTGCATCTTCAAAACAGGGCTGCAGCAGGTTTTGGGAAATGGCAAGGTGCTGCAAGCCCTTCTGACAGATGTCAGACTTGCCTGACCCTGGTATTTCTTTCTGGCTCAGTTTTCCCTTCTGCATAATAAAACCTAACCTACCTCATGTGGGCCATGCAGTGATGACTAATTAATGTTAATTAAGTGCTTTCAGATCGTTCAATTCAAGGAGATACATAATTGCAAAATATTAATTACTGTTTACTTATTATCATTAAACCAATAGCAAAACCAGCTGCTTATCTTCCTCAGCCATGACTCAGAAGGAGGATGCTGGCTGATCAAGATAGAGGTGCAGAGTCCAGTTAATCCTGTACAGTGACACACGTGTGTGTCTCTGTGTTTGTGTGTGCCTGTGCAAAGGCACCTGACACAGCAGGGACCAGGCCAAATCAGACCATACTCATGACAAAGCCATGCAAGCTGAAAGTCCATGGAGATGAGCAAGACCTTACCTTGCCAAAGATCCAAATGGGAAAGCAGATGTCTAGCTGTGATTCACATCTGAAAATTATGTTTGTGAGAGACCCTGTGTCACAGAGAATTAGAAGGCTCAAAGCTGTAATTAATTACTGTGAAAGACTAAAAAAGTTGCTGCAAGCGTAGGGTATGTTCACAAATGTGTTTGGAAACCTCATGGTCAAAGATCCCAAACCCTGCTTGAAGAGCAGAAGAGAAAGTGGCAGGGAGAGCAACATCCAGGAACGGAAAGTTTGGAAGACAAACTGAAAGGAAACTGAGCTCTGTGTTTTGTCATAATTTTTCAGACTCTTGCAGGATGATAGAAATGAGTTCTGGGTTGAGCTTTGAATGAGTTGGTGGAAGCAGGATGGATATTCCACAAACAAGGACCACATAGGTGAGATCCTCTGATTAACCAGTGTTCAGGGCTGACCATTGTGATGGAACAAAAGGGCTTGACTCTATTGGAAAAGTGGCCATTCCAATTAACCTCTAGTAGACAGATTTTGGAAGGACCCAGAGGAGCGGTGAGGGGCACTGAGTTTGGTGCAGCCTGCTGAATTCTCAGAGGAGGAGTGAAGAGCTCACACTGCTGGATCTAGCGGAACTGTGCTTTGCAAGGAGCAGTGGGGAACAGAGGGGGGAAAACGTGGAGGAACATTGAAGTTTTGGGAAAATGAGAGCAGAGACTGGGTTTGGAAAATCCATGCCATGCATGGTGAAGAACTTCACATTAGAAAGTTTTTCAGGCATTTACAGGTGTCTCCAAATTACCATTTGACCTCAGAAGACCTACCAAATCCCTTTCTAGTACCCTTAAACACCTCAAATTGCAGCCTACGCTACACTACCTTTACACTGACGTGCAAATTGTCTTCCTTGTGAGGGCTTGAAAGAGTGACCTGGAAGCCCATGGCTGTGGCTCCTGCTTGGCTGCTTGCAGAGCACCAGGGGCCTCTGAGGCATGGTGACTTTCTCTGAAGGTCAGTTCTGAGCCAGGTGTATCCACTGCCAGCAACCAAAACAGCTCTCATCTCACACACCCAGGGAAATACACACAGGGGAGCCGGATACACTTTGCTATACTGGTCCTTAGGACAACAAGAATGGTTATGACCTACAAAAGCAGGATCCACAAGTCCAAGCCCATTTGCTTTCAGGGGTCTTTAGTTAACCTCAGTGACATACAAGCCCAATGGTGTTATGCAAGTTCATGCTGCTCAGTAAGGTGAAAGCTGGGGTAGCTGATGTACCATAGGACCAGATGCAGAGCAGGATTGTACAAGTCAATGGCAGTAGCCAGCACCTCACTTCAGAGAGGTATCAGCACTTCAGGAGAAGTATCAGCAGAAGAAAGTTGGCTAAAATCCATAGAGTTCTAAAGCTGTTCCCTCTCTACCATCCAGAGCTCAAAACCCAACAAGCCTAGTCTAAAATGTGCAGAAATGCAATGTCCTCCACATGTTACTGAGCAAAGCCAGAGGATTCCCTAGAGCACACATTTTGGGATCTGGAGATGTTAATGCAGATCACAGTGCAGCAGTCCAGTATTTCATCCACTGTTCACCAGGGTAGACAACCTTTGCCAAAGCAACCATCAAATGTTTTTGCTGATGATTTGTGGCTTCTGCCTCACTCCCCAAGAGAGATGCACAGCAAGCAGCTCCCATCAGAAAATCGCTGCTGTTCTCCGAGACACAGTGACATAACGACAGCTCCCCTCCAATCCTTGTATCATGATCTAGCTCCTAATTATATCCTCATGCAGAATAAAGAGGTCTAGCCTAAGAAAATATGCTTAAGCTTCAGGGTGTCTCTGAGATATGATCAGTCTGGAAGGCCCAAGTCAGATGGGGAAGTCTCCTTCTTGTACTGCAGATGAAAGTTCAGAGCAGTCAGAGTATTTGCCCAAAGCTATTCAGAGAGTCAGGAGCTCAAATGCCTTTTGTCTGACACCTCAGCAACCACACTGATACCTTTGAGTCTATTATGCCCATTCTCCTCGTCATTAATTGCTTCCCAGTGACTCCTGGCTATGGTGGAGTCAGTGTGCAGCCTGAACATCACAAAATGTTCTGCTGATACCTGAGTGCTCTCAGCAGCACTCTTTGCACTTGGTGGCAACATTGCTTTTAGGATCAATATTCTTCCTTAGTGCTTTCAATCATTCCCTTGAGATCCTGTTGAGGCTGTTGT
Source organism: Climacteris rufus (assembly GCA_013398175.1). Classification (NCBI taxonomy): domain Eukaryota; kingdom Metazoa; phylum Chordata; class Aves; order Passeriformes; family Climacteridae; genus Climacteris; species Climacteris rufus. Next base: position 77,305 of record VZRZ01008135.1, on the reverse strand, counting down.
ACTGTCAGGATTCCATTGAGCTCAACCATTTAGAGAGAACAAACAAGTTAAATATAGACTTATTTTTCAGAAGTATTTTACAGCCCTTTCTGTTCCCATGCCTGAAGCATGGAACCATGTACTTCCAAAAGATCTCAAATAACCAACTTTTAAACCCTTACAAACCATGTCTGGACCAAGATCTACAAAAGTGACCCACATTTATTCGGTGTCCTTCTTACAAAAAACAGCTGCTTATCTTCATGATAACTGCATTTAATAGCTTTGAATAAAAATTTGAGTTTTAACTAACAGATTTTATTGCTGCAGCCTCTTGACAGTTCTGTTTCATAGTCATGAATTAATCTTGGTTATGTCCACATCAGAACACTAGTTCAATCATCAGACCTAAGACAACAGATTTAACAGCTTCAGAATGAATAGAACTAAAATGCTAACCAGAAATAGACGGATTATGTGCCCCACTGTGGGTCTGGAGTCTGATTCTGCTCTGTCCCTTCTGCCTGGAGGTCCTATGAGGAGATATAAACACTACTGTTGTTGAACGTGAGCTTATATTAAGGATCTTTTAAGAGGGAATTTTCCTGGACCCCTGATGAATGGAGAGTTAAAAAGTGTATTTCAGACATCCAATCTGTCTCTTATTGTCCAACAAGAAGCGTAAATAAACAAATGACGAGTCACAGAATCTTTCTGTTTATGCTTCTTTAGCTAAGAGGAGGTAGATTTCCATCTGAGCAACTCCACCCTGTCTGCATTTGTCCTGGCTCCCACACTCACCACTTTTACACTCTCTCACACTTTCTGCAGCATTGGATCTCCTGCCTTGTCTCTGTGTTTTCGGAATCACTGACCTCTGTTCATTGCAGAGAAGCTAAGCCCCCTAACTGCCCTTGCAAGGGCACCCACCAGAAGCAAGGTCCGTTCAGTGCTGCAGATTCAGTCCTTACAGAGGACCTACTTTTAGTGTTCCTGTGTTCCTCAACACACATCTGGTAGTGAGAGCAGACCAGACTTAGACATCAAATGACATCTGCAAAGTGTCCTAGACTCTTGGATAAGCTGGAATCATGCAAAAATCTGAACCATTCATGACAAGGATCTCTGTTCTTGCTAGGTTCATGCCACAGGGAAAGTTGTACAGCAAATGCATGCCAAGGTGAGGAAAGGAGAAAGGAAATGCAAGTGGGTTTGTGAAGGTGAGGCCACTTAACCCTCATCTTTCACCAATTATCAGATCCCACAGGTTCCTCCTGTGTGAGATTCTTACTGGCTCTGACCAAGACTTCACACTGGAAGATGCCTTCAGATGTCAGAAGGGACAGGACTAACAGCTGCCCTCGGGGCATCAGGTAGAAACTCTCTCTTGTGTTCAGCAGTTTGGAGGAGGCCACAGCAGAAAAGACAATGTGTCCCTTCTTTTTTGCCCAGTTCTAACTGAGCTGTCCTCCAACAGCCTTCCCACCAACACTTGTACTACTGGATCCCATGTGGCAGTAGTGGAACAAGGACAGTGGCTTCCAAAGAGAAGATTTCAAATGAGGATCATGGGTTTCAGCAAAATGAATAATCAGCAAACACAGGGAACAGACCTTAGGGGAAAAAAATCTAAATCAGTAGTGCAAGTGCAAGAGCGCCTGTGTGTTACCAGAGGACATTATGGATGTGTTTACTCATCACAAGAGACTAATTAGTGCATCGGAAGGCATTACTGCCAATCAACTAGTGTAATAATTGACTATATGCAAAAGACTAATTCATTTCAAATGCGATAAAAAGAGTTTGCTTAACCCAGCCATGGAGGTGTTTAAACTCACCCGTTTAATTTCACAACCAGGACAGGCTCAAACAGAAGAAGAGAGTCAGCTACTATGTTTCATCTGACAGGTAATAATTTGTTATGATGTGTTGATTTAATTCGCTTGCAATCACATGAACATGCCCTTAATAAAGCACACAAAGGCAATCTCTCCTGATGAGCAGGGGAGAGAGGAAGTACAGTGAGAAATGACAGTGACAGCATCAGATGCTGGCTGGTGACCTGGGAATCAGAAAGGAATTTTATAATAAATGGAAATGCTGTCCTGTGAGTAATGACAATCATGACAGTAAGGCCTGGGAAGGCAAGGATAAACTAGAAAGGCTGAAGAACCTGCAATGGTTAGAAACTAGTGTGATATATAAGGGATATATAAGGATATATGGGTTCTTGAATGGCACTGGAAGTAAGTGGAAGATGAAGATATACAGACCTACTGTTAAGAGGAAATGAGAACACAGAGCAAGTGAGCCTGAGTGCACAAGGAGGAGTGTGGCCAGTAATCAAGGGAGTTGATTCTCCCTCTCTACTATGGCATGGTGAGGCCGCATCTGCAATGCTGTGTTGAGTTCTGGGCTCCTCAGTTCAAGAAAGACATGGAACTACTGGAGAGAGTCCAGCGGAGGGCTACAAAGATCGTGAGAGGACTGACGCATCTCTCCTCGTACGAGGAAAGGCTGAGGGAGCTGGGTCTGTTTAGCCTGGAGAAGAGATGTCTCTCAGTGTTTAGAACTATCTTAAGGGAAGGTGTCTAGAGGATGAGGCAAGCCTCTTTCCAGTGGTGGGGTGAGTGTGTGACTGAGTGAAAGTTGGTATATCCCATATTGTGATTCAGATGTAGGAAGAGGTTAAACTGGGACAAATTACCAACAGAAAGTGTTAATAAGGGCTAGGAGAAGAGTCCAGAATGGTATAAACATGGGTTGAAGCCCAGTGGGCAGAATTTAATAAACCAGAGGTACTTAAGTATTCAGTCAGAGAGATTTCAAACCCATTAGTAATTATCTTTGAGAACTCTTGGCATTCCCATAGGACTGGTGAAGGGTTAACACAACATCTGTCTTCAAAAAGCAGGCCCCAGTGGACACTAGGAATCCCAGCTCAGTCAAGCCAGCTTCTGTATCGGGAAAGGCCCCTGCCTGCCCCATTAACTGAACCATTTGTAAGTGCTGGGAACATAATGAGGTGCAGGTAAGATGGGTTTGTTGAGGAGAAAACACATCAAATCAAACCTGTTTCCTGGCAGATTATCTTGTGGTCTGGGAGGAGCTGGGAGATGAGGTACCACTCTTGTCTAGCATGAAATCCTAATACAAAAGCTACAGAGTACAGCTGCAGTTCTGGTTAAAAGAGACTTGTTATCAGAAACTTCCCTCTGCAAAACGTGCTCTCAAATACAGGAACATCTCAGAAGGATGCACAGAGGGACCAGGCTTGGGTATCTTTTTGGTCTGTACTTTTACTCATTCCCAGGCAGAAAAAAAAAGAAGCTTTACAGTGAGTCTGTGAGGGCTCTGGAGAACAGGCCCAGGTAGGATATAAATTACTTCATTAAAGCAAACTAAAAGTCTGTAATGCCCAGGAAAATAGGGTGGCTATCATGTGGGTGGTAAGGACAGGAGGACCAGAACTGGGTCATGGGAAGTAATTATTATGCTTGTTCTGGTGCTGATGGAGCTGGAACTGGAGTCCAGTGTCCAACTGCCTCTTAAACAATACAGACAAGACAGAAGGAGTCACGACAGAAGGAGGGTTGGAGAGGTGGAGAGTGGAGAGATTTGGTGTGAGTTGCAATCTGTCTGGGGCACAGTTTCCAGCTGGTAGAAACCCACCATCAAGACCACAAACACTGAACACAGCAGGGACCTGCAGGCAGGGTTAGGGCAGCCAAATGAGCCTGAGAAAATGAGGGTCTTGCAGGAATCACCATCACGCTGGTGGCCAGCATGGATTTGTGATCTCCCAGCTCCATCGTGTGCTGGTCTGACTCAGCCCCTTTCATAAACCCACCCCAAGGTTTCATGCCAGAGTAGCTCTGTTCTTTGGGGACTTTGCAAGTTTAGGGCAAAACAGCACTGTGTGTGCAAGGGCTTTGCATGAGATTTCCCCACACAGACCTGGACTTCATGGTTTCCTTCAATCAGTACCCATCTATAACATGGGCATTTCTCCCTCTGCTCAGCCAAAATAAACTCAGGGGTTGAGAGGCACTGGCTGGGAACAGAAAGATGCACACACTCAACAGCAGGGGCTGATGGAAAACCCACAGGAGCAAGACAAGTAGGGCAAAGGTAAACCCTCACAGTCCAGATCCTGACTAATGCTCTGGGTGACACAATGCAGGTGATTCAGCAAGGAGGGATGGAAGCAGCACCCCCCTGCTCAAGCTCTCCACAGGGTCCCTGGCACCCTTGCCACCCCTAGTTCTGCTGCCAAACCCTGCTGGGCAGAGACATCGGGCACCCAGGACCAGCCTCCCTACTTGTTCTTATCCCGTTCCCAGTACAGCATCACCTCACCTGGTGCTCACTCCACACCTAAGGGACACCACCAACTTATGACACAAAAGCATTATTCACCAGCAGCTGGGAGAAAGAGAAGTTGAGGTTTACTTTCACAAGAAATTTTTTTTTTACACCATTCCCTTGCCCAGGGGATGTCTCTGCAGCTGGCATTGAGTAGAATAAGCCAAGATCATCACAAAGGATTCACACCTTCCTGGGTCTGAAGGACGCTTTCCCAGGCTACTGATGTTCACCAGTCATGTTGGGCTGCTTTTACAACAGTTTGAAGGGATTCAGGTGGGCATGCATCTGAGGAATAGGTTCTTACCAAAATTTAGGGCCAAGCCTAGTGTCATCTGTCCACAACTTGAGTCATGTGAGCCACCCACTACTTCTCCATTTGTTTTAAATAGCCTGCACCCAAGCTGCTCCTCCGTGCCCCTCATTGTTAGAGCAGAGTCCTCTGGGGATGGGTCCATCTCTCAGCAAAACTCTCTCAGCCACAACAGGATTTTCAGCACAAGCCCTGTTTGCTCTGCCCCTGCTCATGAGGTGGAAGCAGTCAGTACCTCATTTCCACTACTCCCCATTCTTCCCCCAGTGTGCAGTCAGAGCATGTGGGGCATCAGCTGCACCACTCCCTGCACCTGAGTTCAAACATTTCTCCTCATGTTACCTAAAAGTTGAGGGGCTTTGTCACTAACACGGAAGAGAAAAAATATCCCTACACACCCAGTTAGCCTGGCTAATGGAATCTCTCTCAAGCATTAAGATAATCAGGCCCACCTTCAGTTTTTTTCCTGTTCTCCTTGCCCAGTCCAACATGTCTTTCCACATCCTGCACAGGGGCAGGACTTGGTGCTGCCAGCCCCAAAGTCCCCAGCAAGCTGCTTAATGTCACCCACACACTCCACCCACACACCTATCTACACACGTCCCTTCTCAATTCCTCCTGCAGAGATCCCTCCACTGCTCACACTTCCCAAAGAAGCCATGGCACCTTGTCTCTGGCTCAGTCCTACAGTGAGGGCCTCAGTGATGTTCCCTGAGAACTCCCACCTCTGCACTGGGTCCACCAGGACCTGGCACTCCCTGGCCTTCTGGTGTTGAGACCTGCCCTGGCTGATCCTCTTGAGACCAGTCTGTGCCCAGCTCAGAGGTATATACAAACTGGGACACTGCTGGGAGAGGGTTAAAACCCCAGCCCTTGCATATTGGTGGGGAATTCTGGAAACCACAAGGAATTCAAGCTGCTTTGTAGCAGGGTGTACAAGGAAACCCAGAGAACCACAGGCAGTTTGCTGTGTGGTTTAGGAAGCTCTCAGCTAATTGCCACCTCCCATCTGAGGTGGTGCTGGACTGTGTAGTAATTTAGATGCAAAGCAAGATCAAGACATTCACCTGAACTCGATCAAGCCAGAAAAGAGAATTTACATGCAACTTATAAACCTGCTTTACAGAGCAGGTTGTAAAACCAGAGACCCTTTGGTCCAAAAGGCAAGGAAACAATTAATGTCTTCTTGTGGGAAAGCAACTCCTACACATCCAAGACATCAGATTTATTGTAGACCCAAAATGTACATGAGGTATACATAAGCTTTGTGAGGTATTTAAGATATTCAATGAGATGCTATTGTGCAAGAAATACTATAAAGCCTGTTGACTGGGAGCAAAGATGTAGGAGGGTGTTATTAGAGCCATTAGAGACATTAGATATGCCATAAAAACATAAGACTACATTCTGCTTGAGAAAGATGTTAGTTTGAGAAATATGCTACTTTCAAAAAGGCATCAGTGTAAGTACAGACAAAAGACATTGTAGATTTTGTATGAAAAGCATGTCCTTCTAGAGGCCCTTTTTATCCCCCAAGTATCTCAAGCTGATAGATGTCTGAAAAAGTTTCTATGGATGTTGGTTATCTTTCTGAGTCAAGACTTCAACTAGTCTTGGTTATTCCTTAACTGATTGTGATGACAAAACTCTTTGAAGAAGTTTAGTGTGGATTTTTTTCATCTTATACAAACCTTGGTGTGATTATCCTTTTACTCCCTTTTTAGGTAAATCTGGGAGGGTTTATGTTGCGTTTAGCAAACTCCCATATTGTTAGCATGATAATTCACAAAATAGAAGCATTTATAAGAATCAGGAAATATTTGTTTGGCAGAACACAGACAAGCTCCTTAGAAAATTCAGAAAGACCTGAAGGTTATTAGGAAGAAAAGACAGTGGGATTTTTAAAAAGAAATCAATTGTCAAGGCTTTCTTCAAGAATTAATACAATTAAAAAGACACCTTTCTTGTTGGAGGACTTCTATATACAGCAGATTTTCTCCAGTTTATCTGGAATAAATTCTTCACTCTTGCCAGACCCTGAATAATCTAGAATGGCATCTCATCAATTGAAATTCATTCAGATAATTTCTCTAGTTGAAAAAAAGGAGAAGCAAAAATAGGTTTTTAACAAACAGAAGACTCTACAAAGCCCTAAGCTGTAAATTTCAACAAGTGAACCCCACAAGGACACTGACTCATTGCAGGGACACAGAGGCAACACAACAGCCCGCTTCAGATCCAGACAAGTATAAAATGATTGCACTTTTTTCTTATTTGGGTCTTTGAAAATAAGTGATCATAAAAAAACCTCTGAACTGAGCATGTAAATTTGTCCTCTACCCTCATCCTTCAGCACTCATCACACCCTCTCTGTAAACAACCTCGGCAAGAAAAACAACTGAAATAAAAGAGTTTATCACACAGAACAATTGCCAGACTCAGCAAAGTTTCAGCAAAATCACATATCAGAGGCTTCTCTGTTCTGGGTGGGGCAAAGTATTTAAAACACTACCCACAAATCAGAGTGTCACCTTCATAGATGCTAATGGATTTTTTAAACATCCTCGTTAATTCAGCATATCCCTGCTAATCTCATGATTGGGTCATTTTCCCCAAGATGAAACACAAACAAAATTTCAATGAGAAAGAAAACCAGTAGGATTTGATTGTGCTTTAGCTAGTTACTGAGATCTCAAGACAAGTCTTTAGATGACTACTTCTGAATAACAGGCTTAGAGAACTTCTTTGATTTCATAGAATTTATTAATACCCACCTGTGTTTGTCCATTCAACCTGTGAGTTTATCCTTGACATCCCCATAAGGATTCTCCAACAAGGAAATTGTGAAGCCTCCTACCTACAGCTGATATTTGCAGCAGCTCTTCTACTAATTTGGGCAAAAGGGTGAGCCCACTTAGAGCTGTAATTCCTGCAAGGCCTTGCTACAAACAGGTTGCAGCTAGCATGAAACACTCTTAACTCTGTGCTTACTCTAACATGCTACAAAACACCTTTGTCCCATGGATCCTGGGCAAAGACATACAGGAAACCCCCTGGAATGGAAAGCCAATCTCCACAATTAAAAGACACTAGGAAAAATAAGGCAGCACATGTCAGTGCCCCGAATGGTGTCCACGCTGAGGTGAGATGCATTTTCATCAGTGCTGGAAGCTAAAGTGGGTCAATGAGTTATTGCATTCCAGAGACAATGGCTGCCCCACTTCTAAACTGTGCCTCAAATTTCCAAAGCCTTTTGACACATCAGTCCAGGATTTCAGAGACAAGAAGTTTTTTAAAACTGTAAATGAACTGCAACTAATGAAACTGGAATAGAACCAAAACAGCAAAACAGAAAAAAGCCCCTGGCCTTTTACTGAAATTACAGAGAACCTGAATCGGCCCAGGTGGAGTGCATGTGTCTCACCTCGCCTGGATCATCCTCATTAAATCCCTGTCCTCAAGCCACTTTCCAACTCCATCAGCTCTTCCACTCTTTCTCCTACCTTCCAGTGAGGCCTCTCAGAAGCATTGCCTCTCTAAAAGCTACATAAATGGCAAGATTTTGTCCAGTTCTCAAACGTATTCGGTGATTTTGTGATTCTTCTTGTTAGTAAATAGAGGTATTGTAGTGAGCAACTGCAGCTTTTGCTGTCTTCAAGCCACAGCAAGCATTTTTAGAGGAATCAGATCCTTGTCAAACAACAGCAGTAGCATCACAGCCAAGCTTCCTGGAATTACCTTTCTTCTCGTGGCTACCAGGTAAAATTCAAGACAGTGTGGATTAGCAGAGAGGTGGATGACGTTCAGGAGGGTTTGTTTGTCAGCACTGTGAAAAGTTAGGATGAAATCTGAGGCCACTGTATTTACCTCCCCGAATCAACATGCCATCTTGTGATGCAGAATCATAGAAAAATGGAGTTGGGGATGTCTGCCTAGCAATTCATAGATACCTGGGGCTGGATTAGTGGATTGGTGTTGCTCAATGTACTTTTACTAATCCAGAAAAGGAAGTGAGCAGTTAGGTGACAACCGGTTCATTGCTCACTCCCTTCTCAACTGTGTTTATGAATATATTATATAGCAATGACCATAAATTAACACTAGTTACACAATCGTAGAGAACTGGGATGCAAAGTGACCTTGAGAGAGCCAAGAAGGGGTCAGCCCTATCCTTGTGATTACAGGCAGATGTTTATCTAGCCTGTTCTTTGAGATTCCCACACGGGGAATTTCAAGCCTGCCCAGATCACACATTCCAGCACCCAGAGATCCCACTATCCATAAGATTTCTTCCATTGTCATTGCTACAATGCACTCTCCTAATTTTTTACCCCTCCAGCTGAGAGAACAGGTCCTTCCTTCTATTTTATACATTTAAAAATTGGCACTTGGCCCCTTTCACTCTTCTCTGTGAAACAGCAGTGGTTCATTGTCTCTCACTTCAGGGTTGGGCCCTAAGTAAGTTCTTCTGTAAGGGCAGACTTTTTAGAGATGTTGTCTCTGTAGACAGCCCTAAAGCATATATAAACTTGTGTTTTTTACTCACCTCTTCCAGACCAAGTACAAATAGACCAGAAGGCAATAGACCACAATCTGATAAATCAGTGCTCTAGACCAAATAACTCTGGTCCCTTCAGTCCTTCTCTATGGATCATGGTCCCTCAACCTCCAGTCACTTCTGCTGCATTCCTCTGAACTCTCTCCCACTGGTGCGTTACTTTTCTGAAGGGCAGTGCCCAGAGCTGGTCATATTACTGCCATGTAGGCATGATCTACACTAACAAATTGTTGGAACTATTTCAAGTGTGATACAAACAATGCTGTTGTTTATACATCCCAGGGATGATTAAATTTTCCTTTCTTTTTTGCAACACCATGACTCTGTTGACTTATGGGCAGCTGATAACTGCTACAGCCACCTGCAGAGCCCTTTCTGTACAGCTGCCACCTCCCCAAATATCTGCCTCTCCCTTGTTTGTATAAAGGACTATTTCTGCATCCACACCGAAACCTGCGCCATCCTCCTGGAAATATATTCCTTCTCTCATCAGAGCTAACAAACACAGTGAGCAAAGAGTTGATGGGGCTGGGCACAGTGACAGTGTGTGGTCTGTAACACTGGAAACCAGAACTACAGAATGCCAACAGCAAGAAGAAAAACATTCGAATTATCCAAAACATTGCTTAGTTTCAGCCTCTCTGCTGGGAGACTTGACCACCACGGCAGTCAACTCACTGACAGCCTCTGTTCCATCAGTGATCAGCCACATCGTTCATTTTTTAATTAAATCTCTGCTTCCCAGTGGGAACTTCTCCCAGCACCTCCTAGTCTGCAAGACACAGCCTGAACAGCAAACGTCTCATAACAATCTGGTCAAACAGGGTGAGATGGCAATGCTAGCACCACACAGCTCTGGTTATCCTGGGGGAACGAGGAAGTTCAGGCAGGGATTCCCAGAAGTAAAAGCGAAAAGTGCGGCTTTCCCAGTTCCGGAGCCATACCCAGCACACGCTGCCTCCCCACAAAAATCTCATCCTGACACAACACCAGCTTTCACATCACATTTCAGGTGTGGAGGGGAGTGAACCTGTGAGATCCCAGTGAGGTGGAGCCTTTGCATCTACCTGGGCCTGTACACCTCAGCTGCCTGGCGGGTGAGATGGATAAAACAGGTCATGGCATCTCTCGAGACAGTGACCAGGAAACCCATCAGAGTCACTCTGGCATTTCCTACGCACTTCAGCCAAGCCTGAAACTCAGTGCAAAGTAGCAGCAAGAAATAGGAGAATGGATGAAAGGGAAGACAGGAATTTCTACAACTTGTATTTTTTTTAAATCAAAACAATTAAGTCCAAAGAGCTTTGATTGAGTACCTTTACTCTGAAATGCCCATGGACCAGAGTTGTGTGGGGTATCTCATGTGGGATGTCCTTACAGACCCTGTTCCCCAGTGAGACCAGGGCACTCCACCTCCAGAGGTAGTGAGGATAAACCAAGCAGATCCATGAAGTCTCTGGTAATACCCATCTCATTAAATTGTCCTCTTTAACTTCTCTTCACACTAAAGAATATATGAACTGGCATCAAGCTTCTCAGCTAATTCAGATCACAGATTAAGAGCCAGGGTCCATTAGATTGTCTGTATATCTTCTTCCCTTTCTATCAGCATCTGCTAATCACTACAACCTCCCTTACTAATTAAACCTCAGCTGACAGGCTGAGACAGTTGGGGCTCTTCAGAGTGGAGGAGCGAAGGCTCTGGGGAGACCTTATAGCACCTTCCAGTGCCTAAAGGGGCTGCAAGAGAGCTGGAGAGGGATTTTTTACAAGGGCATGGAGAAATAGGACAAGGGGGAATGGGTTTAAACTGACAGATATCAGGTTTAGATTAGATATTAGGAATTTCTGACTGTGAGAATGGTCAGGAACTGGCACAGGTTGCCCAGAGAAGCTGTGGTTGCCCCATCCCTTGAATTGTTCAAGGCCAGCCTGGACGGGGTTCTGAGCAACCTGGTCTAGTGGAAAGTGCCCTTGCCCATGGCACTGGGGTCCCTTTAAGGTCCCTTCCAACCCAAACCATTCTATGATACTATGACTGAGGAGTGAATGCTTTAGCAACCAAAAGCCCTACAGCCTTCCCTTCTCTAGTTCATCATGCAGGACATTATTCACTCGCCTGGCACTGCAGCCTCCCAACGCACACACAGCCAGATACAGGTTCTCTAACCGTTGCAAAATACTTGTCGTTTAAAGGTACACAAAAGAACATAAACCCCTAAGTTTTCCCACATGCACAGCTTCTCTAGCATTAAAGAACATTGCAAGGGCCCCAGAGCTCAGTGAGGTGGATGGGGCAGCCCCACCTCACCAGGCTGCACAAAGCATACCATGCCACAGCCATGGTTGCACCACATCCCCAGCAATCTCAGCAAGAAGAACCCAACTTCTCCCTTAGCAGAAATGGAGGAAGGCTGAAGAGGACTGATGGGAGCAGCTGAGAGGCCCTAGGATGCTGCATCACCCCCTTTGACCACCTCTTGGGAGAACTCAGGCACAGGCTGCAAAATGAGCCAGTAGTGCCACTAGTCAGAGCAAGAGGGCCCCACAGATATTTTTCTTTCCTTTGGCATCTGCAGTGGCTGTTTCCAGCCCATTAACTGTTCTGTCACTGCCTAGGTGTGGATGCTTCCACTCCTGGGGCACAGATGAGGCCCCATTGATGGATTAACCACCTCAATGGGCAACATGAATGGCAGGCAAGATTTATGCATTCAGCTGCCAGGAGGAATTGGATTTTAATCTCATGCTGATATGGGTCACATCCTCAGCTCACAGCCTGAATCACATCCTCACCTCACATTCCTGACCCACCTTCTAGAACGATCCAGCCCCACTGGCAAGAAAATGGTGAGGGCCAGTTCCAGCACATCAGAGACAGCAAAGGGGGAGCTGTGCCTGAGAGTTCCACTACAGCTGGTGAAACATGGGAGCAGCTAAGCCCCCTTTAGACCTGGCCTGCAAAAGGACAAGATTAAGCCCTGCCTTCTTTCTTTTTAAGGAGATTGGAGAGATTTTTTTGGAGGTGGGCATGGACCAAGAGCCAGCAAACCACAGCTGTGTGGATTTGCTTTCCTGGCCCTCTAACACTACACCCTCCCAGAAACAGAAAACCCATCCATATAACAGGAACCAGGTCTGGTCCTTAATTTGGTGAGTGCCCTGCAAATAAATTACGTAAAAACCCCTCTGATTACATAAAGTGCATTGCACAATGCATTATATAAAACTCAGGTCATGGCCTAATCAACCAGCACTCAGCTCTCTTACATCAAGAAAAATTAATCCAAGGAGCATCAAAGAAGGGGGAGAAAAAGGAGGATGCTCTCCATCTCTGAAGGAAGTGTGTGGCATACACATGGCACACGTGCCCACTGAGCACACCTCCACCCCCAAGCCAGCCCAAGAGGAGCAGCTTCCAGCCAAACCCTATCTTTTGGCTCAAAGGCCACCTGCAGGATACCTGAACAGGCGGGAGACTCATGCATCCCACAGAAAACAGACCTATAATCACAACCACCTCACTGTTAACCTCGTCTGCCTCTAAAGGGGTTGCCCAGAGGCACGGGGTGTCCATCCACCAATGCAACACACCTTGGAGGGGAGAAATGAGAAATTGCTCATGAATGCATTGCTCAAAAAGGCAAAAGGCCCAGTTTTCTTTCCTGACACTTTCTGATTCCAAAGCAGCAGGAAATAGCCAAGGGGAATGTTTGAATGCTGACAGTGATAGAGGAAGCTTCACACCAGCTTATGGAAACCAAAACAAAGCGGGAATTCTATGCTGAATCTGGTGCCAGAGGTGCCTCTAAGACACATACCAGAAGCCAAAGGTCCTACTTCTGTGTCCCAATATTCAGATTTTTCCAGAAAAAAAAAAAAATTTGGTTTCATAGTTTTTAAAGCCCAAGAACCACATTAAACTGGACATAGTATTTCCAGTCAATCCACCACAGGGGTGGCAGGTGGGACCTGCTCCTTCTCTTGGAAAACCTTGCTCTTGGAGATCACTCAGACTACCTGTGGCTTTAATGCAACTCTTTCAGTCAGCTTCAACAGGTCTTGTACATGATTCTGAGCTTGCAAGCACTTCAGGGTAGGAAACATCTGCAAAAGTTTCCACTGTGTGTTGCAGAATTAGGTCAAATCAGCAGGAGCATCAGTGAAATTAATTTGTAACTGCTGCAGGTTTCAATGATAATAGCATTCATTACAAAGGAAAAGCAGTACATCTATGGGGGACATAGGCTGAAAATAAACAGTGAGGTTTCAGCTCTGCTTCTGAAGTAGCATGGAATGTCCCAGAGGCAAAGAAGTACTGGGAACTGCTTGGTCCATTGTGCCAGACATGCAGAGAAGTTCCTTGTACCAGCAGACTGGCTGAAAGTTGCAACAAGAAGAGAAAGACCCTCTCTGAAGGTTGATTTTTAACAGCTGGGCTGTTAAATGGAAGGTGAAATTCTGAAAAGAGAGGTGGGGGTGTAGGAAACAGTAAGGGCAGTGCAGAGAAATGCTCCTGGGATATTTCTGAGCCCTGGACGGAGATGGTTGCTAACTGCACTTCCCACGAGAATGGCCATAAAATAATCCAAGAGGAGATAGGATTTTGTATTCTGTAATATTTACCTTTGGTCACAGAGGCACCAGCTGTCACCATGGGAATACAAGAGGTGGGCCAAATGGATGACACCCACATAGAGGGGTGTTATACTTCTCTGGCATTTACCAACAGAGCTGGCAGCAGATTTAGGGAAAAAAAACAAATGAACAAAAAAAAAAATCATAAAACAAATCAGAAACATTGTCCTGTGTAATAAAATCCAAAGGGAAATTGTGAGAGGTGAGAAGGGAGCTAGAGCACATTCCCTGTGACCAGCCATTCCCAGGGAGGGAGTTCCCACCATGTCTCCTGCAGAAAGGAATGAGTCAAGGAGAAGTTACCACAGGCACAACAGGGCATGCACAGGCAGACCAGGAGACAGTTTTCCTCCTCAGGTGATGGGAATGGGGAGGATAACTCAGGAGACATTTCTTGCAGCCAAGATCTCCATGGGTCTGGTCAAACAGGTCCTCAGGAGTGAAGGCACTGTGACAGACCAACATGCTGAAGCCTGGATGTGGCATCAGGAGAAATTCCTACACTTGGAGCCTGTCTGTGCCCAGTGGCCATTGCAATAGCTATGGGTTAGGGTTGGAGGCAGAGGATAGGGAGCTGCTCCTAGCTAGTCCTTCCACCCATCCTCCTTTTCTTCCAAAAACGGTGCTATCTAGGGGTTATTCAGTACACAAGGCTCTCTGTGCCAAGGCTAGTTTTCTGAGTCACTACATGAAAAGCAAACCTGTGCCACCAGGGAGGTAATGCCTGTAATGCAAGAGTGAGAGGGCTCTTGCACAAGGTGCTGGGTTCCCGACGATCACTGCCCCACACCTGGCCAAAAGCTGTGGGCTTTAGTGCTCCACATAAAATTCCCTGGGCAGACATGAGATGCCAACCCAAGGGACACTCAGGCTGGCTACACCTCCGGTTTGTCTGGTTGGGAAACTGGTTCTGCAGCAAGACCAGGGAAACCTGGCCCCGGCAATGCCTGCACCAAATCCTCCTTTTGTGTGAAATGGCTCTAAAATGGCTCCCACTCAGGCTTTCTACAAAGAGACTGGTGTGCCACCCATACCTCTGTCCCACACAGTGTGCTCAGGGGATCCCAGATAATCCCCAGCACAAACAGACTTCACACTGTGACCTGGGGAGATAATCACAGAGTTGTCTTAGTAAGATCAGGCTTTGCAGCTTGTACTAACACAAAACTCCCACAAAAACCAAGTGAAAGACAACAGAATTTTACCAAAAGGTCTCACAGTTGGTCCTGGGAAGCCTTAGTGAGAGTCAGGCAATCCAGAATCACATTTGATGCACAAGCTGGTGGCTCACAGGGTGTTTTGTCACTGTGGGTTGCAGCACAAGATTGCTCAGACGCAAAGGGGAGGTGAGACCCTCTGGCTGCAGGGACACAGGCCATGCAGGGACACAGACCAGCCCTAGGGAATTCCTGGGTCAGGAAATGGATGGGGATGAACACATTTTACCCCAAAGAATAAGGCTCAGAGGAGAACTCTGAACTCTCAGGGTCAAACCATGTGCCAAAGCCAAGGCACAGAAAATACTAATGGCACACTCCATAGAAAAAAGCTATGTTGGTACCATGTAGGCAGTGCAGTTAGGGTTCCTGGCAGCACAGTGGCCCATCAGACCATCTCTCAAGCATTTGTCAGTCTCAGATGTAATGCAGGGGGTCAGCGCTGACCTCCTGCAGCCCATGGTCTTCACCTGAGGACCAGGAGATTCCATACTCAAATCCCTTTTCTCCCTGAAGAAATGAGACACAAAACTGAAGTGATTGAGCCCCGTGCTAACAGCCACTATGTCAGATGGACACAGGTGAGATATCCATATCTCTCCTTTAGAAAACTTTCACACTTTGCACAAAATTTTCTGAAAGAGAACAGACAAGCCACCTCCATCAGAAAGGGCACATCAGAGTGCCTTCAGCAGGAGAGCTGGAGAGAGCCCTTCACCTCAGAGCCCTCAGAACATACAAGAAAGACTTGGATTCAGGTCTCTGCAGGTGGGGAGGAAGCCAGATCTGACTCTCCTGAAACCATAGGATGGGTTAGAGAGGTAAAAAGTTAAACAATAGGAAGATAGCTAGGGAAGGAAAGGAAGCCAGTTGTAGGAGGGGACAGACCAGGACTACATATCTTCCCCTGGCTGGAATTAAGAGGTATAGAAATGGTGGGTATTTGTCTTAAACCACTGTATTCTCAGCCTGGAGTATTTTGGGAATTTGGGGAATTCCCCTGCTGTGCAGTATACAGAGTCCAAGGAAGTTAATACCATGTTTCTTAGATGGGAAAGGCCACCAGGGTTAGAGGTGCCCCTGTTGCACATCAGTCTCCTTCCACATGCATCCCAGGGGAGCACCAGCTTCTGCACTTGAGCAGATGCATCCCAGAAACCCCACAGTGCTGTCCACCCCTCCCCAGGCTCTGTCATAATAAAGAATATGGCTCTTCCTCCTCTTGTTTTTGGTGTCCAAAGCCTGGCTAAGGAACAGCAATGGAAATTGATAAATGTATAGAGAGGGAGAGGTAGCAATGACATTCACAGTGATAGTTACCATTGGACTTAATTATACAGACATTTCTGTACACTTCTTGCAACAGTAAAATATTTGCCAGCATGTTTCTGTCATACTTCTTAGCTATCACAAAACTTAAAGCGTTTTCAAGGTCTAACCTACATGCACAAGGTGAGACACAGAACAAAGATGTGACAGAAACCATCCACACCATGTGAGAGGAGGGATCCCAAGTGATTTGCACTAAGGAAGAACTTGTCTGTCTGGTGCAACTCAGCCAACAGTCCTCTGGTCTTAGTGCCACTCCAGCAGCCCAGAGTGCACTGAGCTGGGGATCCATTGTAGGGGATCCATTGCTTGGTGCACACTCTTTGCAAACAAGGTTGCATGTCAGGTTTTGACCGGAGCAGAAGCAGCAGTGTTCACCCAGAGCTCAGGTGAGGAGTGCTGCAGAGCCATACTGGTGATACCGTGTGCATGGCTTGACACAGAGAAGGCTTTTCTATGCCACCTTTTTTTTGCTGCTTTCCTGTTAAGGCATGGGAGAAACACCAGCACAATGCTGAGGGCAGGGGAAGGCAGATTGTTAGGCAGCTCAGTATGTGGACCTCTTCTTTGTCATCTTTTTCAATCTTTCACATTTTTAATTCTACTGCTTATCTGCTGGAACAGCTTTGAGGTACCACTTGCTGCCCAGTCATCTTATCTTCGTCCCTATGGCCTCTTCAGTCAAGGGTAACTAAATGATCCAAGGCAAGAGAAGCTAAGCTAAGCTGGAGGCATGGACAGACCATGGGGGTAACATGGGAATACTCACCTTCCTGTCCCTGGGTCACCCAGGCACTCCTTGCACCTTCAGCTGTTGCTGTGTTCTCTCCTCTCTCTGCTTGTGGGGGTTGGCTCCATCTCACATCAAGATCAATGATAAAAGTGGGTAATAAATAAATACAGTAAATTGAGAAAGATCAGCTCATCAGGCCAAGTGCAAACACTGCAGAGTCATCCAGAAAGCATCCTGTAATGTGCAAACGGGCACTGATAGAGATCCTCTTCCAAGGGCTGAGCTTGTTTATAACTGATGGATTCCCTTGGCCAAAACCACCTCCTGTATATCTGGGTGTGAGCACTGCTATCTGCTGCTGCATCATGCACAGCCCAGACCTCTCCTGGGCCGAGGGCAGTTCTCAAATTGGAGAGAATGGAAGATCAGCAGGGGCAGATCTGTTGTCCTCATTAGCCCATTCTGTCAGGGAGCATTTCAGGATGAAAGTGGGGGAAGAAACACACGTTTTTATCTTGTCACATTCCTGCATATGGAAGGGAATAGCTGAATCCCTGTGGCAAGTTCTGCCTAGCAGAGCAAGCCCAGCTGCAGAACCTCATGCTACAGCCCACATAAACATCATCTTGGGAACATCTCCTGGGATTCACACCACAAAAGAGCTCAGTGCCTGGCAACAACTACAACAGTGGAAAAAAAGCCTCACTATGGAGTCTGGCCTCTCAAGGCACTGTAACATAATTAGCCTCACCAAATAATTTCCTTAGCCTGGGGAAGCTGCTCCGTGGGAAACCACCTGAATCCTCTCATAGGAAGTGCTATAATGGGGACACGGCCCAGCAAATCAGGTGGTGTCACATCTTACCTGCGCTGCACAAGGCACTGCTGAAGAAAGGGACATCTTAGGAACACTCAAGGAGGGGTAATGAGACAAGACAGCAGCAGAACGAAGCAACAACTTGGGCAGCAAAAGACATGAGCAGGAAAACCTGCTCTTGAGTCAGATTCCTTAGTCCAGGCCAGGTCACCCTGCTACATCCCATTCCTGTCATTACTGCTGCTGACTTTGCAGAGCAAATTCCAGACATCCAGAGATCTGCAAGGCAGATGGACTGTAACCATCAAAGCTGACCACTGGCATCACTCAGGCCAAAGAGCTCCACACCCTGTGTGTTGGGTTTGCAGGGCCAGGTTGTGGTAGGAAGGGGGCTACAGGGGTGGCTTCTGCAAGAAGCTGCCAGAAGCTTCTCCCACATCTGGCAGAGCCAGTGCCAGGTGGCTCAAGGACAGATGCACCACTGGCCAAGGCTGGGCCAAAGAGGAATGATAGTAATGCCTTTGTGATGACATATTTAAGAAGGAAAAAAAAAGTTATTGTGCAGATGTGCCCAGGGAAGAGCAGGGTGAGACTGTGTGAGAGGCACAGCTCTGCAGACATGCAGGTCAGTGCAGAAGGAGGGGTAGGAACTGCTCCAGGTGCTACAGCTGAGATTCCCCTGCAGCCACTGGTCCAGTCCATGGTGAGGCAGCTGCAGCCCTGCAGCTCAGGGAGGAACACAGGGATGCAGAGATCCACCTGCAGCCCCTGGAGGAGACACACACCAGCCAGGTGAACGGCCAACAGAGGCTTTTAAACCCATGGGAAACCTGTTCTGGAGCAGGTGGATGCCTGAAAGTAGGCTTTTGCCCTGTGGGAAGCCCATGCTGGAACAGGGTTCCAGCAGGACCTGTTGACATATGGAGAGAGGAGCCCAGTCTGGAGCAGGCTTGCAGGTAGGACTTGTGACCTTGTCGAGGACAGCCCATGCCAGAGCAGCCTGTTCATGAAGGACTGCAGCCATGGAAGAGTGACCCACGCTGCAGCGGTTCGTGCAGAATTGTAGCCATGGGGTGGACTCACGCTGGGGAAGTTCACAGAGAACTGTCTCCTGTGGGAGGGACCCCATGCTGGTGCAGGGGAAGGAATCCTCTCCCTGAGCAGCAGCAGGAACAAAGTGTGATGAACTTACCATGATCCCCATTCCCTTTCTCCCTGTATTGCGGGAGGGGAGGAGGTAGAGCTGGGAAGTAGGGAGGGGTGGGGGGAAGGTGTTTTTAAAATTTATTTTACTTTTCATTATTCTGCTCTGATTTTGATTAGTTATAAATTCAGCTAACATTTCTATTCGACTCTGGTTCATCTGTGATGGTATTTGGTAACTGATCTCTTTATGTCCTTCTCTCAGCTCATGAAGTTTTTTTATATTTTCTCTTCCCTGTCCAGCTGAAAAGGGGAGTGACAGAGCAGCTTTGGTGGGTGCCTGGCATCCAGCCAGGGTCAGCCCACTACCCCCTGCAGTTCCCAGCCTAAGCCTGACTATTCTGCATGGCTAGGACATTGTGAACTCCTTGGCAAGGCACTAGTGTGCACACCACCTCAGAAAGGCACCCAAAAAGCCTCTGCTGGCCAGGGTCTGCCTGTGGGTGTTCACAGCTCTGAGGGATGGTCCAACACACCCTGCTTTTGTTGCTTTAGAATGCTGCTGCCATCTTGACTATCCCACCTCCGCCTGCCTGCAGTCTTACCTTCCATGGTGTGGCCATTTCTCCCAGCACATGAGCAGGGTATGGCAGGGTCACAGCTGGGATTTCAGACTCAGGGTGCTGGTCCCTCAGCAGATTACCCTGAGATGGTGTTACAGAGAGATGGGGTAAGGGTGGAGAGGAGGGACAGGAAGGGTGGCTTCTCCATGCCTTTTGCTTGAGCTATTCCAACTCAGAAGGCAAAAAAAAAAGAAATTGCCCCTTGAGCCAGGAAATGCGTAAAAGCGAGCGCAGCTCTACCGTGAGTCATCTCTGCTTTGAGACAGGAAGGTAGAGCTGAAGTTTCCCACACCCTGAGCACAGAGGACAGTCTGGCATTGGCATTGCATGCCAAGGAGTATCTTCCATGGGGTGGGAGACACACAGCCCTCAGGGACAGCACAAGCCAAAGTTCAGCTTGAGAGGAGCAAAATCACGGCACAGCTGATAGGTGGCTCCCAGCTGCTTGTCTTGTGTGACATTAAGCAACATCCCCTCCAAGTCTAGTGGAAGCTGTCCCTACCTGTAGTACATCACCTAGGAAAAGAGATCATCTTTAGGGTCACTTCCAACTCAAATTATTCTGTGATTCTGTGAAACTCCAGCCTAATGGGGTCAAGTCAAATCTCCCTGCAGAGCCAGGACCCAACCTGTGCACAGAGAGCACAGCCAGCATCTGACTATCCACTGGAGATGAGTCCTTGGATGTATTACAGCTGAAATCCCAAAAGGAACACAGGAAGTTATCCCACTGGAAAGACTAAACAAGAATCTACCCTTGGATCATCCCATGTGCTTTACGCTGCTGCAGAGAGATCAACCTGAGAAGCTGCCACCTGCTCTGCCCTTCCCAGCCTTATCCTCTGCACCTCCTGGGAGATGTAACATGGCAGAGAAGCAGCATTCAGGATAACAGTGCTTATGGCACCCACCAGACTCAGGAGTACAGCTCAGGGCCCTCTGCTCCCACTCCAGGACCAGGGGGTGGTCACCCAGCCCCGCTAGGAGGTAAGTGGGGAGGTTGATGCTGCCCTTCAGCCCTCCCAGCTGCTTTACCAGACACGAGCTCAAGGCATAAGCTGAAAAAGTACAGCTAGTGAAGGGGGTTTCTCTCTGAGGACTTTGCAGACCTTTTTGGCATAACACAGGTTCAGGCTGTCCTAGTGGGTGGTGCAAGGGTAACCCAAAGCCCGAGGGTTTCACTGTATATGAGTAAACTGTAGAAGACAGCATGGAGGCAGCTTGGGTAAAGCAGAGGACAGTGCAAGCCCTACACTCCTCAAAGTGCTACATCCATGCCCATCTGCCTCCCAGGTTAGCTATTTTTATTGACAATGCACAGTCTAGATCCTGTCTTCTTAATAACTCCATGTGGGTGACCCCCAAACAGACCTCAGCTCCCCTGACACCAGCATGTTGCAACATTCCTGCTGTGCACGCTGAGCTCTGCTTCAGACATCCTCAAAACCCAGCAGTTCAGGAAAAAGAAAAAGAGATTTTCCTTCTCAAGATCCCCAGCTCTAGTAGTGAGCTAGTAGTGAACTCATCTTTGCTGTCTCCAGCTTCTCCCAATGGAGACTGTGTTGAGCTTTTTCCTAGGAGATCAACACCTTCTGGAGGGCTGCAGCACATGCGCTGGCACAGCTGAGGTCTGCCCTGACTCACACCGAGACCCGTTTGCCCCAAGGGTACCAGTTCCAGCCATAAATCCCAGCTCTAGAGATGCCTGCCAGTACACTTGGCCCAGCCAAAATTCCTGAAGAAAAGCTAATACTAATAAATGAAGGTTTGCTGGAAGTGTTGGCACGAGCCAGCAGGAGATTGCTGAGCTTTGCACAGAAACCTACCAACAGCATTGTGGTTTCAGATGAAACTCACGACACATGAGTCCTCCAGCCAAGTTTCGCCATTGGGATTCAGAGTCACCCTCAGTAGCAGGAGTCAGCCACCACCGTGGGACATGGATGAAGCAGCACCTGGAAATTGGGCTGGGAGCACGGCCAGACCCCCAGCACCTCCAAGGATGTGGAGCAGTGCGCTGGTTCAGGAGGCGGAGGGGAGCTGGTCTGCTCTGTACCTGCAATGACAGGGCTTCCTGGCAGCCTGCAGGTCCTGGATTTCATCTCAGTCCCAAAAGGTGCCAGGGAGGCAACCCCAACCAGGAACACAGCAGAGGCATATGGGGATGGCACCTGGCTCCACACAATGCAGCTGAGGCCTGGGTGGGCAGCCCACACACCCCTCCACCACCAGCCTGACTTGCTGCAGTGATTACTGGACCTCAGGCAGCCTCCATGATGACTGCCCTCTCCATCCCTGCCAGCAGCACTGCCACTGGGAGCTGCAAGCCCAAACCCTTCTCTAGCCTCTCCATCTCTCATCCTGCATCCCCAAAATACTGCAGTTTGTGGGCTGCTTGCTACTCAGCAGCCTGTTTTCTCCAATTGCCACCACCAGCAGACTTTTGCCCATGCAAAACTGCAGACACCCCCTACTTCCAGGGGCAATAGCTTTGCAGGGAAAAGCCCCTCTACTCAGGCAGGGCTCCTCTGCCCTCATCACAGGAGGGATGGCAGCTTTCCAGCATCGCATTTCAATGGAGCAGCCTCGCAGCAGAAGTGCAGGAGAGGCCTTGTAGAAGTGTGTTACAGGCTGATAGTTTATCTTGGATGGCTCCTGAGCACTGGCAATCCCACACCCCTTGGAAAAAAAAACCTCTTGGCTGTTCTGAACATTATTCTTCAAACACAGCAGAAGGCACATGGAAATATTTTCATGCTCAGGAGCATGTCTTCTTGGAAGAGGAGCAAGAGTGGCTGGAGTCATGTCCCTGCTTTCAGCACTGCTGGTGACTTGTCCTGTGACTTGGGTCCTATTCCTCCGCAAACCACACACTGTTCAGCTGAGATGGGAAGATAAAGTCAGCCATGTCCCCATGCTGCCAGACTGTGGCTGTAAGGCATTTTTACAGCACTTTACACATACAGGTGGCAAAAATTACAGCCTTAGAGGGAAACAGACAGGTTTGCCCCCCACCCTGGCTCTGGGGAGATGAGGGATTAGCTGCTGGTCTGGGGAGATAGTGTCAGCCCAACCGGGAGCACAGGTCTGGAAAAGGCCAATGCTTTTCCCCGCAGCAGTAGCATCAGAGCACAGTCACGCCTTGGGATGGACAGCACATCACTGGGGTGAGCAGCAGAGCCAAACGTGATTTTGGATGCTTTGGTTGATGGCTGAAATGAGGTCTGTGTCCATGGCAGGGAAAAGAGCAGGGGAAGGGACCCTGCAAACCCATGTCGCTGCATATCAGCATGCCAGCCATCCTTCTTTGCACAACAGGGACAGGCTCCCGCTCTTTTCAGGGTCATTCACAAACCCGTGAATGTGATGTCCCACCCATTCCCTGCCCCAGACCCCATGCTCCCCCCGAAACTCCCTCCTCAGCTGCCACTCACACCCTCCATTGTCTCATCCTCCCTGCCTCCAACTGGTGCTTCAGGGCAGGGGAAGTATCTCATTGCCTCTTTTTGATGGGCTATGGCAAATTGCTGGCGCTAAACAAACTGCAGTTCCTGATGAAAAACATCACTGTCATGGGGCAGGAGCTGGGAGCATTACTCACTCAGGGAATTGCATTTGCCTGTGCCAAAAGGGGCCAGGGGCAACAGCTGCCTGGCTCACTATTTGCTGCAAGCCAGTGGTGCCGTGGCACAGGTCACCAGTTCCCCACCTACACATTCCAAGGAAAGGCATGTTGTTCCCCAGCACCTCACCATTCTCCAGGAAGTACCCAAAAAAGTTAAGAAAAATGTGAGGGCACACCAATATACATATAAGGTATAGGACAGGCATAAGGCAGGGCAATACATTGCCCTATACCCATGCAAGGGAGGGACATGAAGGTCTGCTTTGAAGGGCATAAAGGAAAGGAGATGTCCTTGGGATAGGACTTCCTGGGGAAGGGAAGACATCTTGGTGCTGTGGCAGCAGAAGGAAGGTTACCCCAGGCTACATTGGGAGGGAGCATGGGATTTGGTTGCCAATTATTCCACCTGGCTGAGCCTTTAGCAAAGATAATCCCCACTGACAAGACCTAACAGTGAGGGTTGGCTCAACCCTGCACTGGAGGACACCCCTTGCACCGTGCAGTCCTGCCCTGTGAGCCCTGATTCCACTGGATGGAGGAAAGACACCACCCACTCCCTC
Source organism: Climacteris rufus (assembly GCA_013398175.1). Taxonomy (NCBI): domain Eukaryota; kingdom Metazoa; phylum Chordata; class Aves; order Passeriformes; family Climacteridae; genus Climacteris; species Climacteris rufus. The sequence goes on along the minus strand of VZRZ01008135.1, from coordinate 53,405 downwards.
TGCTCATCCTTTGGTTCAAGCTTAGGTCTTGTTTCAGGATGTTTGCTGATCTCTAGTATCCTTCAGAGCTAGCTGCCTACCTCATTGCTTACCCTGTAACACTGCCAGGGTCTCCAATCACACAAAAGGACGTGATTAACCCATGGCAGCATTTCTAGACCACAACCATGGTCTTGCACTGCTTTAACATGAAGCAGGTCAGCATTCCACCAAACCTAGCCTGGCTACCATGTGTATTCACAGAATCACAGAATAAGCTGAGCTGGAAGGCACCCACAAGGATCATCGAGTCCAACTCCTGTCCCTGCACAGGACCACCCCCGGAGTCAGATCCTGTGCCCGAGAGCATTGTCCAAATAATTCTTGAATTCTCTCAGGCTTGGTGCCGTGACCCCCTCCCTAGGAAGCCTGATCCAGTGCACAACCACCCTCTGAGTGAAGCATCTTTTTCTAACATCCAACCTAAACCTCCCCTGGCACAACTTCAGGCCATTCCCTCTGGTCCTGCCACTAGCCACCATAGAGCAGAGATCAGCGCCTGCCCCTCCTCTTCCTCTCCTGAGGAAGTTGCAACTGCAGTGAAGTCTCCCCTCCATCTCCTCCAGGCTAAATAGACCAAGTGATCTCAGCTGCTCCTCACAGAGCTTCTCCTCAAGGCCCTTCACCATCTTTGTGGCTTCCTTTGGACACTCTCTAACAGCTTCATACCCTTCTTCTATTGTAGTGCCCAAAACCACCCCCAGCAAACAAGGTGAGGCCACCCCAGTGCAAAGCAGAGTGGAACACTCCCCTTCCTTGGCCATGTTGGGCCTGGTGCCCCCCAGGACAGGACTGGCCCTCCTGGCTGCCAGGGCACTGCTGACTCATGCACAACTTGCCATCGACCAGGGCCCCCAGCTCCCTTTCCACAGCACTGCTTTCCAACTTCTCATTCCCCAGCCTGTCTGTACAATCAGGGTTGACCTATCCCAGGTGCAGAATCCAGTACTTTCCCTTATTGAAATCCATACAGTTGGTGAGTGCCCAGGCCTCTGATTTTTCAAGGTGTCTCTGCACGGCCTCCCTCCCCTCTAGAGAGTCAACAGCTCCTCCCAGGTTTGTATGGTCTGAGAATTTCCCCAGTATCCCTTCTAGTCCTGCATCCAGGTCATTTATGAAGATACTGAAGAGCACAGGGCTGAGGATGGAGCCCTGTGGAACCCCACTAGTGACAGGTCACCAGGCTGATGTCACCCTTTGTGCCTGATCCATGAGCCAGTTGCTCACCCATCACCTGCCATATTTATCCATCTGTGTGCTGGATATTTTGTCCAGAAGGATACCGGGAGAGACAGCACCGAAAGCTTTACAGAAATCCAGAAAGATTAAATCAGCTGGCTCCCCTTGATAACTAGGCAGGGAAGAGCCAGAAAATGACAAATTTAAAGCCTAGTGGGGCCACCAGTGTAGTTTGCCTCCCAGATACTGTGATCCTCAGTATTTTAATATGCATGGAAACAGCATGATCTAGCCAAAAGGGAGAGACTCAAGGCTAATAAATCAATACAGTACCAGGTTCATGCCATGCCCTTTTCTGGCACCTCCCTTAGACTTCCAATGCATATCCAGGAGCAACATGAACAGGAACAGTCTGTCTGGCACCTACAGCAGCGCAGGAGTCACCAGCACAAGGCACAAGTGTTTCTATGCCGGCTCGCTGCCAACACAAGCCCTCAGCACCTCCACCAGTGACAGCAAACGAAACTCTGGGGAACAGATCCTCCCTTCTTGCTCTCTGGCAGGGAGAGGCAGAGTTTGCTGAACCTGGCCATGATGCTCAGAAGGGAAGTGGAGTAATGGGGAGCTCCTTGATGCACCCCCTGTTCATTCTTCTGCCAGAGCCCACCATGCCATCACCAGCTACCCAGCACCTCCCCACTGTGCTTATGGCAAATATTTGTTTTCCTCCTGGTGGCTGCTGAGCCTCTAGCACTTGAGTCTAGTGCAAAGGCTTCACAGCATCAGAGGATGCATCTTTGTGCCAGCTCATGTGGTTTGAGCAACTTGCAGTTTCATTCTGCTCCCCCAACAAAGCCCTGGGAGGCCAGCAACCAGCATTGCTTTTCCCACTGCCAAACTGTCCCTTCTGTCCCAACCCCAGTCAATTTCCAGACTGCATTGCTCCTATTTTGCAATTGCCCCATCAATTTTTTTTGTTTTCCCTTCTCTGTGGTGCACCCTGCTCTTGCTAAGTGCCATCCTCATCCTTTGAGCAGCATCACTCTGCCTTTCTGATGAGACCACAAGCATCAAAACCTGCCACCTGACAGAGCTGCTTTGCTCAGGAACCAGTACCTCCCCTAAGCTGCTGCCTTGGCTGGGAAAAATCACTTCAGGTCCAGAGGGTTTTCTTGATAACAGAAACCGTAACAAACAAGCTATACCTCAGCCTAGCAGAATGGCCATTGTGGGAACAGCAAATTAGGGGAGGATATTCCCTTTCTGTGCCAAAAAAACCCCAGACAATCGTTCCTGCCCTAGCCAGCCATGGATATTTAACCTAAGGGTTCTCAAAAATCACCAGCAATTGTGGGTGCCTGAGCAAAATACTTCCTTGAAAGGCCTTTATTTCCAGGAGATATGTGCTTCTTGCCTCAAGGGAGTCACCCTCTAGTCAACAGTCTCACAGAGACCACAAACAGCCTCTGAAGAGATTTCAGCAGCCCCAAAGTCTGAACAGCAAAGTCTGAACACCAAAGTCTGAACAACTCAGCAGGTAGGTAAACCTCACAGCATCCAACCTGCTATGGTCATCCCATCATCCCAGCTGTGTTCCATTGACCTGTTTCCCCCACTCCCTTTCATAAATCTTGTGATGGTCACTCAAAGCTGTCAGGGGTGCCTGGCAAGCAGGAGTCTGGTGGCAGAAGAAAGGTCCCATCCTCCTCCCCTTCTCCCAAGCCAGCACCAGCTGCCTCCCAAGAACTGTCTGAGAGAGCATCCCCACAACGCATGAACTTATCCTTTTAGGAGAAAGCTGTCCAAAGGATGGCTCAGGCAAAGGCCCCAGAGGAAAAACCACCATCTGGAAAGTTCTGCTAGAAAGCAGAAAGCATACATAAAGCATGCACCACTGAGCCCTGTCTTGGCTGACTCTGTCCATACACTAAATACACCAATACCACTCCAGCCCAGTCTTGCATTTGGAAGCACCTCCCTGTTTGCTCTCAGCCCCCACACACAGGACACCCACTGTAAAGAGCTTTAGAGGCAGCTTTGCAAAATCAACACATCAAAGCCCACTGCAGTTGCCTCAGTTCTGGTGCTTCCCTCCCTTTGCCCTCATCCCACCTCTTGCAACATGACGCGGCCTGGGCTCCCCAGGGCAGGCCTGTGTTTGTGCAGCTCATGTTTATGGCTGGGACCACAGCTAATCAAACAAGCGAGGGCCCACTCACTGTTCTGGAAGTGGAAGCCCGGCACGCTTGTCAGACAAGCGTGTTCTGAATAACCCAGGCCCTACCCCAGCTTTCACAACCAGAATTAGTCACAGCACTCCAACAACAGCAGTAAACCCAGCAACAGGAGATAAAGTTACAGCAGAGACCTCACCTGTCCTCTTTTGTGTACCTGAGACACTCCTTTCCTTTGAATCCTGCCTTTCCGGACCCCTTAGAGATGTAGGGATCCTCTGCTCCTGCGAAGGGTGCTTTGCATTTTAGGTAAACTCTCACTCAAGAAGTCAGAGCACAGCAACATCCAGGCCCTAAGAGCAGCCAGAGGATGTCCAGAGGAGGCCACCACGTTGATTAAGGGGATGGAGCACCTCTCCTATGAGAAAGGGCTAAGAGAACCAGGTTTGTTCAGACTGAAAAAAAAAGGCTTCAGGGTGACCCAATTGTGACCTTCCAGTAAGTGAAGGGAGCCCACAAGAACAAGACACATTGTGACAGGACAAGGGGGAATGGGTTCTAGCTGACAGAGAGCAGGTTTAGATTAGGTAGTAGGGAGAAATTCTTTACTGTGAGGGTGATGAAGCACTGGAACAGGTTGCCCAGAGGATCTGTCACTGCCCCATTCCTGGACATGTTCAAGGCCAGCTTGGACGGAGCTTTGAAGAACCCAGTGTAGTGGGAGATCTCCCTGTCCACAGCAGAGGGGTTGGAACTATATTATCTTTAAGGTCCCTTAATGAGTCCAGACCATTCTATTCAGATTCTATGGTCCCCAGGCTTTTCAGAGAAATGTCAAGGTGACTTTGTCCATGTGCATTGCCCAGAAGGGTCTGAGTTTAGCAGATGATAAAACATGATCTAGAAGATTTGCAGTGTTTGACCATATGAACAAGGCCTTCAAAATGGCTCAAAGTTGCCTTTAGATATTTGGATACTGGGAGATTTAAAGGCAATGAGGAGTTATCCTTCCTCTGAAAGCACAGGCAGGAGCCTGTGGATCAGCTACAGCTCTAGCAACAGGAGTATTGCAAGCGTAGCTGGGATAAAGTGTTATCTGGGTAACTTTTGATGACACAGATGTGTCCCTTTCAGGTGATGTAACCTGGGCAAGTAGTGGTCAGTTGGGGATTCTTAGGTGAATTCACTGCAAGGTCTTTGCTGACTTAAAAGTGCTTGTCACCAAAACTGGGCTCACATGGGGCTGCAGAGCACAGTGGCATCACCTTGTGAAACACTGGCAGGTTGGTTCTTGTACAAGGGTTTGCTTACAAGTTGCATTTATCATCAGTTTATCGGGACCAGTAGAAAGTTTACCTGGATATTTCCTGGTCCTTTGCTGCATGCTGCAAATGGAGGATGTAGGAGCAGTTTTACACCTTTTTTAAGGTGAAAAGGAGAAAGAGTAGCAGTACAATACCTGACAGTGTAAAAATAGCAGAGCTGCAGCAGGGCTATCCCTACAGGGTACATCCTTCACAGACCCCACTGTAAGAACTGGGCTGGGGAGGACAAGGCAGAGGGGATTATGACACTGTTCAGCTGCAAAAGCAGAGGTCACCTCTCCATAAATAAGGGAATAAGCCAGTGAGGGGCCACATCCCATGGCAACCCCAGGGAAGGGGGAGCAGGACCTTCCAGGCTGCCTGGTGAAGCAGGAGGTTGGAGGAGCTCTGCTATTCTGCAAGCTAATGCAGGCTCCAGCACACGCCTGTGCCCTGGGGAAAAGCATATATACGCAGTGGGGAGAACGTTCTAGCAAAAAATGGTAAAAAAAACATTTACATCCACAACATACAGCAGAAGAAAAAGCAAAGGCAGGAAGGGGCATGGAGGGAACAAGCAGACCTCTGGCTCAAGCAACCAGAGCAGCAACTCTAATGTTGTCCAACAGTTGTGTTGGCAAATTTACGTGACCCAGATGTCAAACTGCATGTTCAGAGTGAAGGCAAATGGACACAAAAAGCAGGAACAATCCAACTACCAAGGAAAATTAGGCATTGCTGGAGACAGGTTGGGCAATTCCAACATCTAGAGGATGATAAAGCACAACAAAGAGAAGATTAAAAATTAATCCCTAATTAGCTGCTTCTGAAACCTGTCAAAATCACTGCCTGCATCATCTGCTAATGGACCTGTCAGCAAGTTCTGAGGCTGCAGGGGTCACACGCTGCTTTGTTCTCAGGTGCAAGATCTTTTTTGATGTTTTCAGTTTAGGTGCACTTAGAAAGCTCTTGCAGGCAACAACGGGCAATGGATTCCACACGCAGCCTCCCTCAGCCACCAGCACAGGGAAGAGAGAAAAATGGCCATTGTAATTTTAATACACCAGATATATCCCAATCCCGGGATGATGCATGCATGTACCTCTTCCATAGGACAACACCGATCAACAGGCAGTAAGAAAACAGCACCAGCCCAATGCCCCATCTGTGCCACAGCCCACTTTTAAGTTCTTCAGGGAAAACATTTGGAAAACAAGTTGTGAATTTTCTCAACAAAGCACTGGACTCACTGCCAACAGCTGGAGAGGCCAGTAGGTCTTGAAGTAACACACTTAACATCCCATCCAAAATGCTCCTTACCAGCAGTAACTGCCTAGTTATCAGACTGGCTGAACATCCACTTGCCTTTCTGAGCTTGATCTGCTTTTGTTTTCTGCAATACCTGCTGTCATTAAGTCTGTTTTCTTTACTCTGCATCTGATTCACCCATGCTTTGCTGTTGAAACACGTGTTCTGCTTCCACCAGAAGAGGGGATGGGACAAGTGCATTCGCTACATCTTATTTCTCTCTCTTCCCTCATCAGAAGTCTTCACAATCATTTCACATGAGACAAGTAACTCAACACCCCTGCTCTGAGTAAAGTTATCTAAAGCAGGATGGTCCAGGACCATGTCCAGTTCAGTTTTGAGTATTGACATGTACAGAGACTCAACCACCTCCCTGGGCAACCTGTGCCAATGTTTAACCACCCTCATAGTAAAGAAAAAGCATTTTAAGCAGAATTTCCTGCATTTCAGTTTACTCCTCTCACCCATCAATGAGCACCATTAAGAAGAGCCTGGCTCTATCTTCTCTACTCCCCCATCAGGGATTGAAACACCTTGGTAAGAACCCCCTGGGCCTTCTCCTCTCCAGGCTGAACAAGCCCAGCTCTTGCACCCTCTCCCCCTCATGACAGAGGCTTCAACCTTTATTATCATTGTTGCCTTTCTCTGGACCTGCTCCAGTGTATCCATGTCTCCCTTTTATTCAGGAGACCAGCACTAAACCTAGCATGCCAAATATGCATCACTGGGGCTGAATAGAAGGGAATAACCTGGTCATTTTTTAAAAAATTTTTTTTTTGGTTTTGCTAACCCCTACAACAGCAGAATCTGCTATGAACTCCCTACCAAACCAGGAAAATGTGTTCCTTCCCATTGAACCCCTCAGCCACAATTTTTAGACCTTGATATTTTCATGTGAACATAGCTCCAATTCTTATAAGGATGAAAAAACAGGGACACTTTCAAAACCTTTATCCCATCTTTGTATTTTCTTCAAAATAAAAAGGCATCTGTATTCTTGAAAACAATAACAGGTCCCATTGCTTTTCTGAACAAGGTATATAAAGATAAATAGAGTAAAACATACAGTTCTGGGATTTAGAAAGCTAAAAGACTTTTCTAGGACTGATTTGTAAAAAGGAACGATCCCCAAGTGAGCAAACTGCCTCAGGATGGGCCACTCTGACACCTCTCAGTGGTTTCAGATAGTCCATTTCTCTGTATGAGCTTCCACAGTTTTGACCAGGCCTTCTCCCAAAACCTCAAAGTCCTCCAGAATTGCCTCCACATTGGGAACGCAGACCAGCTCGTTGTTCAGAGTTGTCACCTTCCTTCCTTTCATGCTGGAGACCTGCATGACAGAAAAATGTTGCACAAATGGGAGCACCTGCTCAGAGTTGCATTGCAACCTCTGCCAGGTCCAAAGAGAAGCAAATTCCTCTCCTGCCTTGTCACATCCAAACCCTGCTACACCACTGCAGTTTCACTTCCCAACACCATGAGTACTCAGTATTAGAGCTAACAAAGTGCAAGGGTCACCCTTCCAGCCCCTTTTAGGGTTTACCCTGGAGGCACAGTCCAAAGACTGCAAGGAAGAGAGGAAGAAAAACCATGCCAGCAGGGGCATGGTGCAATGGGAAGAGTGTGCAGAGCCTGTGTAAGTCGTGCATAAGGGGCATGCAAAAGGGATTACTGCATAAGGCTGAGTAAGAGCTGTCTGGGCTTTGCTCTGCTCTCTGGTAGGTGTCAAGACCTCAGGTGGGAAAATATCCTGGGCTCTACCAGAGGCGAAAACAAATCCCTGGTGTTTAATCCAGCCAGACTCAACTCCGATGCAAGCATCTCCTCCTCTGTTTCACCACTGTGAATAACTGGGTTTCACAACGGCAGACAGGCAGAATGGCCAATGCCCTCTGGCCGTGAAGAGAGGGGAGATAAATCACCCAGCGACTGACAGCAGAAGAGCCTGGGCTGCCAGCTCTGAGCCATGAGTAACCGGTTTCTTTGCGTCTTTCCTTCATAGAAAGCAGCATGAATCACTCCAGTGCCTCACACCTGGCTTAACCACCCTCTAGAGTTTGCCAGCCCACACAGTGTAGCTAGAAAACAGCCCTGTGCATCCATACGACTCAGGCTGTCTGGACCTGGGCTTGCCACTCCAGCTTCTTCTGGGATGGATATTCATGGATAAGATGCCCAAACCCAAGAGAATGGGAGAGTCTGCTTCCCTCTCAGATCTGCTGAGGACTGAAGGCACTGTTGCCACAGCCCTGTCTTGGTTTCACCCCTTCTAAGAAGCAACAGAACTGCAAGCTCCATTTCTCAAAGGCCTTTGGGGCTGATGAGAGTTGGACAAAGTAACTACAGTGCAGGGAAAAAAAAGAGCTCTTCAAGCTTTCAGGATATAAAGGTAACACAACGCTTAAAGTAGAGGCAAAAACTCACCTTAAAAGGCTGAGGCTGAAAACTTAAAGGTTTCCACAAAACTGCAATCACTTCCCCACCATGTTTGTCATAGAAGAACAAGGCAAGATCACCGAAGGCATCCTGGGTAGAACACAAACACAGGTTAAGGACAGTGACCCCCTCAGTGACAACCCACTGAGTGTCACTCACCATGGCCTTCCATCAGCTGGACCTGACATTACCAAGTTGTCCTTTCCTAGTGTCCAACAACCATGTCCAAGATTTCACAGTGCATCAGACAGAAAGAGGCAGACCCTACCCAGCAGGCAATCCTACCACAATGCTGTTCATGGCACCAAAGACAAATCCCAAACCAGAGGCCAGCCAGCATCTAAACCTCTGCAATCTGTGCAACCAAGGTATCAAAGCTCCTTCTGTCCCAGGATAAACCCCACATGAGCTGTCAGCACCCAGCATCCGAAAAGGAAACCTAAGAGCAGAAATTCCAAGTAACACAACAGGGTGTAAGGAGATGGAAAGCTCAGTGGAGGCACTGCAGGAATCTGTCCTCCTTGCCCCCTGTACTTCAGCAGTCATGTCAGTGAGCACCTCCTTTGCTGTGCTAGGCAGCAGAGATCAAAGAGAGATCTTGCTCAAAGAGATGACTAAAGCCCACAGTCTGGCTTCCCCCAAACCCACACAAGCTGGATTCCCAGGACTGCAAGGAGGCAGCAAGGAGATGAGCATCACAGCAGAAGGAAACAATGCTGTGTGCAAACAACTTCTTGAACCCAAAAGTCTGTCCCTACAGCTCATCACTAAACATGCTGACACCTAGAGATGTGCACCTTGAAAGAAGCTGACCAAGACAGAGAAGCAGCTGCTCCCTGACACTTACTTATCATTGTGGAAATTAGCATCAGGCAAGAACACATTAACCAGGCTGAGCAAACAGTCCACAGCACCAACACAGGACAAGCTCCTGCACATGGTTTCACCAGCTTTGGAACAAACTATTGCACAGAACACCAACCCTCTGCTCCCTTTTCGGCCATCTCCTCCATTGCCTTAGCTTCCCCACTTTTACAAAGAGAAATCTCTGCTGGCATCATTGTATCATGAGGTTTTCATGAGGATATGCATTAAAAAAAAAGCAACATCAAAGGCAAGGTTGGATGGGGTCTTGTATGGACATACTAGGATTGCAGCAGGAAAAAAAAGGGTAGACTGGGTTGGTGTTATCAGTGATCCTAAAGGGTGAGGTGGTATTTTAAAAACACAGACCTTATATTGCAACCTTCAGTGAAGATTTGTGTTTGGACTGTTGTTGCCCTCAGAAGGGCAACACAACTAGGTCATCAAGCTGGGAAGATCCTGAGAACTGCCAGCTCATCCCACTCCATGGGATCTCACAGGGGCAAGGGTGGCCAAGGCATTATTTCACCAAACTGGCTAGAAAAACCACTGTCTAAAAATACATTGTCAAAGAGGCAATCCACCCTGGCCTGGCATTTCTATGTTGAGAGCAATGGGTTATGCTCAGAGCCCAGTCAACAGGGCAGACTCCTCCTTTAGCCAAAGGGCAAATAGCAGAAGGGAGGGAAAGCTCAAGGAAAGGCAATAAAGCTCAGGGCACGCTGACCGCCAATGTGCAGCTTTCTGAACCAAAGGGGAGCAGAGCATGTGAGAACCTGAAAAAGCCCAGCTAGTCTGCAGGGCAAGGTCTTCAGTGCCACACTCCTTACAAGAACAGTATTTTTTACAGATGCATCTTGCTGAACAAAAGCCAGGAGCATTTGCAGTAAAGAAACCCTCCCAGGCTCAGCTAATTTCCCAATAAAACCCCTGTTTGGTCTCATAACCAGCACCTCTCTTTTTCAGACAGCGGTGGGCAGATGTTAGAAGGATGGCATTCAATTCAATATCCCAGCACTTGTCCTGCTCCCAGCATCATCCATGTGATAGTGTTTCAAGCTGGCCCAGTGAGCTGTGGAGATGCCCATCCTGTTCTTGGGAAATTGCTGCATTAAAAGGGTCTGGTGTATTAGTCACTGCACTTCTGTTTGTACAGAGGCTTGGGGAGTAAAGCAAACAGTTCACTCTCCTTTCCACATCTCATGTTCTATGCCCAGAGTCACAGGGCTTGTCTGAGCCTGCAAGCATCTTCTTCCAAGAAAAGTTTCAGAGAAACGGGAGAAAAGGCAGGGAGTACATTTGAACCCTGTTCCCTTCTCAAGCTGCTCTAACTTTGGTTGCAATTCAATTTTCAAGGCTCAAAGAAAGCCCTCCTTGCTCAGGAGGCTCCCTGCCATCAGCAAACCCTACAGCTGGTTTCCATCTCGCAGAGACATGAGAGACCTACAAGCTCAAGGCTTCAATTTGGAAGAGCCTCATTGTCCAGGAAAGGTGTATATGGCACCTGGAAGATTAGAACAAACTCTGTAAGGAACCATCTGGGTTACAGGAATGAAATGGGTGGAGAAAGGTAGTGAGTAAAACAATGCCCTGATCTAAAATGGGATTACCAGATTAAGCAGCTCCATCTGAAGAATGGATTTTGCAATAAGTGCAAGTTACTTAAGTATCTACTAGTTGTTAAATATCTACATTGTTAAGCATCTACATTGTTGCTAGTTAAGTATTTATATTGTTATTTAGGCGTAAGGTTTTTTTCATCTCACCCTTTAGCCACCCATTTTTTCACTGTTCCTACCAAGAGACCAGGCTCATTGCATCACAGCTGCTGGAAGAGCCTTTTAGGGAGTTCTCCACACACAAAAATGTGTCCTACAGTAGCTTTTCCTGGTTCAACAGCAGCTCAGATGGCAAATGCATCAATAAACATTTGCTCAGTGCCCACAGCATTTTAAGTGCTCTTAGCAAGGAATCTAACAGTGTAAAACCCTACTAAAGCTACTTACTTCCAACAAACAACTACATTTGTGGTTACCATTTTGAGGTCTCTGTCATCTTTCAGAGACCTGCACTGATGCTCTCACTTACGTGACACAGCCAGAGACTCCCCCACGACCCAACAGAGCAAGGAGCACCATCCAAGTAACTCCAGCCTGGGGCTACTCCTGTGTCACAGGGGGTTTAAAAGGAATCCAGGTGTTAGGTTTGGGATTCAACTGACAAAAGGTATTTCAAACTATCCAAATTTTTCCACCTCTGAGTGCCTCATCATAGCCACACCCCCATGCTTGTCCTGGAGGTTCGGGGCAGCAGCAAAGAAGTGTGGCAAGAAAAGAAGCCACCCGTGTCCTCCTGGCTGTATCAGCAAACGTGCCTTGACCACCCATCCACCAAAACTATCAAAACAGAAGTTTTCTGTCACTTTCAATAGGACAAATCCTACAGGGCCTCTGGAAGGGCATTACCACCTCAGAAGAAATGCAGCCACAAGTACCCTGTCAGCCCACCCAAGCTGCACAGGGGGCTGATACCTCGCTGAGCATGTGTGTGCACATGGGCACACACACACACATGTGCATCCACCCCCCACCCTGGAACTGTGCTAAGGGTCTCTCTGCAGCTCTAAGAGCGGGTGATTTCCTGCCACCTCTGCCCCTCCAAGGGCACAGATGCAGACAGGATGGATTCCTTCACAGTATGACAGCCTGCAGTTTTTTTCAGTTTGTCCGTGTCTGCCTGGAGTCACCATAAGAGGAGTCAGCCCTGTCAGTCAAAACAGGAAGGGAGCAGACTGACCTGGAAAGATTTCGCCAGTTCCAGGTACATCCCATAATCACAGCTTATATATTATTAGAGACAGAGAACTTTTATTAATTCCTTCCTAACATGTAGTAGCAAGATACACATTCTTACACCATGGGAGGAAAAAAGGAAAGGGCTCTCAGTCTTCCTGATAGGTCTTGCCTTAAGGTGCAAGAAATGCAAAACATTGCTTTAGAGGGAAGGATGTTTACAGTAAAGGAGGAAACATTTTCCTGCTCATCCACACAGAAAAGATCTCACATACCCAACATGGGCAGCTGCTCTGCCACAAGCTCTTTCTCAGGCATGTGCAGCCCAAGAAAGCTACACCTCAGTGAAAGACACCACATCCCAGCAGTGACCTGGTGAGACCAAAGACCCAGGAAGGAATATGAGGTCTGCTAACAGACAAAATAGGCAGATGGGACATGGCACAGGAAGCTTCAATCAGTTCACCCCACCATGAGTGAACAGCTCTGGGAGGTGACCAGAACCTTTGGGTTTTGTGAACTCCTGAATGCATGCAGACAGGCATGGCAAGGGATGCTGAGGCAGATTTTGGGCTCTCTACCCCATTTCTCACTCTCCAGAGAAAGCTATGACCAGTTCCTGCTCTGTTCCCTCAGAAGCACCCTCAGGTCCAAGAACAATGGACACCAAGAGAATCGGCTTCAACAAGGCAACATCCACAAGTCCTGTGCCCTCTGGATGTCCAGAGGACAGCCAAGCCACCCTGGAGCAAAACCTGCAAGAACCAAGCCTTCCCACACCACATCCCCAGCAAACGTCAGGGGGTTCTGCAGTTTAAGAGCCACCATGGCACAGACAGCAGTCACAATGGAGACTCAACAGGAGCCCCACTTGAGACACTTAATTTAGCCTTGCTGGAGAAACCCCACCAGAAGCCAACCCAAGGTTTGCTTAAAGGTGCTCTGGACTGTAAGTGGCAAGGAGGCTGCTGAGGGGCTGAAGCTCCACAGAAGCCCTCTCTGTGGGATGTCTGGCACCTGCTTTCCATTAAAAGCATCTGTCTGCAAAGCCTTCTCATCTGGACAGACTGACAGAACAGGCCTTTTCTATCAGATCTGTCCTGGAATTGAAGAATTTGCTGCCTCAATCCCACAGCCAGTCTTTCATCTCTACCCAGAGCCTCTTAGGCACCAGAGCAACTCCATCAGGACAGTTCTGCAGCACACCTCCTTGAAGCCAGAAAAATTCAAGCAATCAGGACTCACTGTCTCCTCTCCTGTAATTTTCTTCTCTGATTAAGCTCCCTGGAGAAGGCACACAGCAAGGCTTCAGCTCCAGAGCACTCCTGCCTTGCTAACCCCTTTGACTTGAGAAGAGGGGCCAACAGGCTGCACAGAAGAGTGCATCTCCTGACTACTGGTCCAAATACACTAGAGAAGAAGCTATTCCCTGTCCCTCTCAAGTCAACCAAAACACCCAAGGCATTTGAATCCCTTTTTCATGTGGAAAGCTCAGTAAAGGGCAGATGTTTCTTTTCTCCCATAGAAGAACAGAAAACTCCACAGCATCTGTGTGGCAGATGTCTTCCTTTGTTGCTATAACCCACCATGGCTGCATGGTCAGACACAGCTACAGCCCTGTTGCTCAATTCTGTGGTTTGTGCTGTTAAGAGAGCAAATTACTCTGAATCAAAGCCAGTCAGTTCTGTGTCCAAACTGCCTTCTCATCCAAGATCTCTCATAAGGATTCAGTGCTGTCACCACGCTCCTTTCTGGCACCAGCTTCTTGCTGGGTTTGGATCACCCCCAGGGCTCCCAGCCCACAGCAAAAGGAGGAGCTGAACACTGCTCAGAGCAGCAAAAGCCAGGGAAGGAGAAATACAACAGTGCTGGAAAGGCCACCAAGCAAAGCCAAAGCTGATGAAAAGGTCTTGCCTGTAAGTAACATCATCAATACACTGAGACATGAAGCCAGTTGATTTCTGATAGATGAAGTAGCACCTACAGACAGCTTAGCATCATCAGCTTGCAGTGGCCCTGCAGTGCAAAATCACTTTTGAGGCCTTCCAAACTAATCAAATGTAGCTGAGTTATCTGAGAGCACATGCAGCATGTGATTTTTCCAGGAGAAGAAACACCTGTTTGCTCAGAAAACTAGATATTTATCAGTTCCTTCAGATCTGCCTGCTACTGATCTGAATGCTATGAATGACAAGTGAACTGGTACTGCAAGATACCTCCAATATGATGGCCACATGGGAACAAAGCTGTATCTATCTTCGAGCCTTCAAGGCAAGGAAAATGCCCCCAGACAGGGATGCTGAGGCAGATTTTGGGCTCTCTACCCCATTTCTCACTCTCCAGAGAAAGCTATGACCAGTTCCTGCTCTGTTCCCTCAGAAGCACCCTCAGGTCCAAGAACAATGGACACCAAGAGAATCAGCTTCTACCAAGGCAACATGAGATTTGCTCATATTCATGTTTCTTCATTGACATGTTATCAAATTTGATTTAGGACCAGCTGTAGTCTGTAACCCAACCAAACCCTATTCCAAATCTATTATAACCTGTATTAGAACAAACAGGCAGTAAAAATTCAGACAGTTTGGATGTTACTATTGACTAAGTAAATCAAAATTGCCTAAAGGATAATCAAAGCTGTTTTTCAGGGAAATCTCTTCTACGCCTTTCACTTACGGAGCCACTTACTGAAACAAACTTGTCCAGAAGCATAAAATGTCCTTTAAAAATGCAACATACCCCAATGAGTTTCCTGACTGACTGCCTCAGTCACAGCCAGACCTGCAAGCTGTGAACAGCCTCCCCAAGAGCCAGCTCTTCCCATCAGCTCATCCAACCTCCTCCAGTTCCTCTTCAAGCAAGCAGTCTTCTTTCTGTCAGGTTTCCACGAGTGTTGCTTAGCTCTGACCCCTTCAGAGATACAGAGGCTCTGTCCCCAGTATCTCCAGCACCGTGGCAGCTTCCACTGTGCGCTTCCAGCACTGGGTGGAGAAGGATTTCAGGTAACTCTATTTCCTACCCCCTTCTATGCCTCTTGGCTGAAGTTTCATGGCAGCAGGTCAAATATTCATCATTTAAAAGAGATGGGCTGGTCTTGATACAACCCCTCAGATCCAGACACCAGAAAAGAAAGAGCTAACAGTTCCAAATCTGCATCCTGCTCCATTATAAATCACCTGTGAAGGATGCTTCTTCCCCTTCTTCTTGCATACCCTGGACCCCAAGAAATGCCCCAACGCTCTCTACAACATGTCTGCACAACCTCCAGGTCCACCTCCTCAAAGGCAGGAGCACTAGGCACCTCCACTCCCCACATGTCCTTCCAGCTAAACAACCAGTGCTACTTGCAGGGAAATGGTGGGACAACTTTGAGGTCTTCTTAAATTTCTACAGGCCTTTCATACACCCTGTGTCTCACTCTCTCTGCACCCAAGACTATCCCAGACTCCTATGGGTGACAGGAGGACTGAGCTTGCACCTTGCTAGACCTGGCAGCTCTACTGAAGCCACAGCAGATTCCCATGGGCATGGACTATCATGCACTGTGGCTGGCATGTAGTTTGGGGGATAACGGGACTGTGCCCAGGATGAGGAAACCTTCAAGGACACCCTTGCAAGTTTTCTTTGCCACCTCCAAAGCTGCTTGGCTAAGGAGAGCTTGAATTGAAAATGCCCAGAATCTTCCAGCCTAAACTGGAGTTTCAATTCAGGCACCACTTTCTCAATAGTGGCCAAACATTGGGCGGGGGTGGTAGGTGTCCCCATCCCTGGAGACAGATGGCATTCAGCAGGACTGAACTGTGTTCAGCCTGCTCTAATGTGAAAGCTGCCTCTGCCCTGAGTGGGGAACAGGGCCAAAGCAGCCCCCTTCCTGCCACAGCCAGCCTGGGATTCCTATGCTCACAGTGCTTACACTGCTCACAGCATTTCTGACAGTAAGAGATGATGGCACTTCAGTCAAGGCAGGCTTTGACAAGAGGGCATCACAGGCCCATCTCTGTAACATTTAACATTAACATTTAACCCAGCTACCACACCTGAAGTATGGAAGGGCCAAAGTGGCAGATGCTGCACATCTGCAGAGCAGTGGCTGTCCAAGTCACTGCTTCCAGCTGTCACCCAGCACCTTGCATATCTCCCTAGCATGGCCCCATGGTGGAAAACAACACGGTCAAAGACTGGATACTGATGTTCTCCATATTTCCCACACCATCAACTTCCTCTGTTGTGATGCATGGAGCCAGACACAGAGAAACCATCCTGTGACCAATACTGATCCCCTTTGGTTCACACAACCACTGGCTTAAGAGCAGAAATGGTGCCATGGTACCATGTCATGGATACCTGTACATCCCCCCAGAAAATATGTGTGGTTATTGTTCATCATGCACAACAACTGGTGCAAGAAGCCACAAAGTGAATTGACTGAGGGGAGACAAATGGCTTAAAGACACCTTTGTGCTGATTACACTATTCTTCAGCAAAAGCTCCTGGTCGTTTGTATCTGAGCTCATTCTCACATCACAGCAGCACTCCCATTTCCACAGAGAAGGTCTTCCTTCATTCCTACATTTCCATTCCCCAGCTGTTCTGCTGAAGAAGCAATGATCATCTCATATATCTAAAGATGTCACCATCCATGGCCTGCAGTGGCAGGCAATCCCGATGCCAGGAGGCAGCTCCCCTTTAGGCACACCCTCTGCCTCCCCAGCAGGCCATGCTTACTCTCAGCTCCTGGAGGTAGAACTGCACAGGGTCATAATCCACCACAGGAAAGAGGATATTCATGGCAGAGCTGTCCTTCACCACGCCACGGGAAAAGGATTTCACTGGCCGGTCCACGTTCTCCAGATGCCGAGGAATCTGGCTGGGATTCAGGTGGATCAGAACATCGTAGAAGTCCAGAGGAGGGCGGAAGACCATCTGCAGGGGGAAACAAACAGTGCTACTCAATACAGGACACAGGCGAGGCAAGAGAGGTTTCCCAAGTCCTTGCTCGCATTTTATTCCCTTCTGCTTAGAAAGCAGTAAACCAAAGACAAAATTTTTGTGACATGGATGCTACAAGCTTACAACAGACCCCAGGAAGCCCAGGAACCTGAGTGCATAGCAGTGGCATGGGCAGCTGGAAGAGGAACAGAGAAGTGAGCTGACACAGATAACTGCACTGCACATGGCAGAGTCTAAGGATGAAGAGGGAAGTCAAGAAGCCAACAGGAGCTGAACACCCAGGAGACACAAGGAGCCGTGTAAAAACGGGATGGTCCCATCTGTCCAACAGGATTTGCTCCAGAGGGCAACTGCATCTTCCGTAAGGCAGACAGAGGGTGAGAGCAAGCCTTGTTAATGGAGGCGAGCAATCCCAGACACGTAAATATTTGGACAGGCAGGATCTAGCTGTGGATACAGTTGTATTAAAATGGAAAAAACTTAAAATTATGTGTACATTTTCATGGAACAAATGATGCAGAGACATGAACAGATACATGGGACACTGCTCAACTTGGCACTGGTAGAAAACCCACTGCTTGGAGGTGGTTTACAGCCAGCCTGGGGAGAACACACATGAAGAACACCAGTGACCAGCACTGAGTCAGTCATAGCTCTAGTACACACAGACTCCCTTCCCAACCAGATGAGCAAGTCCATGGCTTTCTGTGTGTGCCCTGGGAGCAAAGAAACAACTCACAAACCCAGGTCTGGATCTTCATGAGAGCATACACATCCCCATGGGGCCCAAATGCAAAGACAAACTGGATGCTCCAACAGAGTATCCTCTTAGCTACATGCGTGGAGGAGGCCACTCCAAACTGAATTGGAAAGGCTTTTCTCCCTCCTCCCTGCCCCAACCTTTGCCTACAAATATACTACCAGCCCTGGAAAGAGCATCCCATGTTTATCCCTAAGGAACATCATGGGCCTAGGGGGACACTGGCACTGACCAGAAGGATTTCATGGGAATGAGAAAAGTTCTCACTGCAGTGGCCAAGAGGAAGGGAGACAGAAGGCTGCCCTCGAGGCTAAGTCAAGGTGTTGGGAGGCTGCTATGGCCAGGTGATAGCTCCTTTCAGAAAGTAACCATCCCCAACCCACAGTGCAACTCTTGAATTTCAGTCTTGGCTCAGCACTGTGACTGCAGCACACTGGACATGTCTCGTTCCTCCACAGCCCTGTAACACACACTGCTACTGCCTCAAGTACATCTCACCCCTGTCATAAATACTTCCAATGCAGCAGAAAAAAATGCAGCAGAACTGAAAGCAGCGTCAGTAAGTCCTTTTTATACTGCCTAGGCAAAAAGAAATCCACTGTATGTGCTGCTTTTTGGGCTTGGTGTTGTTGGTTTGTTTTTTTCCCTGATGTGAATCTGTCATGTCTAACCACTGTTTGGGTCTTGTAGTCCTTTGAGCTTCAATCACTTGGTTTACCACTTGGTACACCAAACAACTACCCTCCAAAACACATATACCTCCCTTCAAAGAGCAAATAAGTATATCTACGTCTCTCAAGTCCATTGCATTAATGGATGGTTTAACATACTTAAAAAATAAAATAACTGTGAAACTGGAGGAGGTCTTTGCTTCTCCACTCAAACCAAAATAACATCTTCCTAAAGTGCTGTGTGCTGATCCTGTCCTGCCAAAACCTCCAACACTCTGAGGTTGGTTAGACTCAAGCACACAAGCCAGATTTGCACAGCTACTCCAAAACAGTCTCCCAGAGGAACTATCTGATCCAGTCATGGACATATGACTGGTCTGCCACAGGAACATCATGAGTCTGCTCATGCCCCAGGAAAACTAGAGAATACAAAATAAACTTGTCACCCCAAGCTGCCATGCAGAGCTGGGTCCCCCAGAAGCAGGGTGGCACAGCAGGGCACCAGCCTCCATGCTCCCATGCTTGCAGCTCTACATCCCAGGGCAAGCACACAGCACGGCCTGCAACCTCCTAACTCATCCCAGTGATCACCACCGAAGTCCAGTCTGTTTTGCCAGAGCCCAGAAACCCTTGTGCTGGTGCCCCAGGGAGTTACCTTCACATCCTGGTCGCTGAGAGGGTCCGTGAGCTGCTCTTCCAGGGCACGGAGAGACTCGGAGGCAAGCACAACAAGGCGCTGCAGGATCTGGAGAGGGAATAAAGTCAACGGGTGACACTCGGCAGCCACAGATGCAACAGGGACCCCACTCCCTCATGGGGCTGTCAGAGCTGGCCCCAACACTGGGAGCAGGGAACTGCCCCAAGCCAGCAGCCACTGCAGGCCAGAGGACAAAGGCCCCAGCTCACCTGTGCTGAGGGTTGCTCCTGGGTCCACATGGAGGTCCACTGGTCTTTGGGCGTGGCCACAAACATGACGGGGAGGCGAGAGCGAGCAGCTACAAACTTGTTCTTGATCTCTGTGTAGTCAGAGTCTAGAGAGAGCAGGCAGCCAGGTGAGATGCTCTTCCCCATCCACAGCCCTCCAGCCTCCTCACCCCAGTCACAGTCAGGAAAGGGCAGTACAGCAGGATTTATCCTCTCCCACTCTCTGATCCCACAGTTCATGTGCAACCAGAGCTCCTTCACCTCGGGCTTGCTCCACTATCACTCTTCCCTTGGCATCTGCCTGGGGGAAGTTTTAGAGACAAAATGCAGGGCTAGATGGACCTTTGCTCTAAACCCACTCAGGTGGGCTCAGACACGGCAGGTACTGGGACTGACACAGGCTGGGAACTCACGTTATAAGATTGTGACAGTTTGTATCCAAAGACCATTCTATTTTTTGTCTTTTATTTCCCCTTAAGTGGGGAAAAAATAGCTCTTTAGTTCATAAAAATAAGCTGGAGCGTGCTTTGGAAAAGACGACTTTTCAAAACCCAATTCTCTCCCAAACAGCTCTACCTTTTTTTTCATAAATCAACATTAAAAGATGTAACTATCTCCCCCATCCCATGACTATGCAGAGCCAACACAATTCCATGGGCTCCTGTGGCTCCTGTGGCAAGACAATCGACAGACAAAACACTAGAGGGCAGGAACAGAGAGCTTCAAAGACTACACCACAACCAACACCACCCACACTTGTCACAGATTTCAACAAGACCAGAAGCAGCAGAGCATCATCACTGAGATCCACCTCTTCAGAGGCAGGCAGGGGAAAAAAAAAACCACGGTACAACCAAACCCATCCTGTAGGCAAGTTAAACATGACAGGACAGGAGTAAGGGAGTGGAAAACCTCCTTGCCCCCAGCAGAACCTGTGATGTCTCCCTGCATCCAAGAGGTCTGGAGCCAGGCACTGACCAAGGAGGGCTCAAAACCCTCATGTTGCAGCTCTCCTACCTGCTCCCTGCTCACCTGTGAGGCCAGTGTTTAGGTTAACAATCAGAGGGTTGTTTTTCCAGTCGAAGGTTGCCAGCAAGTTGAGGAAGCGCAGGAACCCCACCTGGGGAGAGCTGCAAGAAGGACAAAACAATTCAACACCAGCATTTGTCCTCCTGCAAGAGGGGCTGCACCTGGGGTAACTTAGTGAATGCTCAACCCCCATGCAGCCCAAGAAGTCTGTGGTGAGAAAGGGAAATCCAGAACGAGTTTGAGACATTCCCCTTCTCCACGTCCCCAAGGAAAGTCTTTCCCCCTTATTTCTCGCTCCTCAAGAAAAAGAAACCAGCAGAACATAAAACATTGCCCTCAGCTAACGCATCTCTTGATGCCCTCCCCACCCGGCGTCCTGGGTCTGGAGCAAGGAGGAGGTGGAAAGAGGGCTGCTCCCATTTCTGGTGCAGGTCTGAACACCAGCCAAGTTCCCACTGTGCCTCTTCCCCTGCAGCACAACATGTGCACAAAGCCAGACAGCTGGGGAGATGGGGCTCCTGTTATTTTAGGAGACAGGAAAGCATTCTAGGCATCAGACTGTTACTCCTGTTACTTTGGGAAAGGAAACTGCATCCCAACTGCAGGGCAGAGTAACCTTTTGACTCCACACAGAACAAAAACATTTCCTTTACTTCATTTCACTTCCTCTGGGCCCCATAATATCTATCTGCCAGAGGCCAGCAAGCAATTGGCTCTGTGGGGTTATTTACCAACACACTGCTCCATTCAGCTCTCAGTGGCCAACCCCTTGTCCTTCCCTTGGAAGTCTTCTCCAGGAGAAAGGGAGGCTGGAGCCAACAGCACCACCACTGGGAAAATCAGGAGCTCCACCATTCTGGTAGCCACAACACCACCTCACCCCCAGAACGAGGGGCCTCACCACTACTCCAGAAGGGACAACACAACCTGCAGTTGTGCCACCAGCACCCAGAGGCCACAAGGACACTCGCTCCCATCCTGACCTGCTTTGCCCCTTCCTCTGCAGCACACAGGGTAGGGAAAAGCTACAGCCCTGCAGTGCTAAGTGTGTCCATACTCTGTTGCGACTCCCAACACAATTTGGGACAGCACAGGGACCTCATGTTCCTTCACAGCTCCCATGCTCCCAGCAGCTCCTGACCTAGCAGTATCTCATCCTTCCTCCACCTCAGGTAAGGGAAAAGGCACTAAATCCCCATCAGGCCAGTCTGGGCTCCTCATCCTCACCTGGGTGGCATGAAAGGGGCTGGGTGGAGGAAGAGAAATGCCACAAGAAGGTCCACACACTCCTCAGAGATGTTGTCACTCAGAAGCTGGGCACTGATCCAGCGCTTGGCCAGCCGGGAAGTGCAGCCAAAGACGGGGTGCTGCTGCTGGAGCCTGTGAGGAGGGAGACAAGCCACTGCTCAGCCAACACATCCCAGGACCCACAACAGCCTCTTGGTACTTGGCAAGAAAGAAGAGAGGGGAAAAAATCTGCCAGGAACATGTAAGCAGCATTACAAGCACAAGGCACTTTCAGCAGGTGTGAGATTTTGGGGTGAAGAAGTGAAGATGCTGCTTCAGTCTCCTCTCTAACCACGCTGCTCTTTGGTACTTGTCTCCCCATACTACTGACTCCAGAATGACAACTGGTGCCATCCACACCCATAATCACCCCTTAATTTTTCCAAAGATCCTCTCACAAGGCTGGCTGAAGGGCCACTTCCCACAGTAAGCTCCTCTACCCACCATCACCCTCCAACACCCAAAGGCACCTCCATGCTGGCTTCCAGACACATCCCATGTTCTGATCCCTCAGGCACCTTCTGCTTCACCTACCCATGCAGGGAGCTGGTTAGATAGGGCAGATGCAATATCTCCAGCTCCAGCTGACGAGATTCTGCTGTGTCCTGGTACTTCAGCATGCCTTCTGGGGTGACCACTTCCTTCAAGATCAGGGGCTCCCGATGGTAGGCTACTTGGAGACGGAAAATGTAGCCATCCTGAGATAGAAGCACAAGGCAAAATCAGGCTTTGTGGTGACATAAGCAGCATAGTGTGTGTTACACTGCCCCTCAGGGATACAACAGCAGCATCCTGACATCAGTGGAGCCTCACCCCACTCTTTCCTAGGCCCACCAGCCAAATACTTGTTTTGTCCAGTGGGACCACTGCCACAGCCCCCCCATCTGCCTCCTTGGTAAGGTCAGATCTGAAGGTGCTGGTGACTTCCCTACCTTGTATACATCAGTGTGGGTGGCTGCAGGTCTGCAAACCAGCTGGTGCTGCTGCCGGAGGAGCTCAGCCAGCTGGAGGTGGAAAGCGGCCTTGATGCGCTTGATGGCTCCTTTGTCCTGCGGCCACTGGCCACTGCCTTCCATGTGGCAGATGACTGGGAGCAAAGGGACAGCAGAAGGTCAGTGAGTCACACACAGAAACGAGGTGTTGGATAGGGATGCTGGAACTAGGGGTTACAGCAGGAGGGCAGGAGGAGTCAGGGCTCTGCTCCTGCCTGCGGCAGGAGCACCAACACAGCAACAACATAGCCAGCATCACTGCTTGCCTCCACTTCCCTCCACTAGATCACCTCCTGCTCACAGCTCTCCCCACTTACTCTTCAAAGGGGTTATATAGGCTGGGCAGGGCTTCTCCTCTGAAGGAAGCAGCAAGTGCTTCTTTCTGATGTGGTTATGGAAGGAATAAATCGGCTTCACCGGAACAGGAGGAAAGACCTGAAAGAGAACAGCATCTGAGAACAGGGAGCAGAAACCCCAGGGCAACGTGTATCCTCTCAGGCAAACCTCCCACCCTAGCAAAGCCCTGCACTACAGAGGGTTTGGTCAGCCTGTGCACAGGCAGCCCAAAGGATGGAACAGCAAAGAAGAGGCACCACATCACTGCAAGGGCTCTCAGGAGCCACAAAACCAGAGAGTGACTCATTCTCTCAGTCCTCCCTCGCCCCAGAGCACACCCCAGCTCCCTGCAGACCCCCATGCATGGCCATGCCCCGGGACACTCACATCTGTGTACCGCAGAGCTGGATGGACGCCCTGCACGGCCGTCACCGTCAGCGGCAGCTCCTTCAGGTTCCAGAGCTTGCGGCTCAGGTCATCGTAGGAGCAGACGACACTGACCATGGCCTCCTCGCCTGTTCCTGATGCCTGCGGACACACAGGGAGCCTTTGCATGTACCTCTCCTGCACCTGCACTCACCTCACCTCCTTCATGGGCTGGCACCACAGCCAGGCTCTGAGGAGCCAGCACTGCCAGCCCAGGGAGAAGCTACAGGTAAGAGCACTCAGCAAATGTGGAGGTAAGAAAGAGAGGAAAGACCAGGGCAAGGCTGTCTGAGGCTCCCCAGCAGCCACAGGTATCCTAGAGGCTGCATGTTCAGTGGCAAGTAAAATTATTTCTATTGCAAGACACTAAGGCAGCACCAAGAGCTGCCAGCAATCACTATAGTAAAGGAGAAGACAAGAATGATCTGGGAATAAAGAGATCACAAGGTGAGAGCTCTGCTACCATCTCCCTACCAGTAACCATGACACCAACAGAGACAGCAATGATAGAAAGCTGCACTGACTGGATCCTTAGCCAGGGCAGAGCCCTGGAGCATGGCAAAAGCAAAACCAGAAAACATCCAGAGCATCACAGAAGCCCTGGGGAGGGCAGATGAGAAGCACTGAAAGGACAATTTGTGTTGCCCGTGCTGCCTACATCCCCCCAAACAACAGCAGAGGAGCCTGAACAGTGAGGACACATTGCTGACACCAAACCACCCAGCTCAGACGCAGCTGATGAGCCACACAGAGCCGACCTGCCCGGAGTTTTCCGACCAGCCTGGAGCTTTCCGGCAGAGCAGCAGCACCCTCTGCGGGGTGCACCACGAATGACAAACCCCATCCTGCCCACAGCTGCACCCTTCATTGCCCACATCCTCGCACTGCGTCCTCACTGCAGTGAGAAATGTGCAGTGCACACAACTGGAGGAGCAGATACCCTTATACCCACCACCCCACACACAACAGCAAGTTTCTCCTTTGTTCCTCAAGGACTGGCAACAATTGGACTCCTAAACACGCCTCAGGCTCCAGGAAAGTGCATCCCCTGTCAGACTGGAGTCTATCAGCCCTGCTAATCCCAGCTTGAAGGGACACAGCACACAGATCTTCCTGTCTCACCACAGAACAGGCTGTGAAAACCAGCATCTCATTCCAAATCTGACACACCTCTGCCCAGACCGCTTCTTTCCATTAGCTGGCAGAGGAGCTTCTTTCCATTAGCTGTGCCCCCCTGTCACTATACAAAGGGGAAAGAAAATAATTTCTTCCTGCATCCAACAACCAGGTAAACAGTTGGTTTTACAAAAAGACCAGAAACTGGTGCCAAAGTGCTCATGGCTCATCTCCAGGCTTTAATTTCACAAGCTGGAAAGCAGAAGTTGGGAGGGGAGATATTTCCCAGCCTCCAAGATACATCTTTTCTGTCTGAAAGTGCAGTTTCTTTGTTTCACCTGAACATTCAGATGGAGCACAATCTAGCACTTCGCAGTATGCCAGGGAATATCCTTTTACTGGGTTTCCCAGCTGGACCCAAGGGGTGAAGGCACAGAATTGTCTGGCCCATGTCCTGAAGTATGTAATACCTGAAAGGGGGCAGCCAGAGAAGCACTGTGGGACAGTTATATACCCTCAGATGTGTGGACAGAGGGAACACAAGCAGAGAGAATACAACACTGGGATGCTTGCCAGAGACAACGAGGTGTGGGGTAAGCTAAAGCAAGAGGATTTCAGCAGTTATGCCTTGGCTGCCATGAAAGACTTGGCAGATCCAAGGAGAGCACCACACTCCTCATCGAAGTGCAAGAGCAGGAGCTTTCCTTACCCGTGCTACATTCTTTTGGGAACCATCCAGCTGCCTCAGGGCCACTAAAATGACATCCCTACAGCCCTCCCCTCACTGCTCTTCCTGGACAAAGCCTCAGCCCCAGTGGGGGAGCAACCATACCTCTTTCCCAGTCCTGATCACAGACTCCAGCAGGGCTCCTGTGTAGCAGATGGAAGATTCAGGAATGTCTGCATGGCTGTGTGGGAGAAGACAATAGAGCATTAGAGCTACGACATGCCAACCTATCAATCCTAACACTGCATGTTGCACCTGCAGGCAAGAGTCAGCCCAAGGATGAGAAATCCCTCTCTAAAGGAAGGTCCTGGTGAGAAGACCAATCTCTGTGGATTCCTCCCATGCTCAAGTAATCCAACCAAAGCAGACCAGTAACTTGTGCAGCTTCACAGGATTCGAAGCCAAGACCACCAACATGCAGCCTTTCCTCACAAGATCGATCCGCAAGTCGGGACAAAGAAGTGCAAGCAACCCCTTAATTCTGTGCAAGAGGGCCTCACTTTTGGTTGATGGTATGAGCTGCTACAGAGAGGCTCTCCAACCCTATAAGGAAGACCCAATCTTGTGAACCACTACAAGGTCTCAGAGGATTTCAGGAAATGTCCTGCAAGGTCCAGAGAGCTTCTCTTCCAGCTCTGGTAACAAGCAGACCAGCATCCCATCTGCATATAAGGACAGGACCATCCTGCCTCCTTGTCCTTAGCATTACCTCCAGCAGAGGCTACAGCAGCACCACGTGCTTGCCCTCCCCACCTGCTCTAGGGAAGCAGCTCACAACATCAGGACAACTGAAATGACTTCCAGGCCTCACAGAGCCAACACAACCCATAACACCCCACAAAGCATGAAGGTGACAATGGGGTTACCAGGGGCATAACACGTGCTAGGAAAGCAGCAGCAACACACAGCTGCTGCTCAATGCAACTTACAGCTTCAGCAGGTGCCTGATGATCTGCTCAGGAATGAGGCGCTTCTGGCAGGCAGTTCTGGCCTCCCACACCACAGCCTCACAGATGCTGCCATCCTGGAACCGCCGCAGCTCTGACTTCTCTCCCCAGAAGGTTCGGAACTCCAGGGCCTATGCGGGGACATTGACCAAGCAAGGCCAGGCACACAGGTCACTTCTGGGCCAGCCAAAACACTCCCAGGACCACTAGCCAGCCCCACAGCCACCTACAACCACAGCACAGCACCAGCTCTGCTCCACCTTACCCGTCATGAACAGAGCTCCCCTCACCTGGCCATGATCAGCCTGCGGACCTTTCTCCAATGTGCTGGCAGCAAACTCTGGCACAAACAGCAGCCCAAAAGTCAGGGGCCCTACATCCTTGTGTTTTGGGGGCTCAGCATCAATTGGCCACTGTGGGAAAATGGGGAACACGAAGCACAAGGATTGATGAGGTTGCTGGAGTAGTAGCTAAGGGATACTGCATTGTTAGATGAACCTCCTGCCACAGGCTCCCAGGTGCCCAGACAGCATGGGCAGGGAAAGCCTCATTTAATAGGTCTCCCTGATGAAAAAAAAAAAGGTTGTTTTTACCCTGCCCCATTAATGGGCCAGGACTTCTGCCCAGAGCAAGCCACACACCTGCATCCCACAGCCCAGTGCAGGGCCTCAGGTCCTGTATTCCCAACAAAGGGGACAAGTGTGTCTCCTTCTCCAGTGAGCAAGGATGCCTTCCCTGTGCTCAGCAGTGCCACAAGAGACCCTTGAGACCCCAGGAGCTGCAAAGAATGCAGCATTACTGCCAAGCTGCATTACCTCGGGGATCTGGGGCAAGGAGTGAGCCACGAGCTGTGCTCTCCCAGACAGACCACGTGCCAGCAGTGAGACAACGAAGGGCAGGGCTGCAGCCACATAGTTCCCACCCCGATCCATCAGCTCATTCAGCAGCTGCATCTTCTTGCAGGTACCCTGCAGCTTGGAAACATGCTTCAGGCTATGGAGAAGAAGAGAAGGTGGTCACCTACCTCTGACACCAAATTCTTTCTGAGAGAGGGATATGTTAGAGGATGAATAAAGTGGGGAGCTGAGGATCCTGGCCCAGGGTGGGGACTACAGCAATGTCCTTTGGCAACTCAGGAGATGCTGGTCCTTGAGACAGTCCCTGTTCCCAAAGGCTAAAGCATTGCTCCCCTCCTTCTGGGAGGTTATCTAGACAGTGAAAGCAGAACAGTCAAGTGCAAGTGGCACCAGTGTCTATCTCAGAGCTTAGCAGGGACACCTCCCACCAGGTAGGTTCAAATCTACCCCAGTCCAAAGCCAGAAGCAGCTCACTTCTCTTTGAACAGGCTCCCTCAGCACCACCCCACCAGCACAGTGAGACTCACTGGAAGACGTGGTCAAAGGTCCTGAGCATGGGCTTCGGGGTCATGAGCAGCACCTGAAAGCCATCCACCATCCGGTCATCCAAAACTTCCATGGAGCACTTGGCTTCGAACTGGACCTATGCAAGGAGGGAAGGCAGTGCAAGAGCATGAATGGGAAGGGAGAAGGAAAGCAAAACCCTCCTGCAGTGGTCACCAGTGCTCCCCCATCAACCAGGGCCAAGCCAGTTCCATGGTCAGCTGCACCCCCAATCCAAGTCTCTGTCCTTAGCATGAACCCAAGTCGTCAACAGCTCTCACTTCTGGCCAGTCCTTCTTGATATCCCTGACATCAAGGTGGGTTTTTTATTCCTTCAGAACAGTTACATCTGCTAAATGGCTGCTTGGCTTCACCCAAAGATGCACACAAAGAGAGAAACATCCTACATCACTCAAGCATGACAGGTAAGGAAGCACTACATCTAAGTCTCCAAATTCACTTCGAAGATTCAGAGCTGGAGACGTTAAAAGCTTTAAAAGCAACACTGAATGTCCTGCCCAAATCCTAAGTCCTTCTCAAAGACATCTAACCACTCTCTGCCTGTCTCAGCTCACTCCTAAGACAGCACCTCAAGGTACTCGGTACCTGGTGGTATTTGCTGGCAGTCATATCAGCGCAGAGATTCACCAGTCCAGAGGGATCCACAAAGACCACTTCAAATGCCTGGTGGAAATCATCCAGGACAGGCTGGAAAAGCAAACATGGTCCTTAGTGGTATGGCACATCACAGACAGCGAGACACCCAGTATCGTTGCCATCTGCCAACCCTGCAACAGGCACATCCCTGCCCAAGGAGCAGTGGTAGTACACCCAGACACAGGCATGAGACCCTGGAGGGCTGCTTACCAGGGAGGGATCCACATCCTTGGCTAGACTGATCCCTGTCACACTCAGATCAGTGCTGGCTGTGGGCACACAGGAAGGAACAAGTCACACCATCATCCACATCTCCCCCACCCCTGTGAGAGTGGCACAGTTATGTGTCAATACCACAAAGGTCTCACATTAACAGTGCTACAACACAATGTTGGCCTCCACCCTGTGATGGGACCTGCCCACCCCTCTGCAAGCTGCACCGTCCAGCCCTGCTCTGCTGACTCATTCCCTTCCGTCTCTCCCACCCACAGGGGCTCAGCATGAGAGAAAGAAAAGCCACAATGGCCTCTGTGCCCCTTCCCACACTGTGTTCAGACTTCATGCTGAGACACCAACCCTTCCTTGTCCCAAGAGGCTCCTGGAAACTCACCCAGGAATTGCAGAGTGCTCCTCAACACCTGATACCCACTCATCATCTTGACAATCTTGCGTTTCATCAGCAGGTAGGCAACAAGCATGGAGACCAAGAAGCCGCTGAAGCACCCCAAGCCCTGCAAAAACAGAGATACCACAAACTCACTGCAACCTACAGCTTAGGATGGGGCCTCCATGAAACCTAACACAGCACAAAGCAGAGCCACGAGCCCAGAGCCCCACCCACCAGGACCAAACCATCACCCTTCCACCCTAGGAAGGAAGGCAGGTCAAAGGCAGGTTAGCCAGGTAAGCAAAGCCTACCCTGGTACCGGACATACCTTGCTGAGCTGTCGCTGATTCAGCCAAACTTTGAGGAGGGCCAGGCCATCCTTCATGCCTGGGAAGTCAGTGGCTGCATTA
This sequence comes from Climacteris rufus, assembly GCA_013398175.1. NCBI lineage: Eukaryota > Metazoa > Chordata > Aves > Passeriformes > Climacteridae > Climacteris > Climacteris rufus. The sequence goes on along the minus strand of VZRZ01008135.1, from coordinate 24,070 downwards.
GACAAGAAATGCAGGTGGGAGAGCATCACTGTGTCACAGAGGATGGAGTTGTTGTAGTGTGGGGTCGGGGGCTCAGTGGCTCCTGCATAGGGAGATGACAGCACATTGGACCCAATCACCAAACTCCTGCCCACAGAAAAGGGCTGCAGTGAACCCACCTGCAGGCAGTGGCTGCAGTCTCTGCCTGAAACCAACAGCCTTGTGTTCCCCCAGCCCCAGGCCATACCTTCTTTGGGGGTGCTCTGCTCCATGAACCAGGCTGTCCGGACGTTGTTCTTGCTGGGATAGAAGCGGCTGGGTTTGAAGAGACCTGACTCGGGACAAGCATGGAGTCGGACAGTGACCATCTTCTCATCCTTGCCTGTAAGCACCCGAGGGGAGATGTGCACAAGGAAGAGACGTCAGAGACTAACTTGGGAAAATGTGGAGCATGCCCCGTCTGGGCAAAAGAAAAAAAACTCCATCGCAGCAAAGTTCCACAGCAGTGGAAATCATCTCAGAGTGGAGAGTGACCACATCCCACAGCCAATGACCACCTTGAGGTCACACTGCTTACGTCCCAGTCCCATCTTCCTCCTCACTGGCCAGCCTGGCACCTGTGCCTGCCCTGGCCTTGCCATATCTTATCTGTTCCAGATCCCAAACCATTATCTCTTAGGGGCTGTGGAAACAAGCAGCACCCAGCAACCCCTGCATCCCACATCATCTCATCAGGGAAGAGCCAGGCTGCACACAAGTTCCTGGGGAAGGCAGGAGGATGGTGCAGAACAGGGCTAGGGAGAGCAGGGAGGAAGGGTAGTGCTAGACACAGACATGTTTTGTGGGGTTTACTTTTTGACTCCTTGAAGTACCCACAGGATGTGCCAGTGAGGCCAAGGCTGGGGAGCCCAGCCAAGCTGCAGAGAAGGACTGGGAGCGGAAGAGACCCAAGACTAGGCTCTGGGTGAAAGGAAGAAACAACTGAGAAGTGCCCAAAATTTATCACCAATCGTGGTGGCAGCCCCAGACTGATCCCTGTCCAAAGGGCCTGTCACATGGCATGAGACCACCACTACCACCCTCCACCCACCACCAGTACCCAGGCAGACCCCCACCAGAGCAAGACTCAAGTGCCACCTTGAGGCCTCAGGAGCAGGATGGGTTTCAAATGGTTGCTGTTCAGGTAGGCAAACTTCACGCTGCCAAAGAGTTTTTCCTTGGACAAATGCTGGGCCATGTGGGACAAGTACAGAGCTCTCTTCCGGTGGTAGCGTTGATTCAGGTTATCTTTGTCCTGGAATATTTCCTGGCAAGAGAGGGACAGGGCAATCCCACCTCACCTGCCTGCAGAGCTCAGTTCAGCCTGAGCTACCCCACCACCCCCAGCTCTCCCTGGCCCTAAAGGCAGCCCCATCTCAGCCACATGGCTACAGCCCCAAGGAGCTCCAAGTTGGTGAGGACACTGCTGCCGGTTCACCAGGCTCCAGGACTGCAGGAGACAAGAGTAGAGTTATGCAGCCAAACAGGGTATCCATTAGAAGCAAATCTGGGCAGCAAGGGGAAGATTACCAGCCCCCAAACATCACCCTCCCTGTAATACAGAGATCTAGGAGGGAAGTGCAATTGGGTACAGAACCAGACAACATGTATGTCCCTGGCAATGTTCAGTCCAGGCAGAGAGAAGGAAGAACCTGATGAGGAACTAAGATCAAACAGTTGCAAGCTCCAATAGAGCTCCTCACACCGCCCAGCTCCTCGCAAGAGTCCCTGCATGTCCAGATGCTGTCACCTCACTGAGGAATGAAGAGGGCAGGGCAGGGCTCACAGAGGACAGGAGGGGACAAGGCTCAGGAGGGCCTCAAGCCATTCAAGAGGCGGCATGGCCAGACTCACCCGTGGCATGGTCACTGCTATGTCCACATTGATCTCAGGCCTAACGCATGTGCCCAGCAGGTAACTGCCCACCACCTTCAGCTCAGCTGGGGGCATGAAGCGGAACTTTCCCTTCACACTGAACGGCACTTGCAGGAACGGGACCTTCACATCCTTGGAAAGCCAAGCCTGGTCAGTGATCTAGGAATAGACAGGATACACAAAATGTTTTAAGTATCAACAGCAGATGTGCAGGGACCAAGACACTGCTACCCACACAACTGCACCCAGAGCTTAAAGACAGTGTCCCCCGTTCCCCTTCAATAAAAAGCAAAGCATTATTTTTTCAGCCCCTAAGGGAGTAGTCCATAAAGACCTCTGCTTGCACAGCAACAGCAGAGCCTGCTCCACACGGGACAGGGGTCTTGCCACCTCCTCTATCACCGTGGAACATACATCAGTTTCTGGAGTCTCTGGGATGGCGCTCAGCAGACTGTTAATTTCATGGAGGAAGGCATCAATCTTCTTCTTCTTTGCCTCCTTCAATGTCACCTCCTTTAAAAGCTCTTCAATCTGTAGGGGGAAAGGGGACACTTAAAGGCAGCTGCAACACTGGAACTGCTGCTGCCCTTTACCTTGTCCTCCAGCACCAACCACAAGCCTGGTGCAAAGGGCAGCCAGTGAGCTGGGGAACACACCAACACCTCTACACAAACCCTGCCTGCAGCTGGCAGTTCAGTCAGTTCCTACCATCTTCTGTGAAGTGCTGGACTGCACTCATGTTCATCCCCCAAGGTCCAGGCAAAAAACCCTGATGTAACTCACACAAGCACAGCTCTCAGGAAGGCTGCTTGTATGACAGAAAAACTGCTGCAGGAAACAACCATGCAGGTTCCCACCCTGAACCAGGCCCTAGAGATCTTGCCATCAACACCAGCAAGTAGCTAGGAGATGAAAGCTGTTCCTCATAAAAATCACCAATGTTAGAATCACCTGAAGGACACAATGTCATCCAGAGTGACCTGGCCTAGCTCAAGGCTTAGGCTTTTGGGAATCTCATGAGGTTTAACAAGGTCATTTGCAAGGTGATGAACCTGGATTGAGCATGCACAGATCCCAAGCAGCCCTGGCCAGGAGGATTTGGGGGTGCTGGTGGGTGAGAGGCTGGACATGCCCTGGCCATGGGCACTCCCAGCCCTGAAAGCCAAACGTGTCCTGGGCTGCATCCAGAGCCCTGTGGGCAGCAGGGGAGGGAGGGGATTCTGCCCCTCTGCTCTGCTCTGGTGAGACCCACCTGGAGCACTGCATCCAGCTCTGGGGTCCAGCACCCAACGGACATGGCCCTGTTGGAGCCAGTCCAGAGGAGACCACCAAGGTGATCAGAGGGGTAAAGCACCTCTCCCATAAGGAAAGGCTGAAAGCATTGGGGTTGTTCAGCCTGGAGAGACGGAAGCTCTGGGGAGACTTATTGCGGCCTTCCTGTACCCAAAAGGGCTACAAGACAGCTGGAGAGGGAGTTTTTATGCAAGCATGCAGTGATAGGACGAGAGGCAATGGGTTTGAACTGAAAGAGAGTAGATTAAAAATTAAGAAAAGATTCTTCCTTGTGAGGGTGGGGCGGCACTGGCACAGGTTGCCCAGAGAAGTTGTGGATGCCCCATCCCTGAACATGTTCAAGGCCAAGCTGGATGGGGGTCTGAGCAACCTGGTCTAGTGGAAGGAGACCCTGGCCATGGCAGGGGTTGGAACTAGATCATCTTTAAGGTTCCTTAAACCCATACTGTTCTATGATTCTATGATCTAGCCACTAGCTGATCTCCACCTAAAACAGACAACTTGCTATACCAGGACATAAAAAAATCCCTCTTGTCGCATCCTGAAGTCAGTTAAAGACAGCAGCCAGGTACAGCTGACCATGTTACCTCCTCACCCAGTAAGCAATAAAACGCCACAGTGAAGGATGCAATGGTCACGTTTTCACTGTATTGCAGCTGTGTGCTGGGGGAGTTCAGTTTTAAGGGTGTAAAAGAAACACAGAGCCTGGCATGGGATGGTGGCAGGAGCTACAGCGACAGTTCTGTAAAGTCTGTAGTGTAAAGTCTGTGCCCTCTGTGNCCCGCGCCGCGCCGCTCCCCCGGCGGGGCGCTCCGGGCCCTGCGCCGCCTCCTCCGCTGCCTCCGGAGAGCCCTGAGGGGAGAACACAGCACAGCATGGCTCGGCTCCGCTCGGCTCGGCTCGGCCCCGCCATCGCCCCCGGCCCGGACCCGCCGCCTCTCACCGCCATGGCCGCCTCCCACGTGGACCCCCAGCACCACGTGCGGCGCCGCGCGCCCCGCCGGCCACCGAGCGCCGCTCCCTATTGGCCGCGCGCGACAGCGCGGAGCTTCCCATTGGCCCCGCCGTCCGCGCCCCGCCCACTGGGGGCGTGTCCGTCCCGCCCCCCACTTCCTCAGCAATGGCGGAGGCGCTCGGAGGCAGCGCGGGCTGCGGGTTCACCAAAATCACCGCCCTTCACCCCAAAACTGCGGCTCTCGTGCCCTCGTGACGGAGTTTCGCCTTTAGGCAGGCGCGCGCGGAACCGGCAGCGCGCCGCAGAGCGTGGATGTCGTAGTCGATGAGTAATCCGGGCAGACATCCTGGACGTGACCAGCTGAGAGCCTGAGCCGGCCTGGCCGGCAGGAACGAGCACCGGGAGCCAGCAAAATCCTCCTGGCCAGTTTCCGCTGGGACTGGGAGGGACACCGGGAGCCATTGGCATCCTATTGACAGATTACTGGAGTGGGAGGAATACCCCTTTATATAAATTACAAATACATGCTTTTACCGAAGCAACTCTGAACACCAGGTCCGATCAAATTTAGGTTGTCAGGGTTTTTAAAAAATCATCCCATGTGTGTCCCTGAACAGGAGAACACACGTTTGGGACACGTTTGAGATAATTTTAATTCTGTTTCCAGCTCTTTGAATGGCTTTTGCATAACTGTAGTCAGTTTAATTCACTTCTCAACACCCTGCCGTGAAACAGATAACTGTGACTCCAGTGGGACCATCCTGTAGAGAGTGTCTGCTCTGGGATAGATAGCATCCCTCGAGTGTGTCATCTCCATGCCAGGTCCAAATTTGCCTTGAATCGTGGCCACATTCTGTTCAGGTTTTTTCCTGCACTGTGAGAACGTCATAAGCAGGATCTCTGCAAAAGCAAATGTGTGGCATGTTAAAACAGAGGGTAGAAGATCACATATCCATTCTGAAGGTAAACGTAAGAGTTCAGAGAACTCAGTGAAGTAAGCTGAGCTCCATCCTCCAAATAGGACCCCATAGCCTAACGTCCCTCCCTCATTTTTATTGACTTTCACACAGGAAAATCTGCTGGAAGTGAGGTCTCAGTCTTGTGTTTGACCGGGACCCCTGCAGGTAGACATTTGGCTCCTCCTTTCCAAAGAAAGTATCTCCATAGCAGAGCTGCTGTATTTGGAGAGCACTACCCACACACAAGTGCTTGTGGGGATGCAGGTGGTGATTGTAGGTATGACATGAGGCTTCTGGTCCTTGTTACTGCTCATGGCAGTTCCTGCCTGGCTTCTGCCTCACAGCCTCTCTGGATCCCAGCCACCAGCAGCGAATTCCCCAACCCTCTCCAGAGCATCCCAGCAAAGGATTTTTGCTGATTGTAACCTCTAGATCATTTTGCCTCCATCTCAGTGGCCTAGGTTGGATCTCACAGGCTTAACCCTGAGCCTTGAGCTGGCTACATAAAGCCCCGTCATCCATCTGCATCTGTGCACACAGTCCCTTGCATTCCAAAGTTGCCTCCAAAACTGACTTCCACTCAGTGTGAGTATTTAACTTCTGTCCAGTTTTTCAAGTTATTCTTGTGCACAGCCTCAGTGGCTCCACCAGGTAAGAATCAGCTCCTAATTTGGGAGGTATTTATCTTCCCTGTTCCCAAAAAAACCCCAGTTTCTTGGCTGGAGGAGGTCCTCCTTCCCTGACAGGACCAGGACTGGCCCACTCAGCTCTGCTCCACTCCCCCAGTGATTCACTACCAGACACCTGTGGGTGCCCTGGCCATACCTGCAGTGTCAGGCTCCTCTCTTTTTTTAAGGTAAGGGTAATTACAACCCTGTGCAGGATTTTTAGGAAGGCTGGGCAAACCAGTTTGGTCATCCCTGGCCCCAAGGTCACATCCCTATGCTGCCTGAGAGCACCAAGGGAGGAGGGACTCAATCAGGAGCAGGTCAGGGTGGGTCACTGGAGTGCCCATTGAGCAAATCTCTCAGTGTCTCCCATATACCCCTGCCATTCGTGGGATGGTGTGTGATGCCCAACCAGGGTGGAAGAATGAGTTCAGGGTCTGCCCTGGGGGCATTCAGGGGGAGTTTAGGGGACTGGTGGGAACAGGGCAGGTCAGCTGCTGGATGTGTCACCCCAGGACAGCCCAGCAGCCTGGCCAGCTCTGCAGAGGGAGCAGGACCAGTGATGCCTTTCCCAGAACAGGTTATTTAATAGTATTTTAGTACATAGTGAGTCATTAATTACACCCAGTCCTACAAGGCTAATAGTAGTAATATTAACCAAAAAAATATTTTTACTGCATTCTGTACCATGTGCCCGCCCTTGCAGGCATCATATACCTCCTTCTATCCCACCTTGCCCAAACAGCCACTGCTGAGCTCCTGCTTCTCTTAATCTTTCATTCTTGCTGCCCAAAAACCCCTGGCACATTGGAGGAATCCTTGCCCTGCCTCTGTCCCCAGGAATCTGGGCCTTCTCAGCTCAGTTGAAGCCATTCCTGGGTGGGTTCTCAACAAGGGTGAGCATCCCCAAAGTGTGTACCAGCATCTTCTCAACATGACCTTCTGGATCAGCTTTCCCAAGAGGCACAGACAGATGGCAGGCTGGCATCAATGCACCCCTGGGAAAATCCCACGCCAACAGCGGCTACCCAGACACTACCATCAAAATTTAACAATAGCATCTTATAAATGGCAAAACTCCACAAAATAGTTTGCATGCTTCCTTTAAAACATGTACATCACACTGCAGGAATGATGACACAGTCCCTGGTCACCTTCACATAAATGGCTCAGTCACCCAAATTTCTGATGTTGTGTTCTACACATTTAACTCCAAGCCTCAGAAGGTGCATGACCACCAATCCTGGAGCAAAACCCACATCCTATCCCTGTACTCCATGTAAATGGAACTCGTGTGAGCACACAGCCTGCTGCCCCACACGGGTACAAGCCAGTGTGACACTTGGTATCTCAAATATTTCCCAAGAGATAACAGCACTGGTGGAACCAGCAAGCTGGTGATGAGTTTTCTTTCCTTCACACTCTGTTATTTCTGTTTCCATCTGTTCCTCATTTGGTTCACCTGTGCTGGTGGAGCAGGGCTGTCCTTTACCCTGGGACAGGGGGAAGGTCAGGGGTGATGTTGAACCACTGGCAGTCATTGCTGATGTCCCTAAAGGGAGAGTTTCAGAAGAATAAAGAGGTTGCTTGCTCCCACATCTCTGTACTCTTGGCAAAATGAAAAGACTTGGGGTGATTTTCAAACGTGATTCTTGGGGTTTGTTTCCAAGGGACACAAATCCCTTTGGCCTGCCAAAGCTGTTTACAAACAAGATGTTAGATTACAGCCTGGCATCCTCCTGCACACAGCTTTGGAAGCCACTGAGCTGGCAGAGGGACCACTGGGGGCATGTGCAGCCCCATGCTCAGTGCTGTCTTCCCTGGGAGCAGCACCTGAGCACCTCCAGACCTCAGCGCACCACGGTGGTGACGCCCTCCAGCACAGGGCGCAGAGCGCTGCGCAGAGTGCACCCCCGCACGCACACCTGTGTACACACACATCCCTGCTCCCGCGGCCTCAGCCTCAGGAATGCTGCCGGCATCACGCGCAGCTGCCAGGAAGGGGCTGCGGTCGGTGCGGCTGCCGAGCAGGTTTAGTGGTCACATTGATCCCGGCTTGTGCTGTGTCTGCTCAACCCCTGCACCTCCTTGTTTCCTCCTGGAGTCTTCCCAAAAACACCGCGGCTGTGGAAATGCTCCCCTGGCAGATGTGGAGAGCTAACTTGGAGCAAAAACCTTGGCACAACCCTGCAGCTTGGCATCACCTGCGGATGTCTGCAGGTGAGTCAGCTCCTGACCAGGACTCTCCCCTCCAAGACTTTTGCATACATCCCCTAACTCTCCTTAGCCACCCCATGGCCATGGCTGTTTTTTTTTCCCCAAGCACCCCAAAACCTGATTCCAGCAATAACACCTGAAATGAGACAGAGAGCCTTATAGGAACATAGCACTTCTCACTGCCTAGAAACTTTACCCAGATTTGATGGAGTTTCTTGCTTCTCCTGAGGACAGGGGACTCTGTCCCACTCCAGTAAATCTGCATTTCATTGTAGGATTAAATGGTTCCTCCCTTTTGTTTCTGAAGTATTTTTGAGTGTTTCAAATTCTCAAGCATTAACACATGACAGAGACATTTGTAACTCCCAGACAAAAATAACCTGGTACACAGGCTAATGACACACTCCCATAATGTTTGACTGCCCATTCCAAGTATGGCCATATCACAGAAACACGTAGCCACTGAGCAATCTTCACAATGGCCAAGAGGTGGGGGACTTTGTCAGAGCAAAGGAATAGGGTAAAGCAGATGTTTGTAGTCATTGAAGTTTTAAACAAAACGTCAAGGGCTTCACCCCAGGATTCAGGGAGACACCCAGCACATTCCTGGCAACTGAAAAAATAAGGTCCCAGGAGAGCTGGAGCCCAGCTCCCATCTCAGACACTGCCTGTGGGATGGGGTTAGAGAGACATCCAGGTCCCTCCTGGTGTTTAGGGACCACCCAGTCAAAACAGTGCTGCACTGATTACAATGAGCCTCAATTACTCGTTTCTTGGATGGATGACTGTTTGTTAATCTCACCTGGTTATTAAGTCTCAGCCATCTGCATTGGGATATAGAAAGTACTTTGCAGCATCCCCCCCACCAGCAGCAGCATCTTCAGGGCTTTACAAGGACAACAGCAAGGTTCACAGGATGGTGCAACAGCCACAGCCCTCCTGGGTGGCTCAAATGCTGCAAGGGTGTTTTAGACACCCTTTCTTATACCAATAAAAAAACCCAAACCAACCAACCAACCAAAACCCACACAAAAAAAAAAAAAAAAAAAAAAAAAAAAAAAAAAAAAAAAAAACCTAACAAAACCCAAANCAAACAAAAAAAAACCTTAACCAATCCACAAATATAAGTCAAGGGCAGAGAGGGAGAGACTGATTTTGACTGTCCAAAGTCAGTGTCTTTGGCACCTTTATCTCAAAACTGTGGTGATCTGAATTACACGAAGAGAATTAATGGGAAGCTGATATGCTTTGAAATGTAACAGCAGTGTTTTGCCTCCTCTTAAATTACCAATTTGCCTTTTGAGTAGATTGTTTCATGTACCTTGTTTTTATTTTCCGGTCACTTTTGTTTGCTTTATGCAACAAGCAAGAGAGCAAACTTACCTTATTTCCTGTCTGTTGCCGGGTTGGCTTTACACATAGCAACAAGGAGGAGAAACCCTTTTTTTTCTGATAGTAAAAAGCAACCTGCAGTCTCACATCTGAGACACTGAAGGAAAGGAAAAGCTCTGCCCCCTTTTCTCTTGCAGTCATGTCATGTTTTATCAGTGGTGAGTGGTTTGTCTTGCCTGTCCCACCAAAGCAGCCCTCGGCAATCTCCCTGCAGTAGAATAGCGCTCTGTTTCCCAACCACAACTGAAAAAAAAATTCAGTCTCTCCACTTCAGAAGGAGTGGAGAGAGCCAGGAACATGCAAATGTGAATTTTATTTATTTATGGCTTAAACCTTTAAGTGCCAAATTGCCTGGCAATGTGAATGCCGTCCTCTCTTTCATCCAAACCCAACCTGCATATTGCTGAGGACATGTCAGCAGTAGTGATGATGGTGATGATGATGATGATGAGGATGACTTGATTAATTGAAATCTGCAAGCACACCTGACTCAGATTTAACAGCCCTGGCCTTTTTTATTCTTGGGTTCAGCCCCCCCCATTACAATGACTCTTCAAGACAGCTATGGTACAACCTCATTCACCTGACAGGGAAACTGAGGCAAGGCAGTGGAGGGTTTTGCTGGAGTGCAAATTCAGGAATTCAGGAAGTGCATTCAGGAAATTCCCTCATAGTTCTCCATTTTGCTTTTGCCTCCTATGGAAACAGAGATTAAGCAATAGTGTTGTCTTTCTCTCTGCCATGTCCCTCCTAGTTTGTGATTTTCAACCCGCAGGGGCTGCCTCATCTCCAGATGAGAGTGTTTCAGAGATATTTTTTTTAATTGGGCAGTTCAGCTGGGAAGAGGAGAAAGACCAAAGTCTTCCTCCACAAGGAAGAAGATAGCATGGCACTCTCCACTGTGTTACTCGCCACGTAAGGTGGTGCTACCAGATACGAGGTTCAAAGCTCTGCTGCTCCAGGAACACTTTGCAAAAGACTTGCCCTGTGGGTGTTGAAGCCTCTTTTTGTGCTGGGATGAGTCCCAAGCATGTGGCCTCACCCCATGATCTCCTTTCAGGCTGGAAGGACAGACAGGAGCACCCTGGCTTTGGGCCAGGATGAACCCCTCTTTCCTGGCCCCTACAGCCCTTGAAAGGCTGCTCTGTCAGCCAGATCTGTCACCTGCTCAGGTCAGAGATATCTTCTTCCCAAGCAGGGAAGTCACATTGGAGGCCTACATGAGGATTCTTCCACCAAAACAAAAACTCATCATCAGCTTTGGCGAATCTGGACAAATCTTCTTTGTTTCCCTTTAGCCTGTTTTGACCTCAAAGAGTAGGAGTTACCTGTCCTTGCTTAGACACCTGGGAGAGGCATGCCCCAAGATGAGTCAGGGGAACACAGGGTGAGGCCAGAGGCCTCCCAGAGGTGCTGAAGGCTGCACAGAGAGCTGAGAGCTTTGTGCTGTCTGACACTCAAGTGGATCCAAAAATCTCAAAACCTAGGGATGACAGGCATGCCTCCCAGCTGAATGCTCTTGCTCTGACACCCCATTCTGCCCTGCTGTGGATGACAAAGCCACAGGCAAAAGGCTTCCTTGCCCCCTGGGAGATGAGCCTCTGTCCTGAAGCAGGCTGATTACTGCACCCAAGTTTTATGCTGGAGATTAATTACTCTGCTGTTATTTGGGGTTTCCTTTGCCTCCCCTCTACCTGGTGTGGGAGGAAGCACAAAGACAAATCCCCTAGGAAGCAGTTCTTTCAGTCTGTGTGGGGACAGCAGCAGCATCCAAGGAAGAAAGTAGGGGCATGGGACAATTTGAAGTCACCTAGCAGATGGTGCACATATCACTTTGGGGCATTTCCCTTTAATTTGTTTTTAAACAATCTGTGGACTTGTACCCAACATTCGTGGAGCTTATTATGAAAGGGATGGAGACAAAAGAGAAACCATTTTCAGATATTCATAACACTATAAGGTCTTTGTGTTCATAAGAGGAACAGCTGTGCAGGCTGGAAATTTTCTTTAACAAAAAAACATCATGGGAAAGGTTGTAGTACAGCCCGCAAAGTTGTAAGGGACAGAGTGTGATTGGATAGAGAAGGACCGCTTATCATCTTCTCTGCTGTGAGGATGAGGGCATCAAAAAAGCTATCAGGTGGCAGGATCAAAACAAACCAAAGGAAATTATTCTGCACCCAAACAGGTCATTAGATTGGACATCTGTTTGGCACAGGATGTTGCAAATGCTCTACATTTATCCACCTTCAAAAATAACAAATTAATGGAAGAAAAATGTACTGAAGGTTATTATGTACAAGGACATTTCTGACTCGGGGAATCTGAGTCACAGAAAAATGTTGAAGGTTAAGGAAGTATTCTGGGGAAGTATCACTTGTCCTCACACCCTTCCAAGGGTGGATTTGCATGAAGAGAAGTGCTGGGAAAGATGGGTCCTTGTGGGCTATTTCCAAATTCCAGAATATAGAAGCACCCAGCACTAAAACTCGGTGTTGGTCATGACAAATTTATTATCTACCTGTGTGAACCTGCCCCAAGATCTCACTGCTGTGCTGTGCAAAGCATCTCCTGGAGGTTCAGAGGGGAACACGTGGCCCCCAGCAGGTGGAGAAAGAAGATAGTGCCCAGCAGGACCTGTGCAGGTCCCTGGAGATAAGAAGACATCAGGGAAATCGCTTAGTGTAGTGCCTTGATAGAGCGGCAGCTGCTGTATCTCAAGCCAAGAAATCAAGCCTGAATGACATGAGATAAAGTGAAGTCAGAGGGAAACCATGACCTTGAGTTTCCAAATCTCCTTTTTCAGCCCTGTGACATAGGAAAACAAGCTAAAAAGGGAAAATATTCAAAGCAATACATACCCCAAGCAGAGACAGCTCATGCCAGCTAACCCAAACCCAGCTGCAAGGTTAGGCTCTGAAATCTTGTGTAATACCTTCATGGTCAAGATGCCCTGACAGTTGCATGATGAATGCACTGGCAGGAGCAGAATTCAGTGTCATCCCAACAGCACAACAGAGAGGAGCACTTTTCAATCTTTTGAGCTGTTCTTACATCTGTATTTATGAAAGAGGCAAGTCCACTGCCCCCAAAATAGCCTCCAAATCTTCGAGCCTTCCATTACCCACATATTAGTATTCTTTCCACTGAAAGGCTGTATAATGTACCCTGCACAATGTACCCTGTACACCAAGGGCTCTGCAAAGCATTGACCTCCCTCTCTCTGTGTCCAAAGTCTCTCTGGTGCAGCCAGTGTCAGTGCTGGCAGAGAGCCCCAATGTCTCGGGTCTCATTCTGCAACCACCTCCAGTGTCAATAAAATATTACTCAAATGGCTGCACTGCCAAACTGATGACCCAGAAACACAGTCAGGGATGGGATGCCATCCAGAGTGACCTGGACAAGCTTGAGGAGTGGGCCCATGAGAATCCTATGAAATTCAAAAAGACCAAGTGCAAGGTTCTGCACCTGGGTCAGAGCAGTCCCTGGTGTCAGCACAGGCTGGGGATGGACAGATCAGAGCAGCCCTGCCCAGGAGGACTTGGGGGTGCTGGTGGGTGACAGGCTGGACATGCCCTGGCCATGGGCACTCCCAGCCCCGAAAGCCAAACGTGTCCTGGGCTGCATCCAGAGCCCCATGGGCAGCAGGGGAAGGAGGGGATTCTGCCCCTCTGCTCTGCTCTGGTGAGACCCACCTGGAGCACTGCACCCAGCCCTGGGATCCCTGGTATAAGAAAAACAGAGACCTGTATGCTGGTTATGGCTGGGATAGGGGTAATTTTCTTCACAGTTCATTTTCCTCATAGTTATGGGGCTGCGTTTTGGGTTTGTGATGAACACACTGTTGATAATATAGAGATGTTTTTGTTATTGTTGAGCAGCAACACAGATCCAAGGCTTTTTCCGCTTCTCATACTGCCAGGCTAGGTATGGGGCTGGGAGCACACGGGGGCTGGGAAGAGACACAGCTGGGACAGGTGACCCCCAACTGACCAAAGGAATATTGCAGACCATATGAAATCATGCTCAGTATATAAAGTGGGGGGAAGAGGCAAGTAGGGAGACTTCTAGAGTGATGGCATTTGTCTTCCCAAGTAACCAATATGTGTAATGGAACCCTGCTCTCCTGGAGACAGCTGCCTGCCAATGGGAAGCAATGGATTAATTCCTTGTTTTGCTTTGCTTACACGGGTGGCTTTTGCTTTTCCTATTAAACTGCCTTTATCTCAACCCACAAGCTTTCTCATACCCTTCTAATTCTCTCTCCAGTCCCACTGGAGACAGTGGCTGCCTGGAGCTTGGCTGCTGGCTGGGGTTAGACCACAACAGCCTGTCAGAGAGGTGGTGGATGCCCCATCCCTGGAAATATTCAAGACCAGGTTGAACCAGGTTCTGAGCAACCTGCTCTAGTTGAAGATGTCCCTGCTCACTGCTGGGGCATGGAACCAGATGACCTTTAAAGGTCCCTCTCTCCCAAGCCATTCTATGATTCCCTGATTCAGTATGTGAGAAGCCTTTTGTTTTCTCCCACTTTACCAAGCTTTTGGAAATACCTCCATGGATAAGAACAGCCAGGAGCCTCATGGGCTCCTGTTTTCCAAGAGCCCCAGATATAATATTACTCAAATGGTTTATATTATTTATTAATCATCAGAATATGAAGATTAAGAGCAGGGTAATTTCATTGTGCTCTGTTATCAAATCGTTTGACAGCTTTTGCAGGCTTTTAGACAGCAAGTAGATGTGAAAAAAGCATATATGTATATAGATTTCATATTTATGTGAAAGTATGTGAGCAACTGTAAACAAAAAGGAGGGTAGGGCAGTCTGTTCAACGGCACAATATTTTCACATACATGAAAAAAACCCACAGAAAAATACCCTATGGTCAAGTTAAGCTTGGAAACGGCTTAAAAGAAACAGTTTTGTACTGTTAGAGGACAAGCTAGTCATGTTATTTGCAAACACTCCCTTCTAATTTCTTTTGCTCATAAGCATTCAGGTAAATGAAAATATGTCTCTCTCTGGGTAAAAACTCTTCATTTCTGAAGCTGAGCATGTGTTCTGATGCCTAGGGAAGGATCTGAATGCCCTGGCAATGCTCACCAGTACTGCACTTAAAGAAAAAAAAAAAGAGATAAATATATTAAAAATGGATGCTGAGAGCAGAATATGCTTGAGGTGGAGAAAAGCTTTTATCTAATTTTCGTGGCCTTCGTGGAATGCTGGCTGCTTGTTTGAAGGGGAGAAGGATTCACTCCTCATAAAGTGCTTGCTGCTTTCTCTGGTTCTCATTTTGATGTCCCTGCTCCGTACATTTTTCCTATGGAGGGAGATGTTTTCAGGCCTCCACCCCATGGGGCTTTTCTGCTTTGCCCCACTTGCATATCGAAGGGGCATCATGAAGAGAGAAATAGCTAAAACTTGCACTTTTTTGGTTCTTCGTGACTGCTGGTAAGCATATTCATGGGTTTTTTAACTTCCCCAGGGCAAGAGCAAAGAAAGGGCCTTTGATTATCTTGGAGATAAGGGGATGCAGACCCACAGGACCAGGCTGCAGCCAGCTCACACAGATGAACACCCCCCCTGCAGCACCAGTGAAAGACAAGAAGAAAAGGATTTTAATTTAAAGCACTATTCAAACAAGGATCCAGATGCAAAGGCTTGGCTTGGCTCTTAAACTCCCTCCCTCCCACTCTTCTGGACCCTTGGAATGTCCACACAAAGGAAAAACAAACCAATTTGAGATAAAAAAATACAGCTTGTAGTTAGGGACAGCATCAGAGCCTTCTCCAGCTTTAAAATGGGCATTTTCCTGCAGAGTAGTCTGGCCCTGATGTGCATCCAGACACAAATCTGGCTGATGGCTCTTTCTGAACCCTTGAATTGACAGCTGAAGGTTGGAAGAGAGGCACAACCCATCCTACAGGCCAGGCAGAAGATATGAGATGTGCTAGATAGGACAAGGAAATGGGATGTGCCAAACCTACCACAGATTGAGAGCTTCAGGTTGGTGTGGCCAACAATCTTCCTGCAGGATGAAGCATGAGGGTAATTAATGGAAATCTCACAGGTAAACAAGTCTGAAGGAGCTTTACCTGGCCCTGCGGGCAGCTGTAGATGGCGATTGAGATGTTGGCACAGCAAAGCACTGAAGGACAGTACCTACAGGGCACAGCTACTCTCTGCCCTGTCCACAGGTGCCCCAGGGGCCCTCTTCCAGCTCTGAGCCCTCCAGCCCCAGTCACAAAAACAAAGCATGAGCATATCTGGGTTGCCCCAAGGTCTGCAGCAGAGCACTGATGGAGCAGGGGGAACCAACAAGGGGTGACTGGAGGGGACAGGAGTTCAAGGGAGCTGGTGGGGCCAAGAGGCAGATGATCAAAACCCTGAGTAGTCACTGCAGGCTCCCATCCCTCCCTTCTCTGGGAAGGCATGTGAGGACTGCTCTCCAACACGGACAGTGCTGGAGGGTTTCAACCTAGTGAGCTCAAGGGTTTTCTGTTTGTTTTTTTAAGACCCCATAGAAGTTTTTTCCAAATTTCCATGGGACAGCAAGCCCCAGGGTGGAGATGACAGCACCTCTCAGCATGCTCAGGCCAGGCAGAAAGGCTTCTCCAGACTTGTTCACCTGTCTGGGGAATTTGCATTAATTACCCTCCCGGTGATTCAGGCTCCTGCAAGAAAGTTTGGCCTCTTCCTCTCCACAAATGACTGCACAGAGCAATCTTCAGGACTGGTGCAAGGGTCTTTCCCTTCCCAATTCTGCTTCACACACACACCACAGTGTGTTTTATAGAGCTCACAGCCTACCTGTGCACACAGGGGAGTGAGACACTGCATGTGCCACACAAACCCTACAAACAGTTTTTCAGAGGAACACCTAATTTTTAGGAAGCTGGAGGTGGGAATGCTGAGGGAGAATCGTCTGCCTCAATCCTTCTCTGTACCTTCTCACCCAAGGGATTCTTTCTGCTGTTCAGCCACTCAAGTCTGTTGCCTGTACCTGGGGCTTGGTGCCTGTGCTGCAGTTTTGTTTCCTTCCTCTGTGTCTGCTCATATTTATTGTGGGAAGGGTCATGAAAAGGCTGAATTCAGCCTCAGCAAAGCCAGGTCCAACTCAACTCATTCGGCCCTCCCTGTTTCCTGATGAGAACTCTTCTTTGTGGTCACTTTTCAACGTTGCAGGTAGGACCTGAGCTGTGCATCTTCAGCTATGCCTTGCTGGCCCTACATTTTAGGGTTACTGGAAGAAGGTGAGTGTGTGACTGCTGGAGACCAGCCCACAGAGACCACCCAAGGTACGGCAGAGAGTGAGAGCACTTGTAAGCTCAGCTGATAGGGCTGGTAACATGCCATTCAGTGCAGAACACGGTGTTGGTGTCCCCAAATGAGGAATGATGTCAGACCAGAGAGTTTCCTCCTCCCCCTCACTCACCTTCTGCAGAATGACACTGTCCCTCCTCACCATGGCTTCTGCACAAATACAGGGAGCTGTCTGTTCTGAGGGTAAAACCAGGGTCTGGTGAAGCCACCAGGCAGCTGCTCTGGGGGCTCCATTCCTTCGCTCTGCCTGTCTAACACGGGTGGCTCATCCCCAGGAATGGGGGCCGCTGTGAGTCCCTGCTTGATGGTCACCCACTCTCAAGGGATGGACAGTCCTGCAGAGCTGACCTTGGAGGAGAGGTGAAGGTGAAACACCAGGGATGTTGGCTTAAGCTGATGCCTCTCCCAGAGTACACCCCATGCTGCCTTATCCCAGTGATGCTGATATCCGCACCATCTCAGCTACACCAGAATGATGGAGACAGGGATGTCTTGTGCAGCAAGAACATAAAATGCCAGTTCCCAACACAGAAACTTTTGCTGGACTGAACAATATGGATATCCCAATCACAGGCCCATCAATAAACAATTATGTTCCACAGATTGCTGCTTTGGAGGGGGGTAATGGTCACTTCAGGCTTCAAGAAGATCCTCATGGGTCCCTTCCAACTCAGCATATTCCATGATTCTGTGAGATCATGAGCCTCTCAGGACCACAGCACACACCACCACCCCTGTATGCAGCTGGAGCACTCTTCCCATAGCCGACAGCTTGAACAGGCTCAGTTATTCTGCACACTGAGCCCAGAATGGCAGGTGTAAGGTGACCTGAACAGCCAGGTACACAAACTCTTTGGAAATTCAAACCACTGTCTGGCAGGCATAAGGTCACAGTCGTCACACTCCTTAGGCCCTGGAATCACAGCTGAAATAGCATTGTAATGCATTTATAATTTATTCATCGACTGAATGGGAGCAGTAGGCATTGTGACGGCACTCTTTTATCAAGCCCTTGTGATGGACTTCATCCATTTTAAAAGAGCAAACTGGAGTTGAAAGACAAAAAAAAAATGTGAAGCCAAATTTATTCAAATTAAAACAAGCAAAGAGAAGGCCAAAACAAAATAGGGGAAAAGAAAAAGCTCCGCTAGAGATCTGTTTTTCTCTTCATTTTTCTTTTTCTTTGCTCTGAATCTTCCAAACTTTGCATTACTCTGCTGGTGGCTACTTTGATGTAGGAAGCTCCTGTTAACCCAGATGCTGCTGACTGATGCTCAAAATCATTTTTTCATCCCTGTGATGCGTTCTACCTGAGGATCAGCTTGGCCCATTTTAAGGTGAAAGAGAGCCAGAAGGACAATTGTGGACAGACTTTTATTCTCAAAGATTGACAGTTGCTTCCCTTGAGTGCTCTGATGCTCTGCTCCCCAGATAGAGGAACCTATATAGGTGTCAGTGTGAAGGTGGGCACTCTTGTACAGCTGTTCTTTTTTTTTTTTTTCCTTTGAGGTGAGAATCACTCCATTCAGTAATACTGCATTGTAATACTTGGGCAGCAGAGCAGATAATCACTCTTTGATTTCCCTCACTAAATGCTCAGGGAGTTTTACGGGGAAATCTTTCCTTGGCATCAGGGCATTTGTGTCAGGGCTGAGATCCATCATGATGGTGCTTGTCTGTCCTCTGGTCTGGGACTGAGGTATCTAGTGTAAATAAAAGAAGGAACTCCAGATTCCTCTGTTATGAATTCCCCCAGGGCTGCCAAACCAGCCTGCAAAGCCCCAAGTGGCATTTCCCGTCATACCCCAATGTGTGCTGCTGCCGTAGGACTGCCAACACTGTTGAGGCTTTGGCTGGAGATTTGTGCCCAATCAGGGCAATGGCACTCCAGGAAGGAGACAGAGAAAATAATCTTGGCCCCTCTCTCACTCTTCTGTATCCCTACAGTGGTCTTGACAAGAAGAAACAGGGTAAGATTTGGGCGGAGGGGAGATCTATCAGCTCTCAAAGAGGAAGGGTTGCTGAGCCCAGAGCTGAGCCCACACTGAGATAGGAGCAAGTGAATCTCCACTTTGGGCAGTCTGAATGACAAATACTAAAGAACTGGTTGGGCAAATATGTCCTAGGCTGTTTAGGACCAGCCTTGGGGCAGAATGGTGATGAGCCAGACCTCCAGGTGTCCTGCTTTGTTTCAGTACAGCCCAAGGAATAGCTACTGGTGCTTTGAGTTACAAAGGGCTCCTGAGGACTAGCTGTAAGCTGAGCAGAACTCCTACCCCTTGCCTGATATTTGTCATCACTTCACCATCTGACATGCTGGGGTGAGATGGTTTTAAAGCCCAGCCCAGAGTCCCCAAGATCTCTGTTGATGTTTCACCAAGGCACAGGTGTAGGGAGGAAGCAGGAGGAGAGGAGATGGTTGGTGATATCATTAGTATTGTATTTTATTCCAGGTGAATCCAGTTCCCTTGGGGAAGGAGCAGGTATCTCATCCTTTGAGCCACTCAGGAAAGAAATGAGATAAAGCAGTGGAAAGTATCATGTGAGATTATTCTGTCCCAAGAATGGAGTCACATAGGCACTCCCACGTCTTCCTACCTCTTGTCCTCTCTCTCTGACAGCTCATGGAGCAGTAACCCTCTAATGTGACACCAAGACAGGTTTGCATTTTCAAAGCTTTTGCTGTTGCTAAGCAGAGGAGTTAACTCTCAGTTTGTCATCCTTCATGAATACAGCTCAAAGGAAGGAAGAAAGAAATGAGGAAGAGAGATTGAAAACAGGTCATTAAAAAAAAGCAAAACCAAAACTTAAACAGAAATTTTCATCTCAGATTTAACCTATTGCACTGGTGGTACCTTGAGGTCCAGTTTACAGTGACAAGTTCTGCTGCTGGGGGCTGGATTAATGGCATGTGTAGCCTCCTCTTCTCCCAGTGAGACTTCTCTTTCCTGAAGCCCCATGTTCCTACATCAGACTTTATTTCTTTTTCCCTGAGCCCAAAGAACAAACTGATTAATTCAAGTGCAAATAAAAGAAAATAGAAGAGGGAACAACACATTTGGTGGCAGAGCACACCCCATGTACAGCCCTGCTTGCAGGCAGTCAGTGACCATCCATGGGAGAGCAGCTGAAGGAGGAGGAAGACAAGGCTTCATCCTTTCATTATGATGCATCAGAGGTGATTAGAGGGGAGAAATGCCAAATGATAAATCAACAAAGTTATGTTCGCCTCAGGGCAGCCTGGGCTTGGGGAACGGGACACCAGGCAGAGTAGCTGAGCCTCCCTGGAAGCACGGGCACAAATGCAGGCAGGAGCCTTGGAGGAGGCTGCCGGGCTGCCCAGGCTTCAAAATGCTCCATTGCTTCACCAGTTTGTATTTTCTTTGAGGGCTGGATGTTTCTGCAGGAGAGGGGATAAAGAACTCAGAGGGAAAAAGACCAATATTCTTTCTAAAAACAGACCCGATGGAAAATTTTCAGTCTGCTCTATTGAATACACCAGGGCTTGCTTTACTTTCTGCCTTGCATGATTACATCTTGTGTTAACATTCAAGACAGGCAGCAGGCGGAGATAAATCCTGAATAACTCCAAACTTTGTTTCTCCCATCTCTTCCAGCATTAGGCGGGTTCAGACAAAGCCTGCGCTGGAGGCTGGCTGCAAGGAAAGGTGTTCTGATTACCACGGAAGTAGGGGCAGTGCAGTAACAAAAGAGCTCAGCTCCTGTACATTTTCCTCCAAACATGAGCAAATCCATGTTTTACTGGCAAGCTGGGATGCCCTATTAACAGAGCAGGTCTTTGCCAGCTGGCATCAGCACAGAAGACACAGCATGTGTTATGTCCATCAGACAAGAAGGATGTGAAGATCCTTGAATGTGTCCTGAGGAGTGCAACAATGGTGGTGAAAGGGCTGGAAGAATGTCCTGTGAGGAGCAGCTGAGGCCTTTGGGCTTGTCTAGTTAGGAGAAAGGGGGCTCAGGGTAATGCTCTCTACAGAGTCCTGAGGAAGGAAAGTGGAGAGGGAAGTGCTGAGCTCCTCCTGGTATCCAGTGATAGGACATGTGGGAATGGTTCAAAGATATGCCAGGAGAGGTTTAGACTTGACATCAGAAAGCACCATTTCTTTGCAGAGTGGGTAGACAGACATTGCAACAGGTTTCCTAGGGAGGTGGTCAATGCCCCCAGCCTGTCAGTGTTTAAGGGACATTTGGATAATGCCCTTAACAACATGCTTGAACTTTTTTTCAGCCCTGAATTGGTCAGGCTCTTGAACTGGATGACTATTGTAGATCCCTTCCAACAGAAACAGTAAAATATCTTCTATTCTGCTGACATAATTAAAAGGAACATGGGATTGAGCTTCCACCAGAAAACACACACAGCATGGTACTGCCCAGCCTCCAAGGAGCTTCTCTGACAAACAGTGTTTCATGATCCAGCCCTCCAGGCCCCAGCCGAGGGAGTGAGGGCTGAATTAAGCAGACTTCAGTAAATCTGAGCTCATTCCAAGGTGGCAAAGAGTAAGCATCAGCAGCTGGCCTGTGCTAGCGTCTGACCTGTCCCTGTAGGGGAACACTTTGTTTCAGCAGTCAGGCAAGCTGCATATGGACACGGGATGGTCCTCCGTATTACCCCTGTGGCACTGAGCTCATCCCACTACCTAAACAAAGTGATGCCAGTCCCCACAGGGACATTGTCCAGGGTGAGATGGGATTTGCAAGGACTGGAGGCAGTCACAAGCCCTGGACTGGGTACCACTGCCAGTGCTGGAGCACCTTTGGAGAGTGTAAGGGGGCCACTCTGGGGAAAGCTCAAGAGGAGCAGTCTCAGGGACAAAGGGCAGGATGCCTTGCTTTCCTCTGGGAAACAGCAAATTTGTCCTGGGAGCAGCTGGAGCTTGGGGAAAGGCATCTGTTTCCTGCTCTCCTTCCTGGGCCAAGGTCTGGAGAAGGAGCCAGAGCCAATGCTTCCAAGTGTCAGGGAGAGACTTCAAGGTACCCCTGCAGCACAGGCTGCCCCAGCTGCATGATCTCCCACTAATGCAGGGAGCCCTCAGTCTCAGTTCTGTGCATTTGGGAAAGGCCATGGCTTTGGAAAACACAGGAGATTGATCCAATGCTCACCCATGCCTACAGGGCTGTCATAGTGATGGGAAAGCAGGGAAGGTGATGGGGGCAAAGAAGAAGGTTAAAGCCATGTAATGACATAGGGATGATGTGGCACATCATGCAACCTGTTTGTCCGAGGAGCAGATGCCTCTGTGAGGTGGCCCAAGCACTGCCATGTGCAGAAGGATGAAAGAAATGACACGCTGAAATGGGTCATCCTTCTCCTGGACAATTACTGTTATTTTTCTTTCTTTACTTTTTAAATGGATGTTGCCCTGATTTTTGCAGTTCTGGATGTTGTCATTCTTCTGTAGCTAGTTTCTCACACTTTTCTCTGTAAACATAGCCATGTTATTGTAACTGTATCTTATCACTTGCATTCCTTTCTCCTGGACGCAGAACTTTGATGGACATTTCCTTTAACCACTGTGATTGAGGGAAGAAGAACTGATTTCCTCCAATGAATAGTGATTTCTAAACGTATATAAAAAATAAAGAAGGTGGGTGTTGCTCCCCTTCTTTCCTTCTCTCTCCTCCTGGTAACAGGTGTCTCCGTCTCTTCTTTTGTGTCGTTACTGTGACAAATGGTTGTTATTTATGTTATTCATTGAATACTCTCTAAGGAATGGGTGCTGGTTGATATATCTCAACACTTCTGTGAGCATTTTTCACCCTTAACCAAGCCAGGGAAGGGGGGGGAAGGCTGGAAATGGCATATCCTGGTGTGACCACATTGCACATCTATGGAGAACATCAGAACAGCACGTGGGGATGGGGGTAACAGCTGCCTCTTCGTGTCCTACTGCTGCTTGGGGGCTGCTGCGGGATTTTTATGGGATCCTGAGTTATATAAGTTCACTGCTCAAAACCCATGCTCTATACAAAACTTGCTGGTGACCGTGAGTGGGCCAACCATGTTCTGCAACTGTTTGGACAGGCTAGATGGATTGGCCAAAGCCATTTGTGTGAGACTGAACAAGGCCAAGTGCCAGGTCCTGTCCCTGGGTCACAACAACCCCCTGCAGCTCCAGGCTGGGGGCAGAATGGCTGGAAAGGAAATGCCCAGTGGGAAAGGACCTGAGGACTGCTCAACAGCAGCTGAACATCAGACAGCTGTGCCCAGGTGGGCAGTAAGACTGATGATAACCTGATTTGGATCAGTAATAGTGTGACCAGTGGGATTAGGGAAGTGATTCTTCCCCTAAACTCGGCACTGGTGAGGTACCTCAAGTGCTGTGTCCCCTTCTGGGCGCCTCAATCCAGGAGGACATTTTGGTGCTGGAGCAAGTTCAGAGAAGGATGACAAAGCTGGTGAAGGGTCTGGAGCACAAGTCCTGTGAGGAGCAGCTGATGGAGCTGGGGGTGTTTAGCCTGGAGAAAAGGAGGCCCAGGGGGGACCTGTTAACTCTCCACAACTCACTAATGGGAGACTGTAGCTGGGGGTCAGTCTCTTCTCCCAGGCAACAAGTGATAGGATGAGAGGACATGTTGAGTTGGAAGAGAACCATCAGGATCATCAAGTCCAACTCCTTTTCCTGCACAGCACACCCCAAGAATCACACCCTGTGCCTGAGAGCCTTGTTCAAATGGTTCTTGAACTGTGTCAGGCTTGGTGCTGTGACCCCCTCCCTAGGGAGGCTGATCCAGTGCCCAACCACCCTCTGAGTGAAGAACCTTTTTCTAGCATCCAGCCTAAACCTCCCCTGGCACAATTTCTGGCCATTCCCTTGGGTCCTGTCCCTGGTCACCACAGAGCAGAGATCAGTGCCTGCTCCTCCTCTTCCCCTCACAAGGAAGTTGTAACTGCAGTGAGATCCCCACTCAGTCTCCTCCAGGCTGAACAGACCAAGTGAGCTCAGCTGCTCCTCATGCGGCATCTCCTCACAGCCCCCAACCATCCATGTGGCCCTGCTTTGGACACTCACTGAGGGCTTAAAGACTCAAGCGGTGTCAGGGGAGATTGAGGGTGGACATCGGGAAGAATTTCTTCACAGAAAGGGTGATTATACTTTGGAATGGGTTGCCTGGGGAGGGGTGGTGTCACCATCGCTGGAGGCGTTTAAGGAAAGACTGGACGTGGCACTCAGTGCCGTGGTCTGGTTGGCACAGTGGTGTTGGGCCGTACGCTGCACTGGATGATCTCAGAGGTCTGTTCTAACCGAATTGATGCTGTAATTCTCTGACCCGCCGCGCTGCGCCGCCCCCTGCATCCCACTCTCATTCCTGTTCCCATTCCCCCTTCCTTTTGTGACTCCACC